>OX376373.1:65005769-65340978 GCA_947369275.1 Nemotelus nigrinus
CAGGACATATTGGTATTATTTAGTTGTAGATTTGTGTAGCTTCTAATGAGCGTGTTGGTATCCCTGTAGCTAGAGCAGGCACTGAAAGTGAAAACCTCTAAATCATCGTTTCTCTTGAAAAAATGCCGCTTCTTCAAAAAAGCCACTCATATGTTAATCTTGTGCTTTGTTTACATAGACAAAAAAAAAATTTGATATGGTATAACGGGCACGCCTGGTAACCCTTGCCCAATTTACCTATATTTTTACCATAAAAAATTTCTGTTCACGGAAACTCACGATTCTATAAGCAAAATTAATTAAAATTTGCGGAATGTATTGGTCTTAAATAGGACCAGGTCTCAAAGAAGTGATTTTGACTGTGCCAGTGGTGCCATCTTGAAAAATCACTAAAACAGAGACCTGCTTTTTGCCCTATAAATTCTGATTCAATCGTTCGATTTTGACGAAATTCACACTGTAGCTGGACCTTATGTCAAACCACGTTTGATATAAATTTAGTTGAAAAATTCGACTGGAGCTGCCAGCTATGATAATTTTGGTGTCTTAAATTTGAAAAAATAAAAATTTGGAAGTGAAAGCATTCAAACCATCGAATATCCTAAAAATGTCCGTGGCTTACAATAAAACCAATCTGTATACAAATCTTATGCTTCATCTACACGTTCAAAGTTAAACTTTGAAAATTTCATGTCGGACAAGAACGGTAGCCCTTTCCCTGTTAACCTATATTTTTAGCATCAAAAACTTCTGTTCACGGGAACTCACGAACCAATAATCAGATACAACTGAAATTTACAGAATGCAATGGATTTAAGTAGGACCAGACCTGATAGAAGCGATTTTGAATTGTTGGCAACTCTGTGCCAGTGGTGCCATCTTGAAAAATTACAAAAAAAAATTGCCTTTTGCACTATGAATTCTGGTTGAGTTACCAAATTTTCATGAAACTGACACAGTAGCTGAACCTTACGCTAATCTCTGCTTGATGGAAATTTGGATGAAAAATTTGATTGATGCTGCCAGCTATGGTAATTTTTGAGTCTTTGGTTTTGAAAATTCGCTCAGGAAAATAAAACTTTTTGCCCTATAACTTCCAGTGCAGTCATGAAATCAATACGAATTTCATACAATTAATGGAACCTATTATAAATATTATTCAGGCCAAATTTGGTTTAAAAGCCATGATAGGGTTGCCAGCTATTGTTGGTTTTGTGTTTAATTGCAATATCTTTATTAAGCGGTTTTATCGTAGAATTTTCAAATGGTAATGATATTGTAGTAGTATATCAGCAAATATGAAATTTTCGATTATTTGAAAAAACTCGCTGCAGATAACCCTTAATTTCTTTATACTCCTATAACTTCGAATGTAATATAACAACGTGAAGCAGATGTGATATATTCTTGGCTTTGATACTGGCAGAAGGTTGCCGGAACGAGTCGGTTGTGCTACTTTTGTATCAATAAATGCTTACAGTTTGTATTCATACCGGAAACATTTACAATGTAAATAAATTACCAATGTTTTAATTCCCAAAGTTCTGCAAATTTTTCGGATCGCAGCCCCAAACACCAACTTCAGTTACAGTGCTGCAGGCACTGAGCATTTTCTTCATTGATGTTATATGAGATGATGCTTTCAAACTGATAACTGATAACGAATATAATTAACCCGTGTTTTGCTCTCATAAACGTTGAAATTCATGCCAGTGGTAATATCTGGAACCTTGCACCATATGAGTTATAATGCATTCTTGAGACCAAAGTATAACGTGGCGTTTGAAACAGTTTGGCCGTAATAAGCAGCTCATGTGGCCGAATATGCACTCAAAACCTGCACGATTCTTCTACTGTTCTTCGAACTTTAGTGTTTCTAGCGGTTCAGGTGCGCTAGAGTTTTTAATATTTTTTCATGAAAATTTCAGAAAATATTTTTCAAATGTTATACTTTAATGTACCATTGGTTTTATTAAATAGATTTTAACTATTTCATCAAAAAAAAATCACAAAAATGTGTCTTTTTTTACACGAATTAACCCTACTCTCCTCTTAAGCATTGGCTACTGATTTTAAAATAAAGTGTTCATAATGTGAGCATTTCTTTTTACAAAATTGTCAAATATGCCTGGGGCTGGCAATCCTTTTCTAGCACCACAGGCAAAAGTATACAAATTATACTTTGCGTTAAGAGAATGTTATCTCCGTGAATTTCGTTTGAATTTGTTAATTTTTTTTGAAGTAAAAGGGGGAATATTTCTTAAAAACTCGTATCCTCAAAAGTTTGGAAGTTTTCGAAGCTGAAATATCAACCACTTATTTACGTAAGAAATCCATTTAGAAGAATATGAGAGATCGGTAGCTCTGCTCGTTAAGGCGCCAGTCCAAAGCAGCGATCTACTGGCCGTGGGTGCGAATCTCGCCGTATATTCATGGCTATATTTGTTTGTCTTGCTTTGCCGGTAACTGGACATAATCCCAGCGATCAACTAATTAAGTATCTTACCATAGCTTTAGCTGCATAACAAAAGTACTTCACAAGAATAAAGCGTGGCGCTTAAAGAATAGTAGAATTAATTGTAATCGGCTCCTCTCATATGTGTCTCCCTATCGCCATAGCTAAGCATTCGCTTCAAAGGGTAATCCCCTGTGCTTTGGTATTATTATAAAAAAAATTATCACTTGGAAAATGGCAAAAATTACTGTAAATGGATTCCTATCTAAATGTTGCAGCCAAAAATCTCTCGAAATTGCTTCACGTAAGGACTTACCTATCTTTTGAATTTCAGTTTGGTTTAATGTTCACATCAGAAGTTATAGAAAATGTTAACTTTGTGAATTTTCTTTTTCAAAATAGCACCACTACCACAGAGCTCCCACCATATTCTTTAGCTCTATATCAGACTTATTCTTACTTAAGATCAACGTAATTTGTAAATTTCAGATTAATCTGATGATCCGATCTTGAGATCTCGTGAACCAGCATTTTGGGTGCTCAAAAAATAAGTGAATTGGTGAAGGGTTATTATATATGGAATTTTTAAAATTTTACAAGAATTAGCATCCGTTTGCGTTTTAGTCCAAAAAGTCAAAAATTTTGAGGAGAAATAATCATTTGAAGAATTTTCACGTACCTGCCGTAGCTAAAAGGTTGCCCCTACATTCATTTTACCCGGGTTTCTCTCAGATTTTATCACAAATCGAATTTTGAAATAAAAAATTTAGCTTACTGTTAGTTATTCTTTGTTTCATTTCATATAGATACTTTGGTTATATAGGGCTATCAGAAATTTCACTTTAATGTTTGCTGCTAACAATAAAGTTAAAGATATTTTAATTTTAGCTTGACCTGAACCTAATTATTATTTGCATCCATGTCTTATGGTAGCTTTAGAAAATTGTTTACCAACTATTAATTCCCCTAAAAATCAAGGCTACAAATCCTGTTTGATTCAAAACTGGATTGAGTTGCAAGTACCTGAAAGCATTCTTCAATACTTTTAGTTCCTCCATAGCGGAGCTATAATACGAAACAGCCTTCTGAAATGGAAAAAGAGCTGTTTACTCCCCAAAAAGTATATATCGTTTCTTCATTTCATGTGATCAAATGGAAAAGAGCAATTCTTTATTACATCATCTTAAAGCGAGAGCTAATGACTTAAAACTGTTATCTCAAAAATTATTTAGAACCTTTCACATAAAATTACCTCCAATTAATGCTGAACCATTCTTTTCCCCATCTTTCACATAATTGATTAAGAACGCTTAATCGTATCAAGCTTAACAGAATTGCGTTTTCATTTCAATCATTTTCTGGCTGTTGGTTGTCCTAATTTTATCACCATCACAAGAATATTCATTGAAACTAAAGCGTACCAAGAGAATTGTGAGCAGTAACGCAATCTACTTAGTCTCAGCTCACCTCCATGAAATATTACTTAAAGTACTGACGGTATTTTATCATCGATCTTAATACGCTTTTGTGCGTCCTTGAGAATGTCCCCTGTTGCGTTTCATGAAGTTGACCGAAGCCACTGAAGATTTAAGAAGACAGTCAACACAAGAAAACGAAAAACTCCCTCGACACTTTTACTATGTAATTCAAAGAAAATGTGACATAATACCGAGAAGATGAACTTAATAAGATGAGCGACGATGGATGCGGCAGAAAACGAAAAGATTTTTGTTGAGGGAAAACTGAACGTTTTACTGCAAATAGGTCGACGCAACATACTTTGGCAGGTGAGGAATGTCTTCGCCAAGAAAAATTAATGAGACCGAACACGGAAAAAGATATGATTGCAGGCATGATGGACTTCGGTTTTCGAAAAGAAAAACATACTGCATATGAATGATCAGTTAATGCCAGAAATAAAGCGAACCATTATATCGTAAAGACAATAGAGCTCTGACTATTAACTGGTACGTACATCTTGTTTGAACAATGTTTAAAGATGTTCAACTTTTGTTATTACTCAAGCGATATGTAAAACATAAAAAAATAAAAGTTTTTCCCAGTAATTTAGTATTTTTTGAAAAACAGCGCAAGTCTTGACAAACTCTATTCTACTTTAACTCTTTTTTCTTTATCGATAGATCACGAGTGTTGAATTTGAAGTGACTCTACATATGTAACCCTCTATGATAACACAGACTGTGTGTCAAAACAAGATTTGTCAGAAATTACGTTTAAAAGTTAGATTCCAACAGGTGGGTTCCGTTTGTGATCAACATGAAATTATAATGATTTGCTTAATAGTTGTTGTTGTTGGAAGCTTACCTGTCGTGTTGGTCCGGCTATGACAGTTATCCGAGTGATCAGGTTCTTTATCGGTCATCACCAGTGCTGCCATTTTAGCATTTTGAATGCTAGATCTAGCATTATTTTTTCCAAAACGGCATTCAAAATTCGGAGTTAGCATCTAGCATTATTTTTAGCATTTAAATTTAGATTTCGGAATAATCTGGCACTCATCTATTTACAATCTCGCCCATCAAATATTAATTTCAAAGTCCAAAATATAAAGATTATAAAGTCATCTATATTGCTTTAAAATGGTATCGTTCAATTTAATCGTGATGATACGAAAAATAAGTTATGGGGTTCCATCCACTTGACTCCCAGGAGCCTCGGGCATCTACAAGTATGTGCATTCTAGTTAGATATTTTTTATTGAATAATGTGAATTATTTGTTATGTTATGTTGTTGATTGAGCGATTCCAAACGATGTTTTGAAAAATATTGGTAGAAATGAGTTTTACATTTTGTCTTCAGTGAGGGATGTGGATGGACGTCCTTCGCGGTGTTTATCTTCAGTGTATGTTCTTCCCAGCTTAAACTCCTTGGCCTAGCATGCAACGGTGGAATATGGAGAAGCAGAGTCCCCTAAAGTTTCCACCATGTTGCATACACGGCAATTTTAGACAATTTTATGAAACAGATTTTAAAACAAATTTCGTTTTTCCCTATTTTGATGTTCTTTCTTCGTCTGTTCGTATTCAAATGAATGTAGCTCCTCTTAGAACTGTATTATACTGGAGCTAGTGCTTTTGGCACTTTGAATCCTTGGAATCATGGCCTATTTATGTGTTTTTGTCATGCTGACTTTGTGAGTATATGTAGTAGTAAAAATTTTTTTTTTTACTTTTATGCGAACTGGAAATAACCAATTACCATTACTTATTGATCAACCCTCATATAAATATACATATTGTTTTCATATTCAATCATGTTTATTTCAATCAAATAAGAAAGCATTATTTAGCATTATAATTTTACAAGATCTAGCATTATTTGGCATTAAATAAATTGGAATCTAGCATGATTCCAAAAAAATAAATGGCAGCACTGTCCCTGAAATTCAAGAAGATAACATACTGGAGACAGCTTCATTGATCTCTGTATCTCTTTTATCTTAGTAGGTCAAACATTAGAAGTTGAGAAGCTCAAACCTAACTGGAGGTTCGCGAAACCAGATTCGATTAATAACTGGCACGCGTTCCATTGATAACTAGCACGCGTTCCATTGTACAATAGCGAACGAAATTTTCCAGGAATCACCTGAGACTGCCAGCGGCATCAGTATAAAAAATATATAAAAACCATTTCAGGAAAAGTATTTCAGTTGAAAAAAGAATTCACCACTGAAACTCCAATAGAAGGCAGTTACGCTTACAAGCGTTCGAGGGTAGTATTGGGTCGTCAGTCATATTGATATGTATTTGTATGACTTACTCATTTTCAGGTGGTACAATGTCATACTTCAAATGAAGTGTGATGTTGCATTCCTTCAATTATCTATAAGTTTCCAGCGCCGCTGGCAGCCATACAGCCCCATACCATTACGCCGCCGCTACGGTAGGATGGAACATTTATGCTAAGTACTGGTTACATTTTTCTATAGATGGGGGATTCTTCATTATTGATTTTAGCATACTTCCGCAACAGATAAGATTTTCATATTTTGGAGAATGATTTAATAGAGTATGAAGTTTATGGATTCGGCGTTAACTCAAAAATGAAATTTTTTTTTAGGTAAAACGTTTATGCTTAGGAGAGCAGTACTATTACTAACCTACTAAACAATTTCCAAAAAATGGTAGCTAATTACCACCAAATTTTTTGTTTAAGTATCGTGCAAATCAAACTCAAAACTAAACTCGCATGCATACATTTTCGCCTTGTATAGCAATCCCTGTGCCTCAAGTACCACAAGTCAATCGCTTCAACCTAGTCCTCGTAAAACAGGATACTGTACTACTAAAAAAAGTTGAGCAAAGCACATCAATATGACAAAAAATGAGTTGGTACAAATCAAACTCAAACTAGTCTTGCGTACATACATTTTCCATCGAGTATTACAATCGATGCGCCTCAAAAGTCTCAAGTCAATCG
The DNA here is from genome assembly GCA_947369275.1 of Nemotelus nigrinus. NCBI lineage: Eukaryota > Metazoa > Arthropoda > Insecta > Diptera > Stratiomyidae > Nemotelus > Nemotelus nigrinus. The sequence goes on from OX376373.1 coordinate 65,012,666, forward strand.
CTTCGAAATTAACCAAAGCACCTCAATATGACAAAAAATGAGGTGGTACAAATCAAACTCAAACTAGTCTCGCGTACATACATTTTCCATTGAGTATTACAATTGCTGCGCCTCAAGTCAATCGGTTCACCTCAATATGACAAAAAAAATGAGGTGCTACAAATTTGAAGCTTGAGGTGATGTGACATTTTGTAGATGTGAATGGGACATTTGTCATGCATCTTGTATGAGTAACACAACACTATTCGAGGGTCATTGAATAGCTGGTCCGAAAAAACCGAGTTTGGAGAAGAGCTAGGTGATCCTAGTTAAAAACTGAAACGAGGTCATTAGTCACTAGATCTATCAGAAGATCTGAGCAATGGGAAAATTGTTGACAAAGTATAAAGCCGAGTGACAATGATTAAATACTTCAGCCTGAAGAACAAACTTATTACAACAGTCATTCGCGGCCCTAACAGTCTAAACTATGACAACGTGCGAAAAGCTGAAATTCAAAGAAGATGATTACGATAAGAAGGAGCAGGTTGAGGCCTGAGCTGCCAATTCTAGTCCCAACGACCTAAAGAGATAAAGAGATCCGTCCCATGGAAATATGAGAGGTCAAACGACTGATTGTTTAGCTCAGTGAACGTAACTCCCCAGGACTTGACACGATGATGAACACTTGCTTGAGACACTTACTAGACAATATGATCCACGAAATACCGGACATTGCCAATGCGACTTGCGGTATTAAAAGTGCTTCAAATCGCTGAATAAAGTAGCCATTATTGTGGTTCCAACACCTCAGAAATATCGCACGTTATCTTAAAACCGGAGACTGATCAGCCCCAGAATACATCACATTGGAAAACTGATCGGACACTTAGTTCTTTGACGAATCGAGGAAGTAGTCGCTAACAGCTCCATAATCGCAAAGGAACAATTCGGCTTCAAAGCCCATCATTCCCCTAAGCTGCAGTTAGCTCTGGTGGCTCAACACAATGTAACCGGATTTGATCAAAATAAGGTGACAGGCCTTGTAATGTTTGACGTTGTCAAAGCATTCACCAAGGTCTGACATTCCGGGTTTATTGTAAACACATATAGTTTTTTGTTTTTCAAAACCCCTAATGCAGCTGGTTCGATCATTTTTTGCGCGCAGAATATTATCTGTTAGAATAAACAACCACGTCTCCATTTCACGGTCAATAGAAACCAGAGTCCCGCAAGGCTGTCCATGCTCTCCACTCTTGTATACAATAAATATGGTGTCCATAACAACAAATCTCCCTTTTAGTAGGCGACACTTGCATCTACTACAATTATATTCTTCAATAATACATACTCAGGCTGTTCTATAAGTAATGAGAATGACCCAGAAGGGGGATTTATAAAATTACAAGTTTATGATCCTTTTAATGTTTGATTATTAAAAGCAGGTACTGTAAAATTTCAGATAATTCGATTGAATAGTTTAGTGTTCATATACCCTGCCTTAAAATATTATCAAAATCAACAATGCAGTATTAAGAGATAAACGAATGACAGTGTGTGAGCTTGCTGATTTTGCAAGGATTTCAATAGGTCATGTTACTAAAATGGTGTAAGCAGATTAGCAAATGACAAAGCGCTCAGCGCGATGGGTGTTATTGCTTACGATTGATGAAAATTGTGCTTGGACATGATCAAGAAGACGATACATCACAGACTTCAATTCACAAACATCACAACCTTAAATTCATTACTATATGCCAGAAATGAAACAAAAGTCCAAAAAATGGCTGGAAACGAGCGTAAAAGTTTCGACGAAGGCGAAAATGATCCCACCGGCTGGAAAAGTGGAGGCAACAGATTTTTGGGGTTTGATCATCGATGGTGCTCACTGACTATCTAAAGAAAAAACCGATCACCGGGAAAAATCATCCAGCACTTCTTGATACACTGAACGAAGCGATCAAAACAAAACGGCCTCGCATGTCAAGAAAAAAAGTTCTCTTCCATCACTACAATGCACCGGCTCACAATCCTTCAATTAAAATGACAAAAATTCATGAATTACGCTATGGATTGTTGCTGCACGCTCCACATTCGTCAGGTTTGGTCTCCAGCGACTCTATCTTACCCCCGAATCTGAAAAAAACTTCATTTCAAATGTGAACGTGATTGTAGAGACAAATAATTTGAATACAGTTAAACCAAGTGTAATGAGTTTTAAGGAGAAAATGCTGAAAAATTACCAGACCTTTTCCGCAAAAATCACACGTTTTCTTTGTCATTCTCATTGCTTATAGAACAGAAATCATAGACTTTCTAATTGAATATGTATTTAAAAGAGGAAGATATGCATGGGGTCAAACGTCACCAAAAGTGACCTATCGCATAATTTTCTGCAAAAAAAGATTTTATAGCTTTTTCTTATAATGATAACCGTTTTTGAGATATTTTGATTCATAAACTGATAGCTTTTATATTTGTCATGAAACGTGCTCTCCATTCCGCACCACCTTCGAAGTAGAGTACAAAGTGCGTTTTTTTTAATGTGGTATCCCCTGTAGGCCTAATCCACAATTTTTTTTGTTTGCAAAATTATTATTTTTTAATAAATTATTATGAATTTGTTTATTGTTTGCTTTTTGGTTTATTATAAACGGCAGTTATCAATTTCAATAATTATTCTTCTGTGGACTCTATTTCGATGTTTATGTTTTCCTCTTCATCATTTTCTTATTCTTCTGTTTTCTCCTGTATTTTCATGGATTCAGTAAGAAAACAAGGTCAATCTACATACTTTATCACTAAGGACGTAATCATTGGTGTTATCCATTTTGGGTGATAAATTTAAGCACGCCTGACCATGACAATTGCCACAAACTGGTAAACAATGCAACCCAACTGCAGCCCTTGGTGCAATTACATAAAATTGTATTTAGCGAAATTTCTGGAGAAGGTGGAAGCAGAGTTTGAATTGGCTCCGAAATGGTATCTCTGAACTTCCATACCCCATCTTCAAGAATGAGCTCATGGTCTAGCCATATTTAAACTTAGTAATAGACCCGATATAAATGTTGCCGAGCAGTACTAGATATTGGCGGAAGAATAGATAGTTGAACAGGTTTTTTGAGCTGTGTAGATCTTATAAAAGCGGAATTCCTGTCAGTATCAATAGATACTTCTTGTGATGGAGCTTGAAAGAAGAAAACGAATTCCATTGTTGAAGGCTACCTCTGGAGAACTCTCTGGCTAAATAAAAATGTCATCGTAGTTTATTAACTCCTCTTTTCTTTCAAATAATTTGAAGACATTAATTTCACCTTTCTTAAAAATCGCTGAAGTAGTGTCGCAACCTGTCATTGCATGCAAAAATAAAATATGAGCTTGACACTTTAGATATGGATTCAAGCTTTGTGAAGAAAAAATTTTTGTTTCTATTTTTGATCTTTCAGGTTTCAAAAAACAGATGGTTTTATCAACAGGAGCTCGTGCAATCAATATTACTTACAAATCTATGTCTTCACCCACAACAATACAAGGGACATTTCACGTGAAGCGGACAACGCAAAAAAGTCGAGACTCTGGATTTCGTTCAAATTGTGCATAATGGTAATTTTAGAGAATATGAACGTGGGTACGCAATTTTTCTTTCCCATGAGGCTTAGCTGCCGATCTAAGGGCTTTAGAATAATTGACAAAATTGATGAAAGTTTTTTCGGGAGCCGATTCTGAGATTCGAAAAAAAAATCTGAAAAACGTTAAATATAATGATTGGTATGGAAAATTAACTGTTCTTTTTAATTTTGACATTAGATTTGAAAAACAATTTTTTTTCTTGTGTAAAACCGGAAATAAACACTTCAACTCGTTATTTGAATAATTTGGACAAGGTTAATTTTGTTCATTTCTATATCAAATCAAAGCTTAAAGTATGATAAAAGTTTTAGAATGGGATGGCCAGTAGTTTCGGAGGTAGGCGAATTTCAAAAAATACAAGTCGTATAAGGCGTGGTACCGAGAGCAAAAATTCGATAGCATTGAATTTTTGACCAATCATGTTTTTTAATGGAGATGAGACCAACTTCATAAGCATTGTGACAGTTTATTTTATTCACTCCACTTGATATTGACATTATCTTCAGAATTTCTGAAAATGGATTATAACATTTTTCTCCATCTAGCCTGGAGTGTAGTAGATAAGTTCGTTCATATTTGTGTTTTTACTGGTCTCTGAAACATAGAAAGACAAACTCACAAATATTCCAAATCGTAATCAAGGTCGGATAACATAAACATGACGCTGAGAGAGTGCATACTGTTTGTTACAACTGTTTAGATCAATATAGCTCAAAAAGGGTTAGCGTTATAAGAAAGCTACAAATTCGTTTTTTTGTAAAGGTGACCGTTACTAAGATATTTTCAAAACGTCACTTTTGGCGACCTTTAACTCCGTATAAAAACTAAGGCAGCACTCGGATCGATAGGGCCTTTTGACTTTTTGTTCAGTACGCCAGTACCAAGGCTCACGCCAAAATCCAGCTTCTCTCTAGTTTTTGCGAAGCACCATGCTAAATTTCCCTGAACTAATAGGTCGCTCAAAAAAATCCAACCATGGGAATTAGCTTTATGTGGACCATTAATCATTATTTCAAGATCATTTATAAGAGAAGCACCAGTAAAAAGTCATTGTTTAAGAGGAGGATGAGAGATACTTCATTTTTGAAGCTTGCCATATGGTTTGCTTATATTTTTAACTATTAGATACAAAAAAAAATTATTTATATTATATGTTTTTTTATATTATATTTATATTATAATTTATATTATAATTTATTTATATTATATTTATATGGGCGATTTACAGTCCAGTTTTTTGAGAATGTCACAGCAAGAGTTGTCGATTGGTGTAGTTTGTAGCCTTTCTGGTATTGATCTAAATTAAAAATGAATCATATATGTGTGATTACCATATTATTGTTATATTTTGTAAATGAGCCTAAATGTATTTTTTGAAAATTTACATAATGAAATACTTGATAACAATTATTTGAATTTGAAATCAACTTTTTCAATGGTTTTTGCTTCGAAAAAATATTTTCCACACAATTTTTCAAAACAAATGGGTTTTCAAGAAAATAATATCATTGAGATGTGTGCGAATTTCAGCGCAATTGATTGAAAAAAAATGAGCTATCGTCCACACCGATTTGAAGAATAGTGTTTTAAGAAGAGCGTGTTTAAGTTTATGTACATAAAAAATTCAATGACTCTAGTGGTTTACTGATTACTTACTCATACTTACTCTTACTTAGTGACTTACTCATTTGCATGAATGCATCAGAAACACAAACAATTTATGTGGCGAGACGATGAAGACAAAATTCAAGTCAATTGACAGTAGACAACGAGCAAATAGTATGGAAAGCAAAACCACACATTAAACAAAAGAAAACCCGCAAGTGGAATTCTGAAGAAGCTGTACCCATTAGATGCATCAAAAAAGCTAAATATTTAGATCAGAGCTCTTATCCATAAGCAGATTATCAGACCAACCATCACCTACGGAAGCACAATCTTTCACAAAATACACAAAACAAACAAACGCCAGTTTCAAATTTATCAAAACTTTGCCTTGAGAAAACTAATAAGGGCACCCTGATACACTGATATACACAAGGTCTTACGATTAAAAACCATAGACAGCATGTCTCTCAAACTGTTTGACAAAATGCTTAGATACCCCAACCCTCTTAAAACCTACAGAACAGAGTAAAAATGATATTAACATAAATCTACGAGCACCAGGATCCGAAAATAGTAGATCTACAAGAAAGGAATAAACTGATTGCACCAGGGAAACGAAGCTAGAACGCCAGAACGCTCACTGTGAGGAATAGCGTCAATATGCAACTAGCACTAACTCCAATAACATAACAGCTCCCAGTTGTTTAGTTATCTGATGATAAATCACTGCACACTCTGCATACACTGATAAATCAAATAATTTTGAGCTAAAGTATCTCTGGCTCCGGTTTTTTTGCGGTTAGTAACGCTAAAATTCTTTTTACTCCAGTAACTTTCAATTCAGTCATTAGATCGAAACGAAATTTGCAGAGTGGGTTGGACTCGATGTGAAGCAGATTGGGTATAGTTCTGGTTTTAGTGCTAGAAGAGGGTTGTCAGCCCCAGGAATTTTTGTTATTTTCGTACCAACAGCTACTATTAAAATAAGTAATCAATGCGTAAATTTTCCAATTTCAGGAAATTTTTCAGATGGTATCCCCAAACATCTTTCTATCCCATTAACTTTCGATGAAGTCTTCAGATGAAAGCGAGATTTACAGAGAAGGTTGATTTTGACATGAAGCAGTTGTGGTTGACTTTTATTTGCAGTGCAGGCAAAGTGTTGCAAACATTGAGTATTTTCATTATTTATGCTATAGGTGATGTCACTTTCAAAGTTTTATAAGATAAACACTCGATAGTGAATATGAGTAACAAATATTTGGCGTTCCTAAATTTAAAAATTCATGCAAGTGGTAGTGTTCATAATTATGAGTCAACATGTAATCAATTACTTTGTTCATGTGCATACTCAACATAGTAAGAATTAAAGTTGGTAATTGTTCATCGATTGTATTTATCATTCATAAATATTGCACATCAAGTATTAATTGCATATTCGATACAATATTATTCATTGTAAATAACGCTTAGTAAACTGAAATTTAAAAGCATGTATGGCTGTGCACATGCTAGTGTAAATCTGCTAAGTACGCATTCTGGATTCTGCAAAAAATAATTAATGTAATCGATTTATAGGTAATAATTTACTATATAAGAACAGTTGAAACACGAAATAAATCAGATTGATCGCAACAAGTACCATAGCCTTTTTATTGGTTTAAAGTTGCTGGTGATGCTGCTAGTAACACTTCTTGTGATTAGTCGAGTGGTGACAAACCAGGACAATTGATTTGGCTGAGCAACGTTTGTCCGCAGTCAATTGAACAGGCAGACTTAAAAACCTTTCCAACCTCTGTGTTTCAATGCAGTTATCGGATGAAAGTGGTGCATGACTTTCAAAACAGGTTGGCTGTATTAATGAGCACGTGTGGTAGAATATGCACGCAAAATCTGATTGACTCCTCTACTTTTCTTCGAACACTAATGCTTCTATTGGTTCTGATATGCTCTTAATCCTTAAATAAAACTGCTTAGTGGTTGTCTTTGTAATTTGCCTGTAGCTCTTCAAATACGTAGTCTAAATGGCAGTTTTAATTGAAGGAAGCTTTCATACAGCGTTTATTGTATTCACTCATTTTTATTCTGTATCTGTCTATTCATTAATAGGATCTTTTTGTTTTGAATTTGCTATCTCCAGAATCAAACAGCCATCTGAACCGAATGATGAAGTGTCCTGAGGATATAAATGACTCATAGCCCAACTACCGTCATCAAACACATAAAAAGCCATTTGTAATTTGTAAGCTCTCAACATATTTGAGTAGTAAATTTCATTTCATTGCCGTTTAATGGTCTCGATAAATCCCAAAAACATCTATTTCGGTCTAATTCATTGAGCATAGAGTACCGAGTCAACGGCATAAATAATGCTTCCTTAGCAAGCTGATGCAGTACCCAATGCATTTTGGACGTTTTGTGTATGGCATAAGTATGTATGTTTTTCATATCTACGAGTCGTTTTATTTCAGTCATAGTCATAAAAACTTCGAAGCACTAAACGAACTTTAACTGGCAGCTATGCAAGAGCAAGATGCAGTTGATGCTGGGCTCTCGTGCTCTCGATTCGTATGTTCATCCAACAGCAAGTTTCAACAGTTAGTTGGAATTCTGTTCAGCAAGTTACGGATATCAACAACTGCATGTTGCTGCCATAAACCGCCAAGTGGAGCTTTCGCAGTAAGATAATGAAAAATGAGAATTTATTGCGAAATAATAAAATCATGGTATCAGCTCATAAATAATATTACTCAAACTATAACTTTTGCGGCAATTGCTAGTGAATGCCTGAAACCGGTTTGAAAAATCAACGAAACTTAGTAGCGTTTGAGAACATCGAAAAGTTATGTTCAAAAACAGTCAAATATAAAAAGATCAAAGCATCGAGCACACATTTTCATAGTGGAAGGTTTAATGAGTTCCAGGTATGTTGTTAAAAAAGAGAATAATCAAACCGCAAAAAATTAACGCAAAGCTGGAAGAAATAAAATTATTGATGTAAATTTGATCACACAATTTACATTGTAACAAGTAAGTTTCGGGGATGATAAAATTGAACACAAAATATAAATCGTTCATCCAAATTTATTGAGACTCCTTCAAAATACATTACAGCAATAATTTTTTTTAACAAAAAATACAATCATCCATACATTTTTAAAGTCATATTCTGAGACTGCTTTGAGTCTTTTCAAATTTCGTCTTAATTTTTTGTAATGAAATTAAAACGGGCTTCTTGAAAGGGCAATTGAATCTTTATGAACATGAAAAAATCATATCTGGTGATTATGTTGGTGGCTTGATGATATTCATTGTAGTTTTATTCCCAAATTCTCTCAGATTTCTGGCTTTTTGAGGTGGTGCGTTGTCATGATACAAAATCCATTAATTATTTTCCCAAAGATCTGGTCTTTTTTACAAATACTGTCGCTCAAACGACTCAGCACACACAAATAATATTGTTTATTTACTGTTTGTGCCACTAAGCCTCAATTACACTCTCCCCGAGACATGGCAAACGTTGACGAGGTGAGCGTGTAAATGGTCTCATCATTCTGGCCTGTTTTTTTCATGGCAAGCACTAGTATGTAAATGGCTTCCTGGTCGGCTCTCGCCTGTTTCATGAGGGCATAATGAGCGTTTTATGGAGGCGTCTGAGTGTTTATGAGGTTCTCGTCCTACCTCGAGGCCACTCGAAATGATATCGGTTTTACGTACCAATTTAACGGGATTTGAAAAAAGATCTGGTGCTGGCTCCGATGATATTTAGAATTGTGTATTTGGTTTGTCCATGAAATCATGAGCAAGATGTATCATATCGGACAAGATGCATGCGCACGAATGGGCACAAGGCACATTGTTCGAATATTTATAAACAAATCTCTGAACAGACACAATACCACCTGCCTACACTGGTCACTAAAATTCCACATCATACAGAAGCGTGCGAAGTTTAAGTGTAAGTTTAAGTTAAGATTAGGAGATAAGTTAAGATAAGCAATCTTCGCCTTATGCCTTGATGAACGTCTCGTCGTCTGTTTTGTCGAACGACCTCACAAATCGTTTGCGATATATGTGAACGAGGCATAATGCCGAATTTACACACAGGCAAATGTTGGCGAGCTGAGGGTGTAAATGGTCACCTCGTCTATTGACCCCTGTCTTTTTCACATGCCAAAACATGGGGGAAATAATTTTACAAGCCGCTCAACGAGACGTTCATACTGTGTATAATTTTGGCATAAGAGGAATCCCGAGTGTAAAATTCCTCGAACATAAAAAAAAGTCTAGCGCATCAGAACCACTAGAAAATTGATTTTCAAAATAAATTATCTTTGAGTGACTTAAAAATGTGTGAAGAGATAATATACTTTCCTTGTTGCATCATATCAACCATTTCTTACTCAAAAGAAGAAATATCATTTTTTGACAGCATCTCCTCTAACACAAATGATGAAAATGCTCAGTGCTGGCAGCATTTGTCCAACACAGTAGCAATAAGTCTACCATAACATCATCATCATCATCGGGGGACTACAGCCCGAATCGATCCTTAGTCTCCTTAATACTTCGCCTCCATTCGTCTCGGTTCAGTGACTACGTCCTACAGTTCGGTGCTTCCAAAAGTGACCTGCTGTCAGCATCTATAGAATCCTCCCAGCGCTTGCGTGGCTTACCGACTGGCTTGGCTCCGCTCGCTCGCCCGTTGAGAGATCGTCTGGGGATTCGATTGTCGCTCATTCGTTTGACGTGGCCAGCCCATTGTAATTTTTGTAGTCGTATGACGGTAGAGACTTCCGGCTTGTTGTTGTATCGGATTCGCCATCCATCTTCTTCCCGTATTGGACCGAGGATCCTTCGCAATACCCTTCTCTCAAACGTATTCAAGGTTTTTTCAGATACCTGGGTCAGCGTCCAGGTTTCACTGCCGTAGCATAGCACAGGTCTAATAATTGTTTTATAGATGCGGAGCTTCGTATTTCTGTGTACGCATCGAGATTTCAAAGTGGGAAGCACCGAAAAGAATGTCTTATTGGCTAATTGAATCCGTCGTTTGATTTCGTCAAGCTCATTCCCATCCTTCGAGAGGTTCGTCCCTAGGTACACGAAGTTGTCTACGTTTTCAAGGTTATAGTCCCCTATCGTTATGTTTTGTCTTATTGGCGTCCTTTTCCTTGATTGAGTCATAACTTTAATTTTTTGTTCGTTAATTTGAAGACCAACTTCCTTGACGGTTTCGTCTAGAGCTACAAATATTTCCTTGGCGTCGTTGAACGAACGTGACATAATGTTGATGTCATCAGCGTAAGCTACTAGCTGTGTCGACTTAAATAATAGAGTTCATCTCGTGTCAACGGGGATTTTTCTGATGACATACTCAAGCGCTAACTCAAAGAGTACCGGAGCTAATCCATCCCCTTGTTTTAGCCCAGTATTCGTCGAAAACGAGTTGGTCATATTATTCTGAATCAGCACTTGTGACGTGGAGTTGGTCATAGTCATTTCCACCAGTCGTACGAACTGCAGCATGATGTTATATTATGCAGTTCGGTTGATGCTGTCGTACGCTTGTTTGAAGTCGACGAATATTTGATGGACATCAATGTTGAATTCCCACCATTTTTCCAAAATTTTTTTGACCGTAAATATTTGGTCAGTTGTCGATCTTCCACGTCTGAAACCACCTTGATATTCACCAAGAATTTTTTCAGCGTGATGAGAAATCCTTAACTTTAAAATTTTTGTTAAGAGCTTGTACGACGTACAAAGTAGTGATATGCCCCTGTAGTTTTCGCATCGCAGTTTATCTCCGTTCTTGTAAATGGGACATATAATGCTTTTTCACCACTCCTCCGGCATCTAGTTTAGGGGGCTAGATGAGGCACTGTCAAGGTAAGTGCCAATTAATGATGGCGATTCGTCGGGTGTGGGGGCATTTCCGTTTAGTAATTGCTGGAAATAGGACACCCATCTTTCCTTCACCTCTTTTGAGTCACTTATGATGCTTCCATCGGCAGCCCTGCATAGGCTAGTTCGTGGTTTAAACCCTTATTTTAAGTGTCTCACTACTTTGTATGTTTGTCGAGTGTTGTTAGCCATAAAATTGTCATTCATGCTATTCAGCATGGTGTCAAAATGCTTTCATTTCTTACGTCTCATTATTCTATTAGCTACTCTCCGAAAATCGTCATATTTTTCTTTCTTGGCTCTAGTCGGTCGTTCAATGTGGATTTTGTAGGCCGCATTCTTTTCATCCAACGTGGCTTGACATTCCTCTTCAAACCATTCATTTCTGCGTTGCCCGCCTGTATACCCCACTACTTTTTGGGCTGCTGCGTTCACTGCGCTTTTGATAGTAGTCCAAACATCGTTGATAGTCGTGGTGTTAGGCATGGAACCTAGTTCCATTTCCAGAGCAGATCTATAGTCGGCTTCCATCGTCTTGTTTCGAAGCTTGTCGACATCGAACTTGCGTCTTGAGCTTGCCCTGGCTTCATACGACAGTGATATTCGACATCGATATCGAGTCTTGACTAAGTGGTGGTTGGAGTCGCAGTTGGCTCCACGGAAGGTTCGCACATCTAAAATACTGGAGATTCTGAATTCTCACTAGCACTGGATTCTTTTCTGAATCAGAATATGATCAATCTGATTAAAGGCGTGGCCGTCGGGGGATGCCCATGTCCTTTATGGATATCACGATGCGGGAAACACGTGGAGCTTACGACGAGATTTCTTCTACTCGCAAAGTCGACCAGTCGTTGTCCATTGTCGTTGCATAGGGCGTGAAAACTAAATTGGCCGGTGGTTACGCGGCGTCTTTTCTCCTTTCCAACCTTTGCGTTGAAGTCGCCCAGCAAGATTTTCACATCATTTGATGGCAGATAATCATATAGCTTTTCCAGAAGGTTATAAAAATTATCTTTCACTGCCTCCTGCTTATCTTCAGTAGGGCCATGAACGTTAATGAGCCAAACGTTATAAAACTTTGCACGAATGCGGATCGCACACAATCTTTCGTAAACAGGCTTGAAGTCGATTATTTGCGGTTTCATTTTTTTGTCCACGATGAAGGCCACTCCAAATTTGTGACTTCCCGATGACTTTCCGCATTGAAGATTGTGTACGATCTCATATTCATAATCTCGGCACCAAACAGTTTCGTTTTCTGGACAGCGAGAATGTTTTTTGTTGTGAGTGACCTGTTCCATGAGGGCTTTGATGGCCCCTGGTCTGTACAGGGTTCGCACGTTCCAGGTTCTAATAGAGTAGTCCATATTTCGTTTGCATGGTCGTTTCCGTTGATCCAATCCAAGTATTCGTGGCGAAATATCAGGTTCCTGAATAAGTCAAGTTTTCCGGGAACCGGTTATTGGCCCATTGCCCAACTCCCAACCTGGATGGCCAGTCTGGTTAATGTTCCCGATTTAAGGCGCGGGAAACTCACCCTCATCCTCCTTTGTTGGCAACATTCATGATCTGAAATGTCATGAAGGCTCCCGGCAGCCAGCTGATGTGAAATTGTAAAATCACATCTTCGGGAAGGTAGGATTCAATAGCAGAGCTGAAGAATGTTTCCAGCAGGCATTTCTCGGGATTTCAATTGCTTCTTCGGTAACCAACACCCGATGACGCCCCCGTGGCCTATGCTACCATTCGACTGCCCTGCCATAACATGCACGTGCTTAATCAAGCTATCTTTTGAATTTCGTTTTCATCCAATGATATCAACGAAAGTTTCAGCGATCGAACTATGTCTGGGGCTACCATCCAAAACGTTTCCAAAACTCGGAAAATTTAAGCATCGGTTGCGTATTTTATTGTAAATGCTTTGCTTATGTAAACAAAATGGAAGCATCTGTTGGTGCAATATTTACGAAATTGTCAGGTGCTGGCAATCATATGTTAACACCATAGCTGCTTCTTGTTGTGTTAAACCCACCCTGCGAATTTCGTTTCAATTGAATGACTGCGCTGGAAGTTATAGGAGTGAATAAATTTTTAAGGCTACCACCCTCAAAGCTTTTTAAATTTTCTAAACCTAAATATTTGTTGTTAATTGTTATTTGAGGACCATTCCCATGCGGAAATTTAATGACAACTTCGCACGATAAATAAATGCCAATAAATTACAAAATTCATCATAGCTGGCAGTCCTTTCATGATTTTTCAACGAAATTCTTACAGAATTAGCGATTTTTCAAAATGGCACCACTGCCACAGTGTTGCCCGTATATCAAAATCACTTTTGTCAAACTTGGTCCTAGCTATACCAACATGCTCTGTAAATTTCATGTTGATCGCATAATCCGGTCGTCAGTTCTCTTGAACAGAAGTTTCAAGTGTTGAAAATAGAGGTAATTTGATCATGGGTTACCGTTCTTGTGCACCGCGGAATTACGAAAATTTTAATTGGACGTGTTGAACAATTTATCATTAATTTGAATTTATTTTCCAAAATCAAACATTTTTCAGGAGGGTCGATGATTTGAAGGTTTTTTTCGGGAGCCTGTTGTAGCTACAGGGTTATAGGCTCTGTAAATTTCACGATGATTCATTGTTTTCGTTAGAAGTTATGACAAATTGAAATTTGAAACAAAATCTTTGCCTACTTTTAGGCACTCAGCGCCAGCACAAGGTTCAAAATTTCCAATTATTTTCATAAGCAAACATAATAAGTATTCATCTCCAATATTTACTCTTGACGAAAATTTACTCTGCATAGAAATATAAGGGTACCTGAAAATTCACTAAAATACCGGGCGAAGCCAATGGTTTAAAGCTATCTTAATTTTAGCAAATCAAGGACCTACCTGTTGTATACATCTATGTTCTCTGAAAGTTTCATAATATATTATATATATATATATATATATATATATATATATATATATATATATATATATATATATATATATATATAATATATATATATATATATGATGAATTTTCGGCGAAACGAGTTTAATTCTAATTTTCTTCGAAAATCATTAAAAACAGCGAAGAACCCTAATTTTTGACTGACTATGCCTCGGTTTGTTGGGTTTTGGATCGTTGGCAAGCACCATTCCATTGCTTACCATATTCATACGCCCAAGACTCGTAACCTGTAATGATGACTTCGATGAATGCGTGGTCAAAATTCACTCATTCCAGCAAGTCTTCACACACTCGATTGCAATGCGCCATTTGACATAAATTAAGTTCCTTGGAACGAGTCGGGTTGCGGCACATATCATTCCCGAACCATCAACCACAAAAGTCCGAGCTGACTGAAAATAGATTTTGAGCGCATGAGCTAATTCTTTCAGACTCAAACAACGTTTGTTGAGCACTAATTTCTTGACTTTATCGAGGTTTTCCTCATTCAATCAACAATCAATCAATCAACAACCGCTTCAAAAACCTCTTTGAACGCTTTGTGCCGTGTAAATGCTCATGTTTTGTATATAGTACTCACGCCAAAGGCGAAAAAAATGTTTAACAAAAGTGCTTAACAAATTAAATGCTTATAAAAATTCACACCAAACCTATAGCTAACAAGATATTTAAGAATAACTGATTTTCGTGACCTTTGACTTTTAATAATTATTGTGGTAATCACGACTTTGTAATGGACATTCCACATTATGTTTGTCATTTTACAGCAGATATAAATCCGTTGAAAATTCAAAACTCGAACAAATTTTGCAGAATGGCAATTTTTTGACTACAGACACTATGGAATAAGTTTCTGTTTTTGACTCTTGTAAGCAAACTAAATGACAAATCGCGATTAAATTCAGCATCAAAACGCATCAAAATACTACCAATCTACGAAAAATAGCAACGTTAGTGAGTGTACTGGCATTTAACAACTATAAAGGATCGACGAACAGCGTAGTGGAAAATAAGGATTTATATTTTAATGGTTAATTATTAGACTGTTCATAATTATTGCCAATTCCCATAAATGCACGGTTTTCTTTCATAAAATAATTATTTTTAATCAAAAGTATCAATCCGAATTTACATCAAATTTTTATGCTTTGAATAATCATAACTACCATACATCTTATGTGTCAACTCATACGCATACATATCTTACTATTGATTTCGAGGCTAGTGTAGTAGCCTATCAAGGGCATTTACCATACAAATGGGAATATTTTGACACAAGGCTCATTAAGTTTCTCTTTCAGTAAGTTCGGCAGCCAAGGAATTACTATCACCCGCTTGCTATTCGTTCGTAACTCAACAGTAAGACAGTGGCTTGTTTTCCTTCGCCGAAGACCAAAAACCAGCAACCAACCGAGCTATTTTTCTTCGCCGTCCACCACAAATCGCCAAAACTCCCCACACAAATCAAACATGAACAAAATTATAGTTTGATGCATGGCTTAAGACTAACCATTTATTATGATGGCATTATAAATTATGTGTGTCGATATGGCGCATATAAAGCAGCCTGGCAAATCATAGTAGAACTAGGGGAGACCAGCTACTCATACCAGCAATATTCCACATCGTTGAGAGTAGTTTTATGTAAAAATGGCCTTGGCCCCAGTCCACTGAAGAGCTCCCGCTTCATGGCGTGTCCATTCCGAAATATTACGGACGGCATTCATAAGATTGCTCGAAAAGGACGAAAATCGGAAATTGGAATAGATTCACCATAACAAATTTGATATGAGCTGCTACAACGACGACGAAAATAACTAAACAGGAAAAAATAAAAAAAAATGAATTCCGTTGGGATTCTTTTTTATGCGTGTATGCTCTGCTAAAGGTATTATGCGGTAATAATTCAAAAACTTGACACCATAATGCGAATAAATTTATTGCATTTCGATTGAGGTTTTTCATGCATAAAGTGAAATTGTTTATCATGTTTCGATTTGGTAGCCAAATGGTCCGGAGTACAAACAAACATCCGTTCGAGGAGAATGATTGTGTAAAATTTTGAACGCATCCAAATTTTTAGATGTTGGTATTATTGCATTTGTTGTTTAGATGTAGCAGTCCTGTGAAATTCGACACATTTCCCTGGTTTATAGGTCACTAAAAAAAAACTAGCCACGGGAATTAGCTTTATGTGGACCATTAATCACTATTTCAAGATCATTTTCACGGTGTCTGGTTGATTCGGTCATAAGAGAAGCACCAGTAAAAAGTCATTGTTTAAGAGGGTATGGTAGACACTTCATTTTTGAAGCTTGATTTATGGTTTATTTATATTTTTCACTATTACAACAACACATTTTTTACATACTATATTCCAAAATGGCCGATTTACATTTCAGTCTTTTGAGAAGCTCACAGCGAGAGCTGTCGATTGGTGTAGTTTGTAGCCTCTGTGGTATTGATCTAAATTAGAAATGAATGATGCATGTGTGATTATTATTGTTATATTTTGTAAATGAACCTAAAAAAATGAAAAAAATTGCAAAATGAAACACTTTATAACAATTATTTGAATTTCAAGCCAACTTTTCAATGGTTTTTGCTTCGAAAAGATATTTTACCAAAAAAATTTTCAAAACAAATAGGTTCATTTGGAAAATAATATTTCAGCGCAATTAATTGAAAATTTTTTGAGTTATCGTCCACACCGATTTGAAGAATAGTGTTTTAAGAAGAACGCGTTTAAAGTTTGTGTACATAAAAAATTCAATGATTGTAGTGACTTACTGATTACTTACTCATACTTACTGTTACTTAGTGACTTACTCATACGTACACAGTGAGCCAAATTCGGTATTTCGTTGAGAATTCTTTCAGAAAATCGAAGTGAATTCAGAAAAAGTATCGGATTCTCAAACTTATTCGTTACGATTTCTGTAAGACCGGTATATGGAAAACGTTACAAAAATGCCGAAAGTGCTAAAACTTTCCCCTCCTTAGCTCTTGAAAAGCTTTTGTACATTGATCAATTTTTTTTTCAAAATTAATTGCGAATTTTTTGGGAGTTCCTTGTGAAATCTTTGTGGTTCTCTGCGAATTCTTTTCGAATTCTTTAAGAACTATTTGCGAATTCTGAACGAATTCTTTGCGAATTCTTCGCGAATCGTTTGCAGTTTTTTATAGAATCTAGGTTGCAGTTTTTTATAGAATCTAGGTTTCTAGGTTTCCTTGTATTTCTTGTTCTTTGAGAATACTTTCAATACTTTTTTAATATATACATTCACATATACTCATTAAAACACTTATTATTTTTATTTCTATTGGATATTTATTGTTTATTATATATAAACAAATATTATTTATTGCTATTATATAACATTTTTTTCAGACTCTTGTTAATCCCGCCTTTGGTGTTATAGAAAATCTTCTTCAAAAAGCATTCTAGCTCGTCTGGTCTAATTGACGAAAATCTTCGCACTGCAGCTTCTGAATACAAAAGCGAGAAGCTACTAGAGAACAAAAAACTTAAGCCACATTTCGTACCTTTAAAAATAGACATTATTGCAAATATTTTTATTTTGATGTTGGTCCCAAAACCCATCCATGTAAATTGAACAGGAACCTCATCCGTCATGGTTGCTTGAAAACACTTTTTTGCAAAAGAATGAACGTCTGGTCCAGCAATAGTAGCAAAAAAATCTCTGGTCAATTTTTAAAAATAAATTAAAAACCACGTACCCTAAACGCTGGAACGAACTTTCTATTTAGTAGGTTGCTTTATTTATAATGTGATTGAATGACAATGACAACGACTAAATCACGAATGACAACGACAAAAGTACCGTTTTAATACATTATTTACTAAACTAAACGCTGATCGCGTTATGTTCGGAATTTTTTATGAATTCTAACTTATTTCTCAACAAACTCTTAACGATTTCTCTATCGTAGGTTCGTTCGCACTTTGTTCGGAATTTGCTCGAACTCAGTGAAATATTCGCAACGAATTCCGAATGATTTCAAATTTGTTTCTTGCAGACTTCAAAAGAGATTCTTAACAAATATTCATATGTTTCTCATAAAGTAATGAACAATCTTACCCCAGTCAATAGTTTTACTAATTTTAAGAGCTTTTTATATTTCTATCTCTTTTCCTCACTTTCGGAATAGTTGTAACCAAGTCCGAATTCCGAATTTGGCACGCTGGGTACTTTTACTTAGTGACTTAAGGTAAGTACGCAGCCGTGCCTGAATTTCGGTCACTCGGTTTTGCAATTTATTTCTACACGAAAAAATTTTCGTTTAGAGAAGTGTAGAATATTACAAAGTAACAGTTAATTGCGCTCAACTTTGGCGGCATGGAATTTAGAAATTAGCTTTCTTTGAAAATAACCTTTACAATCTACCAACTGTATGCGAAATACTATATGTTACTATTCCATCAATGCTTCTTTCAGCTCTTCAATTTTAAATTCATTCAAGTTTGCTGCCTCATCATACTGCTATATTATGAACCAAACCGAAGTTTATGAAAGAAACCAAGTTATAGTAGCAAATTTTAAAAACTACTCTCACGCTAAATTCAATTAGACTGAAAGAAAATAGGCGTAGTTTTTCAAAGTAAAACAATTATGTAATCTATTTAATAATTGTTTATTTGATATATATTTCCTTCACACGAATACATAATTTTCATCCATGCATTTCATATCGCGTACACATGCGGTGTTGAAAGCTTTAGGTCTGTTCGCGTACCTGAATCTATTATAATATATTCAAATAGATTCGCATAATTGCTTCAAGCCAAATTTTGCAGCAAAAAGAAGCCAGCTGCCAAATTATGTTACTGCTGCAGTTTGCTGAAGTACGCGAACAGACCTTTTATAACGTCGCACTAATTTAATTAACCAGCCAGCCAATTAAAGTGCTTCCTAGTAATCTTATCTGCCAAAAAAGCCAAATGTGCTGGAAAATCATTGCTTCAAGTTCTGCACGAACTATCCTACGCATAAAATTAGATAATTTGTCGACAGAAAGTTCCGACGTACAACAAATTTCAAATTTTCAAACAAAATTCAAATTTGACGCGCGTTCAAAATGGCCAAAATGATTGCTTTTCGTGACCAAATAAATAGCAGACCATTTAATTCCGGAAACACGTGCCTGAAAAAACTCTCCATGTAGGTCGTATTACTACATGAAAAGAACGTTAAGGTTATATCACATGTATTTACATATTAGTTTACGTTCACAGCCAATACATAATGTTCATATACAGAGATTGTACTTAGTCACGTCCGACTCGTTCGCTGGTCACGGCAGAAGAGAGAGATCCTTGCAGTCAGGACGACTGTCGATGCGGTTTAGTTCTTATATTTGCCAGAATGTGTGCGACTGTCGCTGCATATCCCTACAGTGCTCCCCTTCAGCAACCTTTAATTTTTACTTTACCTCGTAAATGTCAAAATCGAAGTGTTGCTGTTTATTTAGTCTGCGAATTGAACTCGTTTTTTCTTTGCAGGATATGTTCGAAGTGGAACACTAAATCTCTGTATACTTGTTCCCAACGATGGCTCGGGTGAAGTTGCTTCTGTTGTTTCTTCGTTTTTTCGTCTTTACGAACCGTATAAGCTGGTTTTAATCTTTCTGTTGAGATTGTTACGAATCTGTCGTTAAGTCGAATTTGGTAAACTCGATCGCTTATCCGTTGGACGACTTCGTGTGGGCCCGTATATGGTTGCTGCAGAGGCTTTTTCACAGCATCCTCGCGCAAGAATACATGCGTACATGATTGCAAGTCCTTAAATACAAACATATTATCCTGCGGATGATGTCGTACTGGTGTTGCTCTTAATTGCTGCATATCTTTTCGGAATTTTTCTATGAATATTTGCGGGTCCGCTGTCATATCTTCGTTTGTGAAAAATTCTCCAGGCAGCCGGAGTGTTGTACCGTATACTAACTCCGCAGGCGAACAGTTTGAATCGTTTTTAATGGCAGTTCTCAGTCCAAGTAAAACTGTCGGTAATACTTCTATCCAGCGCTGTGTTTCGTGACACATTAATGCGGTTTTTAATGATCTATGCCATCGTTCGACTATTCCGTTGGCAGCAGGGTGATACGGTGAGGATCTTCTCCGCTTGCACCCGGTCAGCTGTGCAAGTGCACGAAAGAGAGTAGATTCAAATTGAGAACCCTGATCCGTGATAATTGTACGTGGTGCTCCGAATCTAGATATCCACGCGGTGTAAAACGTAGTAGCGATTGTGTCAGCTGTCATGTCGGCAATAGGAATTGCCTCGGGCCACCTGGTGAAACGGTCTACCATGGTTAATAAATATCTTCGACCGTTGGAGATAGGTAAAGGCCCCACAATGTCGATGTGGACATGTTCGAATCGACCACTTTGTTCGTCGAATTGCTGTGGCATATTTCGAACATGTCTGTGTATTTTCGCACGTTGACAATTGTTACAAGCTCTTACCCAAGTGTTGATATTTTTGTCCATGTTAGGCCAAAAGTATTTTCTTCGGATAGCTTTGCTTGTTGCCTTACCTCCAGGATGCGACGGCTGATGTAACATATCGAAAACTTTCTTCCTTAGACATTTCAGAATGTATGGTCTTATAATTTTTGTTTATGTGTCGCAGTACAGTGCTATATTTTTTGTCACCGATCACTATTTGCTTCATACTTGTTGACTAGTGCAGTAGGTTTTTCAGATCGTCGTCATTATTTTGAGCACTGGCGATGTCTTCTGGCTCTAGCTTATTTGGCATTGAAATGGTTTCTATACGAGATAGTGCATCTGTAACTACATTTTCTTTGCCGGACACGTGTTGTATTTCTGTTGTAAACTCCGATATATTTTGTAATTGCCGACTTTGTCTCGGTGATGCCTTTTCCAATTTCTGGCGAAATGTGAACGTGATGGGCTTGTGATCCGTATGTATGGTAAATTTCCGCCCTTCTACCATGTGACGGAAATGTTTTATTGCCATGTATATTGCTAACAGCTCCCGATCGTAAGTGCTGTATCTCGCTTGCGCTGGAGAGAATTTTCTTGAAAAGAATGCAAGTGGCTGCCAGTTTCCGTTTACATTTTGCTCTAAAACTGCACCTGCAGCGCTTTCGGAAGCGTCAGTTGAAATGGCCAGAGGAGCATTCTCAATGGGATGAGCAAGTAGTGTTGCATTGGCTACCATTTGTTTGCTAGCCTTAAAAACTTGCGAAGCAGCTTCCGTCCATTCAATCGGCCTTTTGTCGTTTCGCTTACTTTCTTTAAGGTATTCATTCAACGGAGCTTAGGTCGATGCTGCGTCTTTCAGGAACCGGCGATAAAAGTTTAAGATGCCTAAGTATCGTCTCAACTCGCTAACTGTTTTAAGCTTTTGGAATCTGAGGATGGTTTCCACTTTGCCACTCACAGGAAATATTCCGTCTTTGGTGATTTTATGCGACAGATATTCGATTTCGTTTCTTCCGAATGTGCATTTTGTAGGATTTAAACGCATTCCATAATCTCGTAACCGTCCGAATATAATATTAAGATGTTCTTTGTGCTCTTCCTCGGATGACGATGCGACTAAGATATCATCTAGGTATGCATATGCGAAATTGATTCCTCGCAATATAGTATCTAGCAACCTTTGGAACGTTTGAGCAGCGTTTCGCAGACCAAACGTCATCACAGGAAATTCGAACAAGCCAAATGGTGTAATTACGGCGGTTTTTTGAATATCGTCGTCGGCCACAGGTACTTGGTGATATGCTTTCTCAAGATCGATGCTAGAGAATATCTTGCTTCCAGCTAGACGTTGCGTAATATCGTGAATATGCGGTACTGGGTAACTATCTGGCACTGTTATAGCATTAAACCTTCTATAGTCACCACATGGCCTCCAGCCTGAAGTTTTTTTCTCTTTTAGCAACAAAGGGCTGGCCCACGGACTGCTTGATGGTCGGCATGTACCATTTTCAAGCATGAATTCAAATTCCGTTTTGGCAGCTTTATATTTGTCGGGGGCAAGTCGGCGCGGGCGTTCCGATATCGGAGGACCTGTCGTAATAATGTGGTGCTTGATGCTATGTGACTTCGTTAATTTTCCGAACGATGTGTTTAATAGTTCCGGGCAGTCCTTTAGCAAAGCATGATATTTATTGCCTGGGTCAATTGTTGAAATACCCAGTGAAGTACCTTCGACACTACGCGCTATCGAATATAATTTCGTCGATGCGTCAATTAGCCGTTTGTTCCTCAGATCTACCAAAAGATTGAATTTTTTTAAAAAATCGGCACCAATAATGGCCTGCGGCACTTTTGCAACGTAGAATGTCCATTGAAAAGATTTTCGCAGTCCGAGGTCAATAGTACGGATTTGCTGTCCAAATGTCTCAATTGCAGTTCCATTTGCAGCGTATAGATATGTTTCGGATGGTTGTAATTTTTTAGTTTTTGCAATCGGAATTATAGAAATGTCCGCTTCTGTATCAATCAAATACAAATCTCCACAGGTGCGATCACGTATTAACAATCTATTTTGGTCTGCTTCGCCGCCTTCGATTGCATCCGCAGACGGCGAGCACGCTAGTTTTCCGATTTCGGAAATGAGCATGGTGCTGTACATTTCCTTGCCTGTGGTCCGAACCTTCTGTGGTAGTAGCACACTTCGTTTTTATTTGATGCGCTGCGTCGACGAGATCGCGATCTTCTTGGCGTGTCACGACACGACAATCGAGTTTCTAAGTTCTCGATTTTTGCCATTAGCAGTGCAACGCATTTTGCTAGCTCTGTATTATCATTGTTGTCACGCTGCTCACATTTGTCGGAGGCACACGCTCACGCAGTATCTTATCTGCGATTTCAGTAAGTTGGTTAATGGTAGCATCTCCCACTACCGCTAGCACTTCACGCACACGCACAGGGAGTTTATTCTTCCAAAACACTTTAAGCGATTCCTCGCTTATTTGCTCGCCAGCTAGTGTCTTCATTTGCCGCCATAGCTGTGACGGCTTCATGTCACCTTGCTCTGCCTCCTGTAGTGCCTGTTGTAGTCGGTTCTCCGGTGTGTTGGAGAAACGTGTGATGAGCAAAGTCTTCAAGGCTGGATATTTTCCTGATGCCGCTGGGTTCTCCAGGAAATCTTCAATTTCCCGCATAATCGCCAAATCCAGGATAGAGACCACCACGTGGTATTTGGTGTTGTCTGACGTAATATGATTTGCGGCGAATTGCGATTCCGCATTTAAAAACCAAATTTTTGGCTGGGTTTTCCAGAATGACGGTAGTTTAACATTTGAAATCGATTCAATTGTTGCCCCTTGATGTAACCGGCGCGGTATTGTCGGCGCAGCGGCATGTTTCTGTGCGTCGTCTTCGGCAGGGATTTTCCTACACCCCCCTAATAACCCTCCTGGAAAGTGCATACACCCCCCATAACAAGGACAATTTTCCTACACAAAGTGACCTGTGTGTCTTTTGTTCCAAAGGGACACCCCTCCTAAAATTCTGAACACACCCCCCAGGAAAAATTTCTGAGAAAACCCCTGGTCTTTGGCGTCAAGAAATGGCGATGCAACCGCGGGTGTTTTCTGTTCCGCCATTTTCATTCACTACCTCACTGAACTGTCACTGATGTGTTTTTTTTTTACGCACTTTGCTGATTTTTCAACTGTTTTAATGTTATCAGGGTCACCAAATGTAGGTCGTATTACTACATGAAAAGAACGTTAAGGTTATATCACATGTATTTACATATTAGTTTACGTTCACAGTCAATACATAATGTTCATATACAGAGATTGTACTTAGTCACGTCCGACTCGTTCGCTGGTCACGGCAGAAGAGAGAGATCCTTGCAGTCAGGACAGCTGTCGATGCGGTTTAGTTCTTATATTTGCCAGAATGTGTGCGACTGTCGCTGCATATCCCTACATCCATGTAGGGACCGCAAGGTTGGCTACAATGCATACCGTAGTATCGAAATTTCCCGCATCGTGCCGACACCATCGCTTTGCAAAAACGTCACGACCTTTCCTTCTTCTTCTTGCAGACGCCGTCGAGAGTGGTCGTGTTTAAGCCGTTGATATTTATATATTTCTTATGATAATAAATTGTTTGTACATAGTAGTTCATCTGTTTATTATTCTGTGCCCATAGAATTGGTGACCCTGTACGTCGAAAATTAGCGATATCAGCCTCAACATCGAGAGCATCAGAGACAATTTATGTTGTGATAATCGACGCCATTTGTGATTTTATTCAGCCCACGCTGATTTTGAAATTGCGACGCCACGATGTCGAACCCAGACCACGCATCGCCTAGCAGGCCCGAAGGAGCAGGGAATCCGCCACCAAGCACGCCACGCAGCCTGCCCACGCCAGTATACGTGCAGGCAGCACGCATTAGTAAATTTCCGGCATTTTACAAAGCCGATCCTGCGTTCTGGTTCGAACAAGTCGAAGCCGCGTTCCACACGCATGGAATAACGCAGGACGAAACGAAGTTTAAGTATGTGATTCAACATGCCGAGGCGGAAATCATGCCTCATGTTATATCGATCGCCAGAAATCCGCCACCAACAAATAAATACGAAGCCGTCAAGCAGCGAATTCTTTCAGCCTTCGCAGAATCTGAAGAAACAAGACTTCGAAGAATTCTGCAAGGTCATAATCGCGATGGCAAGAAGCCTTCACACTATCTCCAGGACTTAAAAAACCTGGGAGGAAATCATGTTAGCGATGCCATTCTACGAACACTGCTTTTAGAGCAACTGCCGGAGCAAATACGAGTGGTCCTGGGCATTTCCAGTGAACTGGACGTTGAGAAGCTCGCTAAGATGGCCGACATGATGCTGGAGCTACAACAGCCGCCTAATGTGTCCGAAGTGCGAGAAGCGACGCCTGAAGTGTCACGTGACGACGTCATGACGCAACTTGTCAATCAGCTCAGCCGAATAGAAACACGGTTCCGAAGCAGATCTAGAGGACGATACCACGGATCGCGATACAGATCTAAATCCAGAGAGACGAGAAATGGCAGATTGTGTTACTTCCACAAAAAGTTCGGCGGTAGGGCGAGAAATTGTCGTTCACCCTGCCAGTGGAAAAGTAGCAAGCCAGCGGAAAACTAACTTCGTCGTCTCGTGTTAAGGAGATCGAAGACGACGGAACTGCCAAAAACCGCCTAATTATTGCTGATCGAAAAACTGGCATGCGCTTCCTCATTGACACCGGATCAGACTTATCGGTTCTTCCACGGCATTTCTCACCGAGATATACGGAACCGACGAATATGAAACTATATGCTGCGAATAATACGACAATCGCCACGTATGGACAGAAAGTTCTATCGTTAGACTTTGGATTCCGACGCCTTTTTAACTGGAGCTTCACCGTCGCAGACGTCTCTCAGCCGATAATCGGAGCGGATTTGTTGAAACATCATGGAATTGTGGTAGACTTGCGAGCCCGGAAGGTTATCGATAGCCGAACTAACCTCTCCCGTACCGCCAACATCAGCGAAAAGCCTACTCAACAAGTCTCAACGATTGCAGATAACATGGCATATGAGGATATACTGCGGAAGTTTGTTGATGTTACGATCGCCTCTAACGTGAAAAAGGTAATCAGTCACAACTTCTTTCATCATATTTGCACGGAGGGACCACCGATTGCGCAGCGAGCCCGCAGACTTACGCCAGAAAAGCTCAGAGAAGCTAAAGCGGAGTTTGACTTCATGATCGAGCAAGATATTTGTCAGCCGTCCAGCAGTCAGTGGGCTAGTCCGCTACACCTTGTTCCCAAAAAGAATGGTCAGTGGAGACCATGCGGCGATTACAGACGCCTGAATGCTGCCACCGTCCCGGACAAGTATCCGATTGCACATTTGCACGATTTTTCGCAACGGCTAAATGGATGCAAGTTATTTTCTACATTGGATTTAATACGAGCCTACAACCAGATTCCTGTAGCGCCAGAGGACGTACCGAAAACTGCTGTTATAACGCCGTTCGGCCTCTATGAATTCAAGGTTATGACATTCGGACTCTGCAACGCAGCGCAGACGTTTCAGCGTTATATCGACCTAGCGCTTCGAGGACTTGATTTTGTATACGCTTACATCGACGATATCCTTGTTGCTTCAAAATCTCATGAAGAGCACCGACAGCATCTCGAAATAATCTTCCAGAGGTTACGAGAATATGGACTCTCTATCAACGTTTCGAAATGCGTTTTTGGAGCAAGTTCGGTAAACTATTTGGGATATGCTATTGACGAGCATGGCACGAAACCGCTTCCAGAACGAGCACAAGCAATTTTAAATTTCAAAAAGCCAGCCAGCTTCGCAGACTTACGAAGATTTTTAGGCGCAGTCAATTTTTATAGACGATTCATCAAAGACGCGGCGAAAACTCAATCCGCTTTACATGAGTTACTGGCTGGAGCCAAGAAAAACGATACACGTTTGATTAACTGGAACCCGGCAGCCGAAACAGCTTTTGAGCTATGTAAAAAGCAGATCGCCGATGCAGCACTTCTAAGACATCCGATCGAAAACGCTATTTTAGCAATTCAGTGCGATGCATCGGATACATCTATGGGCGCAGTTCTCGAGCAGCTAAATGGTGAGATTTGGGAACCATTAGGATTTTTCTCGCGGAAGTTCAGTGACGCCCAGCGTAAATATAGCACGTACGATCGGGAACTTCAAGCCATCTACAGTGGAATAAAATTCTTCCGGTACATGTGCGAAGGTCGACAGCTAGTCATCAAAACCGATCATAAACCGATCACATTTGCTTTTCAACAAAAAGCAGAGAAAGCTTCTCCACGGCAACTTCGACAGCTTGATTTCATCGGCCAATTTTCTACGCACATAGTTCATGTCGCTGGAAAAGATAATGTGACAGCAGATGCCCTATCGAGAATCGCCAGTTTGCAGATGCCAGTTGCAATAACTACAAACGATCTAGCAATCGCTCAACAACAGGATGATGAACTTCCATCTCTTTTGAAATCAAATACAACGCTAGATTTGCGCAAGCTTCGAATCGACGACACCGAAACTACGATCTATTGTGACGTCTCGACAAGACATATTCGTCCTTACGTTCCGAAAACACTAAGGAAGAGGATATTTGATTTGAATCATGGCCTATCTCACCCCAGTGGTCGAGCGACGAAAAAGATGATTCAACGAAAATTCATCTGGCCAAGCTTAGCTAAAGATGTGATTGGCTGGGCACGTACATGTCTTGCATGTCAACGCAGCAAAATCGGCAGACACATCAAATTTCCTCCCGAGCATATTCCAACGCCGGATACCAGATTCAGTCACGTGCACATCGATATTGTCGGTCCCTTGGTACAATCGAAAGGCTATTCTTATGCCTTAACTATGATCGATAGATTCACGAGGTGGCCAGAAGCGGTGCCAATCAAAAATATTACTGCCGACGTCATCGCAGACGCTTTTTATTCATCATGGATTGCGCGATTTGGAGCACCAACGATCCTGACAACAGACCAAGGCACACAATTTGAAGCTGCATTATTCAAGGCACTTGCACATTTAGTCGGATGCCAGAAAACCCGCACAACCGCCTATCATCCACAATCTAACGGCATGATAGAGCGGTGGCACCGGTCTTTGAAGGCAGCAATTAGGTGCCATAACACACAAGATTGGGTGGAGGTTTTACCCACCGTCTTGTTCGGGTTACGAACCAGCTTGAAGGAAGATATCGGCACAACGGCAGCAGAGCTCGTATACGGAACGACGTTGCGAGTTCCTGGTGAATTTTTCCCGAACGAAGAGATGCCTCCAGACCCGAAGATTTTCATTGAAAAATTCCGTCAACATATGAGACGAGTGCGAGCTACGCCAACGAGTCACCACGACAAGCGCAGAATTTTCATACACAAGGATCTCTACTCTTGCACGCATGTTTTCATACGAATTGACCGAGTGAAACCACCACTAGAACATCCATATGAAGGACCGTACAAAGTGCTCAGCAGACCATCGGATAACGTTTTCACCATAGACGTACAAGGCAAAGCAATGAACATCAGCGTAGATCGAATCAAGCCAGCGCATATAGAGCTACATCCAGATGACGGAAATAACACAGCTACACCAACTCTCAGGACATATGCAGGACCTAAGGCTAAATCTACGAAAACCGTTCGATTCGCCAACTGTTGACGTTACAATGTCAAAGACACTTGGGGGGAGTATTGTAGGGACCGCAAGGTTGGCTACAATGCATACCGTAGTATCGAAATTTCCCGCATCGTGCCGACACCATCGCTTTGCAAAAACGTCACGACCTTTCCTTCTTCTTCTTGCAGACGCCGTCGAGAGTGGTCGTGTTTAAGCCGTTGATATTTATATATTTCTTATGATAATAAATTGTTTGTACATAGTAGTTCATCTGTTTATTATTCTGTGCCCATATCCACTTGTGCTGTAGAGCCACCTACGAGCAAAGAGCAACACTAAAATTCTGACACTTTTCAAGCAACGTTTCAGGACGGGCTGCGTACCGATTTTTCCAAGCGACACGGAAAAATTTCAGGTGCCGAAATTCCGTCACTCTTTTCCCATGCATTTTAAAGGGGAACCGAAATTCAGGCACGGCTGCGTACTTACCTTGACTCATTTGGATTCTGCGTATCGCCATCCAAACATCTTTCGAGTAAATTATCAGGCTAAATTATTGGCTTCGCATACTCCTGGATCTCTGTATGTAGTAGTGAAGGGTGTTGAATAAGTTTTAAATTTTCTCCAGAAGTTTCAGATTTTCGTAACTTGCACCAGCTGTCGGGACCCCGTGGACAGCTCTCACATTTTGGATTATCATCTGTCAAGCACATACAGTGTACCAACAATGTCTTCGAACAGCAGCTATTTGAAACTTAAGTTTTAAAAACGAATGAATTGTTGCAAGAAATTTGAAAAAGTTTTGATGCAGATTCATTCATCAAACATTTTTATTTAATTTGGAAACAAAAACCAATCCATTTGAATTATTCATTACAAAGTTATTAACTAAAAACATAACAAAGTCAACAATTTGCCTGCAATAAAGTCTTCGTACACTTGCAAAACGGTTTATGAAAAATCTTAAAAACTATAAATACATTTTTTGTAAACATTTAGTTGGGTAACCTTAGTTTTTAATCACGGCTTTAAGGTGGTGTGGCATCGATTCTACAAGTTTTTTGCATAGTTTGGCTCTATTTTCGCCCATTCCTGCTGAAGAGCCTGTTTCAACTTAGGTTTCGAGCTAATATGATGAGTCCTGATCCTTTTTCCCAGCATGTTCCACATCTGCTCACTGGGATTGACGTCAGGACTTTGCGATGGTGTTTTAAGCAAATGTGGAGTTTTGTACGCCAAGAACAGCCTAGTATTATGAGCCATGTGCTTAGGAAAATTATCTTGTTGAAAGTAAAAATCCTTTTATACACCCAAATTTTCGGCACTTGGCTTCAAATTTCTCTGGAAAATTTCAATCTATGCCCGATGATCCATGATTCCTTCAATTATTTCTAAGTTTACAACGCCGCTGGCAGCCATACAGCCCCATACCATTACTCCGCCGCCATCGTGTTTTACAGTTTTGATTGTGTTTTTTGGGCTGTACGCTTCTCCTGGCTTTCTCCACACTCTTAATCTCCCATGAGATCCAGAAATGTTGTGGTTGGATTCATCAGAAAATATAACATTTCGCCAAAACTTGAGAGATGCATTTTGGTATTGCCGAGCGAAGTTCAAACGTTTTTTGCGATTTACTTGACTTACCAGAGGTGTACGAGACCTAAATCTGTAAAACACGGTGGTGGCGGCGTAATGGTATGGGGCTGTATGGCTGCCAGTGAAGTTGGAAACTTAGAAATAATTGAAGCAATTTCCCTTTGTTTCTAAAAGCTGTGTTTATCTAAACAGAGTAAAATGGCCTGTGTTTGCTCCGGACGCCCCTGTAGATAGAAGATCATCAGCATGTTCCCATAGTGCAAGGTTCTCTTCATGTTACGAAGAAACTGGAAATGTTGTCTATCACCTAAGCTGAGGTTGCAAAAAAAGTACTTCCATTTCATTGAATTATTTGTTTATAGTTGAGATATGAGAGCCATTTTGAGAGCTTTATACGGGGTTTCCGGGCCAGGACTCACAATTACATCCCGTGCCGTCCTCGATTCCGCAAAGCACAACAAATTGACCAAAAAAATTGCAGAAAGTTTTCTTCCAAATAATCGGGCTTATGCTCAATTTCTATGTTAATAATAGGCATGTTATTTTGGTCGTCTATCCAGAACAGAACAGACGCATTGGAAACAAAAGGCGCGTTTCTTTGCTCCCCTTATCCATAACAGAACAATGCTAGCCAGTGCAGACGCATTGGAAACAATAACAACTCCTGTTATGGAAAGGGGGAGTTGTTGTTCTCAATGCAACTGCAGTGGATAGCATTGTTCTGTTATAGATAGAGAGAGCAAAAAAACACGCCTAATAATATTCAAAATTCTGTTCTGTATAGGTAGTTCATGTGCTGAACTATAGAATGTGCTGATAGTTCATGAGAAGCAACTTTTTTTGCCGTGAGTTGGGTTTGGATTTTTCAAGGTTATGTTGAATGTTCTGGAAGTTAGGTAATTAGAAAAAGCCTTCACAATGTGTAGAAAGTTAATAGAGGTAATTTTCTGTTAGTTCTTTTTATATTTTCTATCGATTGTGGTAGTTTATACTCGTTATTTTCTCTTTTTATTTGCAACTGTTTGGCGCTAACACAGTGAGTACAGCAATGCGCCAGCTGGTCTGTGCTGGATCGGTTTTTTTGCGTCATTGTGCTATTCTATTCTACACCGGAGCAAAAAAAAACGCACCTAACATAGCTTGATCTTATGCTGCGAGCCATGAACTAAAAGTTTCTATGTGTGTGTGTGTGTCAGACTGCCGAATATTTAATGTGGTTACACCAAGCTCTAATTTTAGACAATTCCAAATCGCAATTTTGGGCGTTTACACGGCGTTGTGACTAATCTAAACCAAAGTCCGAATTAAATTGGTGTTTCTTGTCTCCAGATTTATTACGTTTGCACTTTCTGTTCCAGTTTAATTTCGATCGAAATTCAGTATTTCCACAATAACCAGTTCTACACCAGAACGAAACTCTGGTAAGCCAAGCGGTTTGAACAAAAAAAAACACAGGATGTTACTTAGGTTAGTGTTATTTGGAAATGGAACTATCTCTTTTATTACAGAATATATGATATATGCAGCCACTCAATCGTGTTTCTCATTACAACGATATTTTAAACTTAATCAAAAATGCTTCAGTGAAATTTATTACGAAAAAAAATCAAACGATTTCGTTCTCCGTCCTTGTATTTCATTCAAAACTTGAAACTTAAATGACTAGCAAAAAACCGAAAGCACTTTACTGCTAAAGAAATCAGCACTTACTTAAAAATCCAAAATATTGCCAATTCTATCATGATTGATAATGTCCTGAAACTCACACCAGATATACGGTCGCAAACCCTTTCATATATCCTTATCTCGTTTTGCCAAAGTGTCAGACCTGAGGTATCAATAAGCACCCTTTCTTAAATCTATTCGATGAATGCACGAATCTGATAATCAGATGTACTGTAGAAAGTTTCCGGTGAATGGACATTTGAGATTTCACAAAGAAATTCCTTTTTTATTGTTATGTATTTGGTTGAAGGTGTCGGTGTATCTAGGTACGTGGGTATACATGATTGCGAACAGAAAAACGATGATTTTCATAACAATAAAGAAAATGATATGGGTGATTGGCAGTTGAACGGTCTTATAAGAAAGTGCCCCAACAATTGAGAATGAAAATATAATGCTCACGGGAAACATTTTATTGTAGTACGACACGGGTGAGGATACACTTTTGTAAGCTGCAAATACTGAAATCGTCACAGTTTATCGATGTGAAGAATAAAAATGCTATGAGATTAGTAACTGTCAGCATACTTAAGTAGGTTGACCCTTTTGAAGCCTAATTCAGTTAATTTTTTGGGAAGCATGGCAGCATATAAAAAATTTTACGAGTAATAATTATTTATTGGTCATATCCTGGAGTCAAATTTTTGTTAGCGGACTGGTTTACGTAACCTAGTACATATTTATTCATATTCTAAGAAAAGTTTTAGCTATTTCCTTAAGTGCTAGCTTTGAACTTGTTTTCCTTATCTAATCTGAGAAAGTCAACTAAACTACTACCATGCACAAAAAAAGTAAACTATCATATCTTTATTACTATTACGATCCAAAATTTACCTCGGCATAAAACATTTCCAAAATCTATTCCAATACAAAATTTTACTGGCAGTTTTACGTATCTATGCTGTCAGTTTATCTGATTTCCGTAAAGCTTCTTCGATCCGCCCCAGGTCTCGATGACCTAAACTGTATTTCACACTTTTTCTTGCTTCGAAATAAACCAGACAATAATTTCTTGTCATGTTAACATTTCGATAAATCACAGAATAGAAGAAAATACCATTTTTCCTCTTCGAGAATCGGAACGCAGGTTTTAGTCTCATATCTACTACACGCTATTACTGGTGCCGCCACGCTGGGGACGAAACGGAATCAATTTCCTAAATGCATTCAGAAAAATTTGTCTATAATAGTCTAGCTATCGTATGCTGGGCGTAAAAAGGAAGTACTGAGTACAAGACATAATAGTTCAAATGCAGTAAAATGTATAGATTCTTCTGCCAACAGCACATTTTTGGCCGCAGCAGTGAAACTTTTCCTTCCGTAGCAAAAACGAACCAATCAAATGAGGAATTGAACCTTATAAATAATTTATGTGCTCTCACTGGAGTGCTTGCACTTAGTCGCAAAGAGTGTCCAATATTCTTGCGGCACATATTTCACACTCCATGCAGTCTCGTGAACAATGCTTGCCGAGTGCAAAATACGAACATGTATCAACAAAAATACGACTAAGTAAGATGTCGTGACCACGAACTGACTGCTGGGGAATAATATATTATTTGAAAGAAGAAGAAGAATTTGAAGAATTTAGAGCTATTTTGATGAATTCAGTGGCATCGGAGAATTACAGAGGAAAGTTAAGTTCAAAACTCAAAAGAAATGTATTGGTTGAACTTGGTTTCTTTAATCCTTCCCCCACTTCGTGAAAATAATTCCTCAAATTGATATAGTCCACAAAGCACACTAATCTAATTTCAACTTGGCAAAACATAAGGTAAAATACTGTTATAGTTGTATATTATTGGGTGTGCAAGTAGGTAGGTAGGTTGAAGTGGCTGCCGATCTACAGAGGCCTGCCAACTGACAGACATAAGCACATGAGAGGCCCGTTGTGATGCCACAATCATTTATGACTCCCTCCTACTCACTAAACGTAGGAAACCATCTGCTTTCTTTGAAGAACCGCACTATCCACTTTAAATTGACCAGAGATAGTTTGGTCAGGTTTGAGAGAAAAGGTGCATCAAGTAGCGCCACCCTTCTCCTTGCCAAAGTCGGGCACTGGCACATGAGATGGAGGCCGGTTTTTTCCTCGTCCTCAGAGCCACAACTCCGACAGAAATCGTTAAACGGTGCACCCAATTGTTACGCATGCCGCCCTATGAGGCAATGCGCCGTAAGAACGCCCACAGTGCAACGCAGAGCACTTCGAGTTAAGCCTAAAAGCTGCCTGGTGCGATGCGCATCCCTGAATACCCAGGAATGCCTTGTTATCGCACAGGATGATTCATCTGAACAGGACTTCCTAGCGTCGTCAAGATATTTTTGCCTGATGGCGAGTTTGACCGATTGAGAAAGAGTAGGAGACCTCTGGTAGCAAGGTACCAAGGTACCAAAATGGAAAAAAAATATCATAAAATACTCCTTAATATCCCGTTTTTCTATTCGACTCTATTTTTCCTTTTTCCTTCCACTCTTTCTATTACTCTATCAGCATGCACAGTCCATGTGCATCATTTTCTCTTTCGGTAAGTTTTTCATAGTGATTCTTAGACAACTAGTTTGTTGGTATAAGGGACAGCAAAAAAAAAAAACAGTTTCGAAACACTCACTTATTGCAAGCAGCATTAACCATATTAGTACCATTTTTTTAACACTTCTGTTGCATCAAACAATCCTTTGATTTGAGCTCTAGTTTAATGAACTTCAACTTTAAATATATCCATATCATAAATGACCTTAATTAAAACCCGGTGTTACCCTCCCGGTCTAGGGGGGGCGAGTTCCGGTTCGGCTCGTTTGGGTCCCGGTTGTAACTCGTCGGAGACGGGTCGTGGGCGCCACTCACTCACCCAATTTTGAGCCGAGAGCCACTGAGTGAGGTTCGGCTCACCGGATACTCCGACGCGACCAATCACCCCTCCGCTATGGGGCGATACACGTACACATATAAATATATATATATATATATATATATATATATATATATATATATATATATATATATATATATATATATATATATATATATATATATATATATATATATATATATATATATATATATGCAAACCGACCCAGCTATAACCTGTCTAAAGCTGCCTACCTCGTCGACCACCACTCAAATTTTTCTTTTTTAATGAATGTAAATATAAACTTAAAATTTTTATAGCATATAAATTGACTTTTAAAAATAAAATAACTTTTAAAACTTCACATTCAAATATTTCTTATGGAAATTACTTAAAGTAAAACTTACTCTTTGTATGTAATTTTATTGAACAGAGTTGTGGCTTACCTTAGCCAAAAAGTTCTGCGATTCCGGCTGAGCAAATTGATGAATATTCTGAGCAAATTGATGAATGTTCTGATCACTTCGGCTGAGCAAATTGTTGAATGTTCTGATCACTTCGGCTGAGCAAATTGATGAATGTTCTGATCACTTCGGCTGAGCAAATTGATGAATGTTCTGATCACTTTGGCTGAGCAAATTGATGAACGTTCTGATCACTTCGGCTGCACGTTGCAAAAAGCAAGCAAACCTCCACACACGCCTTCAACCACTCGTCGCTACCTGAGCAAACTGATGAACGTTCTGATCACCTCGGCTGCACGTTGCAAAAAGCAAGCAAATTTCCACATACGCCTTCAACCACTCGTCGCCACCTGAGCAAATTGATTAACGTTCTGATTACTTCGGCTGCACGTTATAAAAAAGCAAGCAAATTTCCACATACGCCTTCAACCATTCGTCGTTACCTGAGCAAATTGATTAACGTTCTGATCACTTCGGCTGCACGTTGTAAAAAGACCGGACGTCTCGAGCTGCATTTTCCATTCCACCCACGAATAGCGGTTCTCCGACACGTACCGCTACTCTCGCCGCTCGTGCCGAATATTCGACATATTCGACCTATTCGACGTCTTCAACATATTCGAATTCATCGTGAATGTCTGCTGCTTCGTCTCACTCCATGGAACACAGCTGATCTCGGGATTGTGCAGGTGATTGTGATTTAGTTCGCAGTGACAGTTCTCGGGATGTTTATATTTTGAATTGAATTTGATCCCATTAATTCGGTGGTTTGCAGTGAAACGTATAGTGGATTGGTGTGTTTCGCGTATATGCGTCCGTTTCGCGGGTGTTAATATACCGTGGTTCGTCACGTTGCGGCCTGGGAATCCAGTGGCGGCGGATTATAGCTGGGTGCTGGCTGGCGAAACGGTGATAGAGGAAAACGACTTGGCGGCTGCCGGTCGGTGGTGCATTCCTTCAGATAAGTATTCCTTTCAGTTTCGTGTTTCCAGGCCGATTCTTTGTGGTGTTTCTGGTGTATTTCAGGTCGACGTGAAGAGATCCACCGTGAGTCACTGGCGAGCGCCTCGTTGACCGGCGGTTGGCGAGTCGTCGGAAGTTGCGGCTCCGTGGGAGGTTGCAGGTAAGTATGTATGAGTAGATGACTGAGGAACATAATAAATTTATATATTTCTCTTTCAGGCTGCGGCTCACCAGTAACACAGCCAGCTCCAGGATTAGCAGCGAGTGGACGCGCAGGCTCTGCTTCAGCCACTCCGTCGACAGCGCGTCGCTTAGATTTAGTTAGTTTAAGTCTTAGTTTAATCTTATCTCTAAGGCGTGTAATGTATATATGCAATGTAGCATTACTTTAGCTTAGTACTAAATCGTCGACATCCGACTAGTATACGACACAAGTCGGATGCGACGTTCAAAACAACATTTGCTAGCCTATCAATTTGAGTGGTGGCTTCGCGGTTTGAACATGGGCATTTTTTTTTTTCATATGTAAACGGCTCGGCATTGCGAGGTGTACGCCCGTACATGCTTGTCGATTGGTCGTTGGTTAGGCCTCGGGTTCTTGTTACCACGTAACACCGGCTATCAAAAATCAGCAACAATGTTACTCATTTGTCTCTTCGTTTAAGTTAGTTCGTAGTTAGCACTACGATCGTAAAGTAAGTTTTATTTTATAACTCATTCAAATCAAAGGTTTTTCTCGTTTCCTTTTACATATCCAACGTAATCACACGAAAATTCACCTAAGATGCATATTAACACAGTTGAGCCAAAACTCGACCCACCTACCAGACATATTTTGTACAATTTACAGTATATTTAATGAATAATTGAATAAATACATCTAGTCTAATCTACTGAAACTTGTATTTTTGCCTTTAATACCCGCAGTCCTGTTGCCATGACCTCCGAAATACTTCACGCAAAACCTTTGTATGCTTCTGTCATGACATATATGTTGTTCAAATTAGTTAATAGGAAAGACTCCAGCTTGGGTCCAATTACCGAACTAACTAGGTACTACCACGTTGCTCCTGAAATGTCAAGACCGAAAATCATCTTGGAAAAATGGTACAATTCCCTTCCAGGTACCGAAAATGCAGTATTTTGCCGTGACTTTTTCATTATTAGTATCTGCTAACAGGCTTATTTCCCACCTAGCTTATCCACGTAGCTTAAACGTTTAGCATATTTAGTGTCGCGGAAATATACGGTAGAGAGTAGACATATTTTATCAGCACATAGCTCTAGAACCCATCCTTCTTGCGGATCAATAAGTTTGATTATGACTATGGACTTGAAAATTGAATAAATTAAGTCCATTTTTCAATATTTCGTCCAAAATCAGGCATCCGAAAAGTGGTTAGACTGGATAATATTTCTATTTGATTAGTGTTGCTGTTTCTTTTAATGATATGTTCTATGGATCTTGCGCAGCCCAAACCATTCTCAATCAACCCAAACTGCATCTTCAATATCTCTACCGAGGTGATCGAAGTTCAGTGGTAGCAATGCAATGGTTCCAGAATGTGTTCTTGACCATTCAAAGTCAACTTAAGCTAGACCACCTTATCTACAACACATGGCACTCTATTAGTGAGACATACTTCCTCGAGCACATAAAGAGTCAGCACCAAATCCCTCCCAGACAAACGAGCCTATCCAAATCTAGAAGCCTCTCTATCCTGACTACTTTTAATGTAGGAAGCTCACGGTTAGTTGGTGTACCGTGTATTAAGACCACATCATTCTGCTTGTCCGCTCTCGTTTAGACGATCGTTTCCTGAGACCTGAGGTTTGAATAGAATGCATGCATTCTGATCACTAGTGCTAATAGTTGGGCAAGTGAATCGCTTTGCGTCTTGGCAGCCGAATCCTAAACAACAATGGGTTTCTGTGCATTCCCCTCCACATGTGTCCACCTCTATAGTAGTTTTACAAACGTTTCCTACTAATTTCTGTAAACGCAGCAATTGGCTCCAGCCTTTCTTCACCCACATATGCCAAATCTAGTTCGAAGCATAGTCTAGATCCTGAGGCGGGACGTACAACGGTGTCTACTAGTGACCTCGTGGCGTCATGAGTGTTCCATATCTTTGCCAAATTCGCGATTGAGTTTACCGACGTCAAATATAGTGCAAAAGCTTTGAATAGTTAGTCTTCAGACGACTTAAAATACAGTCCACTTTCACCACCTGCTCCCTCCCTCTGAATTTATTCTACGCTTTCTTATCTTGCCCCATGGATGATCTTTGTAATCCGAAGGCAAGAACTCCATTTTAAACACCACAACTAGCTCTTTTCAGTGCCGCATTCAGTTGCAATTAACACGGAACCATATCAACGCCCATGCATTAAAAAGATCTCCTGCAGACCTGAAAAATCGCGCCTTTAAAAGCTCTCTTGCCTGATGCGAAACCTCAACCCATCACAAGGATGAACCTCTTTTGCAGCTTCTTCACACGAAAAGCTTCGTGAATCAAACTCACAGCGTGGATTGACCTTAGTGTGAAGCAGATTTGGTACACTTTTGACTGGGGTGCAGGCAACGAATTACCAGCACCAGGTATTTTTGTTAAAGAAATGGCGATGATCGAAAAACGGTGTTAAACCACTTTGTTATACATTAAAACTGTACACCATATGTTTTTTAGTGACACAAAGACAAATTCTTCGAAAATCAGTTTTCCATGCGGTTTTGATGTGCGTGTTTTTTTACGCTTTAACAGGATGATTGACAACCGCTTCATTACTATCAACGAGTTTCCGAGAACCTCTAGCTGTTTTGATTTTGCAAGTAGCTTATCAAAAGGGAAGTAAATCCCTTTCTCAAGAAAGACAATATTTCATACTGTTTATGGGGTATAAGTGAAGCACAGGATTGCCACCGCTTTGAGGTGTTCAAAAAGAAAACTGTGTTTATCAAATGTTTCCAAAAAGGGAGAAGTTTTTGTCAACTTATTAGACTTGACGTGGAAAGCGAGTAAACTTTCCCAACTCAAATTGCATACACAGGAGATTGTTGGACAAAGTAGTTTTTAAAGGAGAAGTAGGCATCTTCGGAGCACAAGTGAATGAAGCTGAAGATTTGTTTTGAGAGAAGGTTAATGCGGCTTTGCTTTTAATAGGAGCTGGTGCTGAAGTAGCTTGGATCAAAGCCTTTGATTATTTAGCCTTAAGTTGGCCCCTGGGACCATTAAATAAAATTAAATACCAGTAGTTAAGAATTAGCCGAAAAGGCTGAAACTATTTTTCTCATCAGAGATGACTTTCTTGTGGAACTTCCTTGCTTCCAACAGGCGTGTACCCGACCGTAAATAAACCTGGTCCATCTGGCATGGTTTTATCCACAGTGCTTTAAGTCATTCTCCCCTCATTTATGAAGAAGCAGTTTCAATCTGCTGCTTGATTCGATGATTCAATCAACCTATGGAACACTGTGGCCTCAGTATTTTTTTCTTTATTTACAGGATCTATATCTAAATTTATCTAACTCTTGTCACTATCATGACTGTTGATCCCATCAGCTCTGGACTTGTTTTCTACCAATCTTTAATTAACAGACATGTATGCCGCCAAAATTCAGCAAATGGGTTGCCAATTTTCTCCCATGGAAAAGTTCCACTGCAGTGTACGTATAGTATCCTCGTCCTATACTGAAGACTCATACACAAGTTGTAGAATTCACGAGCAAATAGAACTGAAATCAAATTCACCAGGTTACTTGAAGCTACTGAAGATGTCAAGTTGCTGCAGTATGTTGCGAGCAAATACGGCACTAATGTTTCCTGATGGGGTCAAAGTAAAACTTGGCATATTAGTACAGGGTTAAATAAAAGTGAGTTTATTGGAGATGAAGAAACTGTTTTATTTAAACAGCGCAGAGAATCGCGAATCTACGAAGCGTCTTCCTAGTTAAAAACAGAGCTATATTATTCCCCTCTGTGTATTTACGTAAGTCGCTATGTGTGTGATATGGATAAATTGAATCATTTACTTCTCACTTACTTATTAAAATGTCAGATATAATAAACTGTTTTTATATCTGAATATATTTACTCTACTTACATAACCACAATTAGTTTTATCATTCTGTATGAACGTGATATAGGCGCCAAAGAACTGAATCAATCCAAAGCAATATGCTAATGTTATACTCATTTCCAAAGCTATTGCGTAAAAGCTAATGGATCGAAACGTGCAGGATAATTACATCTCCGTTCGTGCGAAGCGGTATCTATTCGCGAATAAGAGCAGTAAAGAGCACTATTTGCTTAAGTGCCTGTCAATCATCTCAATCTCAAATATCATCAAATGTACACATGAAAAATGTATAGAGAGGCTGAGAATTCATAATTCAAGAAATGGATAATCTACTATACAGAAAGTGTACACATTGACGCAAGTAAAATCACTTACGTACGTAATCGACATTCAAATATCTATCCAAGAAATATGGACTAAATAGTCTTTTCTTTTGATATCAAATGATATCTACATGAAATGTTAGAGACTGTAGTCAAAAGCAACTTAAAAATTTATGGGCATACCTAGGATTATATCAATTTAGCACTATAATGGTTTTAATTCCGCTTGTCATCAATGATTTGTTACCAAGTAAAAAATAAAGAACATGGAGATGAGACATTAGAAAAGCCCACGGCTACTCAGTTTTTCAAAATGTCCTTTGCGAAGGAAAGCTACCGCTGTGTATTCGAAAAACCAAAATAGAAATCATGGTTTTATTGTGAGTTCTCAAAAATTTGGGAACATAGATTGGTCAACTACATTAAAAACAACCACAAAAAATGTATTCAATTAAGTTATTTATTTATTATTAACAGATAAATCATTCTTCGTGTTTATATATGTATATCAAATGACGAACAACATTTACAACGAATAAATCGAGCAGTTTTCGATCAACAGATATGAATTAACTGTGAAAAATTTGTTGTTTGACTAAACTTTGATAATTTGCGGCTTCCGCGGTTATTAAAAATACCAAATTTTACTAGAAAATTCTTCAATTAACATATAAAAGAAACATATACCTAAAAAAAACGAATCAGTGCCCAAAATTCTTTCACTTCAAATTAGGGGCGGCAAGGACATAAACACTGTACGTATCATTTCTTAATAAATAACCGGAAAGTGATGTGTCATCCCGGAGACGTTTTCATTCAAAACGTGCGAAATATGAATTCTTGTTACGCAACATCTACTAAAAGCGAAATTTTTATCGGAGGTGGTTGCCTCAAGAGAAGGAAATTCGAATGTATTCAGCATTACAACTCTAATGCGTACGAAATCCACTATTCTTTTTCTTCGATCAGAATCGGAGATTGATTCGATGCCATTGATTGAAAGATTGAACGATTTCGATCCGTTGGCAGGTATTAATGAGTCTATTTTTCCACTAACCATTAGATAGTCTGCTTCTTCCGCTTTCGGACTGAATTTGGACACGAAGTCTTTAAGTGTAATGCATAGAAATTCTGCTAAGGATATGAGTGTGGTTGAAAAATAGTCAACTAAGAGCTGTGTATGGAGCACAGTCATCCCTACTTAAAGAAGTCGTCGGACTCAGTTGCTATGCTTCCTTGCAATCCACAAATGGCTTTATTGATAAGCGAAGAGAACGGGAGTGAGTGGGATCTTGAATGAAGGAGCCAAGTAGCTAAACTAATGGTAGAGCGACAACGGAGATGAGTTAATGGACCAAGCGAGATATGGCGAAAATGGAGGACATACAATTGATTCGGTCGTCTCATTAATTTTACGTTATCTTTGCTTCCACATAATGAAATCAATTTTTCGTGCCTGAAGGCATATACTGTCTAGAGTGTACAGTGATGCTGAAATTTCGCTACAGTCGTCGTTGCCATCATAAAGGAATAGGACTTAAAACAGGCCGAATACTATGAGCCTCGGATAAAGTATCTATTTCCTACCCCGAAATGTCTACTCCGTAACAATGTCTGTTTGCCAGTATCTATTAATTTCGTGTCTATAGCAGTTTATTTCAACGACCACATAGATATGACATTGTTTCTAGGTCGCTTATTACAAAGCAGTCTATAGGAGTAATTTGCTGCCGTTGATGTTTTCCAACTACATTGTCCATGGATAGTTGAAAATATAGAAAACAAGAAGAAAGGGAGATGTTCATTTCATTTCAAATGACTATTTTGAAAGGATTTTTTCTTGCTGGAGGGATCTAAGCGTTATTCTAGTTTTTTTTAGGTTAGCCAGTTCTCAATGGAATTAGAAGGATATTCGTTCCGATCTCTTAAAATACTTATTTTTTATTTGGCCGTATCATTTGTTTTGGGCTTTTACAGTGCATTCGCATAATTTACATGGTTTTATTATTGTATTCTTAATATTTAAACATTTCGTTATCTTTATAATTTTATCAAACTTGAGAAACCACGTAGCTAGAGCTACGCCTCTTAGCGAGTGTAGTGCATAGTTTAAATCCAGCCGTGATCACATATCGGGCTTTTTGTCTACCTAGCTCTAAGTAAGTATTGTAGTTAATTAAAAGGTTAAATGAACAGTGAAACTTATTACTTCGCACTTGAATACAATGCCTGGGAAAGAAGTCTATGTGGAACTCAAACCCCGGACATATAAGTATTGTAGACGAATTACACTCCTTTTTACTGATATTATTTAATATTAGAATCACTTGGCCCAAAAATTGATATACGAGGTGTGACAATTAAGTAATGAGGCTGATTTTATTGCCGCGCTTGTGGTGAGCCTGCGACCTTAAAATTCCCTTTCCCTTCCCCGGCATCTTTCTCCTCTCCATTGATATATTTACCATCGCTCTAGCTTGTTTAGTTCGCCTGCTGTGTCGTGTTGAGTAGACGTGATTTGGTGGTGCTCGTTACGAAAATGGAGATTGGGCGAAACAGCTTCGGAAACGTACGCTAAAATTGTAAAAGTGCATGGTGATAGTGCTCTTAGTCGTGCCCAGGTATTTCGATGGCATAAAGAGTTTAAGGATGGGCGTGAAAGCGTGGAAGACAAGGCGCGGAGCGGGAGACTAGTCGAGGTGCGGACTGATGCAAATGCGCAGAGTGTGCGCGCTCTAATCCGTGCAGATCGGCGTTTAACAATTCGAATGTTGGCCTCGGAACTGAGTATGAACCGTGAAACAGTCAGACAAATTTTAACCGACGATTTTGGGATGAAAAATTTGTGCGCGAAGATGGTTCCAAAGAACCTTTCTGAGGAGCAAAAGCAGCATCGAATGACCGTCGCAGAAGACTGTTTGGAGCAAGTGGAAAACGATCCCACGCTGCTTGATCGAGTTATTACAGGCGATGAGAGCTGGTTTTTCCAATACGACCCGGAAACCAAGCGCCAAACTCACAATGGTTGTCTCCGCACGCCCCCCGCCCCCCGCCCGAAAAAAGATCGCATGAGCAAGTCGAAGGTGAAAACGATGTTTATTGCCTTTTTTGATAGCCGTGGAATCGTCCACAAAGAATTTATTCCATCGGTGCAAACCGTAAAGCAAGTCTACTATCGCCAAGTACTCGAAAAATTGCGAAAACGAGTCAACAGGGTGCGCCCAGACATCGCTCGTTACTGGATCCTTCATCACGACAACGCGCCGTACCACACCGCCCTCAGCGTGTCCCAGTAGTTGGCCTCTAAAGGGATCGCCGTGTTGCAACAGCCGCCTTATTCGCCCAATATGTCA
Organism: Nemotelus nigrinus; assembly: GCA_947369275.1. Taxonomy (NCBI): domain Eukaryota; kingdom Metazoa; phylum Arthropoda; class Insecta; order Diptera; family Stratiomyidae; genus Nemotelus; species Nemotelus nigrinus. Next base: position 65,056,293 of record OX376373.1, read on the forward strand.
CTCTGTGATTTTTTTTGTTCCCTAGAACAAAATTGGTGATCAAAGGAACCCATTTTGAGTCTATTACGGACATCCACGCGGCCGTGACGAGGGTACTCGCGGACATCCCAGTCGAAGCGTTCCAGCAATGTTACGAAGCATGGAAAACGCGCTGGAATCGTTGTATAGCTGTCCAAGGGGACTACTTTGAAGGGGATGGCAGAGTTGTAGAATAATTTTTAAATATACGGTTTTTATGGAATCAGTCTCATTACTTAATTGTCACACCTCGTATATACATTATTTTCAATAGATGTTGGCGTGCATAAACTAGAATGTTTTTAAATTTACAGTAAAATTTCTCTAACGTATCGGCGACAATGAATGTTTTGATAAATTTGTAGGCATCCCTATATTCCTGTTGTAACAAAATATTGAAATCGAAATTGAAATTGGTTATGTCTTTGAGAATGATAAAGAAATATGTTATTCGAAGACCTCGCCTCGCTAACTATACATTTTCGGCAATGTATGCACTCCACACAAAAAAAAAAACCCGCGCTTGGCCATAGATTTTACAACCTTTTTACGATTAACCTTATTGACTAAAGGGTTTCTCCTTGCAATCCTACTGTTAAGATTATGCCTCCGTAAAATTATCTTTATGTTTTCAGTATTAGCTTTTTCTCAAGATGTTTTTCTGTTTCAATGGTAAGATTAGGAGCAATTAAATGGGGGTTTGCTTCTATCAGTCGCACTAACTAGCGTTCATCTGACGACGTGAAAATTTTTCTAGAAATTAATTTAGATTTATTTTCATTGCCTGTAGTGCTATAATAGCATTTTATTGTGTTCAATATTACTTTCGGAGCTCGGTTAACTATTTTAGCGATTTCCTATACGGTTTCACTGGTTTGAGAATGCCTAGCTTTCTTAGTACAAATTGAAGTTTGAAACTACCGTTATCTTTTAAACTTACAACTGCAACAAGGGATGCCATAACACTTTCTGTGGATTCATCATTCAAATTATAGAAGAAAAACTAGCTCCAGTTGTTTCACGCAGATAAAATTTTATTTTTAATCTTTGACGACAATATTAAACAATTTTTTTTATATTGATTTGTTTCAGGTATATATAATACAATTCCATAACAGCATTTAATGTTACATATTTCAATAGATTCCATATAAAACCCCAAAAATATATTAAAGGTTTTTCTTTAATATTACATCTCTGTTACTTTTTTAATTGAGATCTAAAAAGTACATTTGTTTCATTTTGACTTTGATACACTATAGCTGTTAATTTTGTTTTCCAATTTTATTAAAATATTAAAATATATAGTTGTAAATTGTTGACAAAATTTCGTCGCTTCTTAGCTGCGATCACTGTCAAATGGCTCCATCACCGTGGTCGTGATGATAGCTCACTTCAAGTCCATTAGTTGCATATTCTTTGATGATTGCGAATTCGTCATTTACGAAATTTTTCGCAACATTATGAAATACAAACCAATATACAAGAAAAGCAAGAAAACGAAAATTTGCTATTTCATTACAATATATTGCAGCACAGGGTAACATCGGTTAAGCATCACCAAAATATCTTTCAATTATATCCCATTCTCATGTCATATATTTGAAATAATTGAAAAATTGAATTATCTGCAAATACTAGGTCTGTTCCCGTACTTGAATCTATTATAATATATTTAAATAGATTCTCAGCAAGTCGTTTTCGTACTTTGGCTGCAAGCCAAATTTTGCAGCAAAAAGAAGCCAGCTGCCAAATTCTGTTACTGCTGCAGTTTGCTGAAGTACGGGAACAGACCTACTGTGAAGACCAATTTATTTCGCATGTTAATGGGGACAGATAGCAGAAGAATTTGGCTACTTTTATCCAACATACACCCCCCCCCCCTTAAAATTTTAATATGGCTTTCGAGTGAAAATATATAATGAATTCCAAAAGTACAGGAGTAATAGCAGTTAAACACCGTAACAACCAACCACAATTTGGTTTAGCGAGCTAATAGAAACTTAATTTTTCAAGGTGAAACGGGCAACCAGAACATATTCGTCATCTTGATGTGGCTAAAAATTTTGTGAGCAGATGTGATGATTTGGATATGATATAGCCTCAACTATACGGATCAGCATACCAAACTACTAACGAAGCAAATATTTTGTTTCAAAACTAAAATGGAAGTTAGTCGTCACTCTATCAAAAATATCATATTTATCAACATTTGAATAATATTGTCTTATTTATTTATAAAAATGTACAATTATATATATATATATATATATATATATATATATATATATATATATATATATATATATATATATATATATATATATATATATATTTGAATAATATACTTAATGCACTTTACACATATCAAGACTTATCGAAAACTGTAATTATTCGCAAACGTACGTCAAACAAAATATTACTAGCTTAACTGTTGGCACTTGTATATATCCACGTATGTATCTAAGCACTGTCTAAAGTGGTAATCCAAGTAACCGAGAACATATTTCCCGGTGGTCCGTTTAAAGAAATGTAGCCCACGACCAATTTTCACGATGTAGCCATTGCTTAGTCTGAAAATATGTATAACTGTAATGCAAATTAATTTCTAGATAACTTTCACTGAAAACCAACATTATCTGACGATCATGCATACTTGAGCGAAGTTCGAATACAAATTGAATTTTCCGGCTTTTTAAATCGTCTTGTATGGAAGCCAATGCCTGATGTTGCTCGCTCTCTGTTCGGGTGTCTTTAATAGTAGTAAGTTTCACATATTTTAGATTCGGGCTCTTTTTGACGGCTAGCTCGAGGAACTTTAAAAGATTTAGGAGCTGTAAAATAGAACGTGAAAATGTGTGTTTACTCGAAAAAAGTCCGAAATGAATAATAAAATAAGCCAATAATTTGGAAATCAGTTCACCTGAGTACTGGTGTTGTTTGAATAGGTTTAATTTATTTACGAATTTCATTCTCATATTCGAAAATATGGCACTTTCTAGCAAGAAATATTGGTCCATTCAATTACCTGATAGTGCTCCTTTGTGTAAGGCTCTTCAATTTGGATTTCCCGAAGGTGCTGATCCATATATTTACCGAAGATCCGTTCGTAGTCGTAACCAGTCAGACCTTCCATTATGTGCATCTTGTCAACAATTTGGCCCTGTGTCGAACATCTCAAGATTTCCTTTTTAATATTTTCGGCGCGGCCCATATACTCTTCGATTTTCCTACGAAAGTGCATGCGAGTTGCTGGATCGGTTTGATCTTTAATCCGATACATCATTATATCCATTTTCTATGCCGATTCGCATTCGAAAAACTTACTTTTACATCTCTCGAGCAAATCGGCGATTCCATCTTCGTACAATTTAAGCGCTTCGAGCCGTCGACCCGAGATATCGTACTCGACGGCTTTCGTTAATATCTCCATTGCATTCATTTTAGTCGCACGAAAAACGGATGCGCATAGCTCCAAAAAGGAAATTATACTTTGTTCACTATGAATTACACGTCCGCACGCACAAAATATAGTAAACAGAGTGACTTGTTTACATCACAGAGATGTTCTAAATGTCAATCGTTTGACAGTTCAGCCTGTTAGTGCAAGAACCACCTGTTGCTGTAGCTTTGAGTGGAATGCAAGTATGAATCATTTCACTCGTTGCCTCATTCATTCCACTCATTCATGTTTAGATGAGCAACGAAGCGTACATACGATTGAATGTGTGGTGGTCGGGTTGCTTGTTGTTGGTTCAATCAAATGCCAACCATCTATTTATCGGGGATGAACGTTAAACAAGATAATCAGGGCAGGACAGTACGAGATGTCTATGGCAAACAAAATATAAGGAATGCTCTGAGTAGAACAAAATCTGCTTGATGTGTGAGGAATTCTTTGAAAAATCCATGCCGTTTGATTCATAAACTACTAAAGAAAACTCAAATTTCGAAGACAAATTTTTCGAAGTAGGCATATGATTGGCCTTGGTGCAAAACAGTTGGCGATAAATTCGACTGGTCCGGGGACGAGAAAATTATGTTTAAAAACTCTTAGAACAATTTGAATAGTACATTTTTAAATCAACACGTTCCCAGGATATCTTGAGACACAACGACGAAGGAGCAAGAAAAAGGTAACATAATTTTTAAGATAGTTTTTCATTTGATTCTCATTAACATACGTTGAAATCATATACATATTAATATACAGCCCTGCTTAGCACAAACTTTCTATCTACATATTAGTACTTTCGAGATATTCAATGATTTGTGTTTGGATTTGCACTGGATATACAGTCATACAAAAAAGTATTCGTACACACATCGTATCGTGCTTTACTGACCTGCAACAGTTAAAAGAGCTATATTTTTTTAACAAAAAATGTCTCACTCTTTTAGCAACACTCTTCTCTTATATTTACTAAAACAAAATACTCTTTTCTGATCGTATCAACAGAAAATTGAGAAACAGTTATGCAATTCCCGCGAATTGAATCAAAAAAGTATTCGCACAGCAGCAATGCTGAAAGAATAATGCCGTTATTCCGTCGACGATAGCGATCATTCGTATTGGGATCAGTCTTGTGATAGCTGTCAAGTATTTATCAAGTGTTTTCTATTGTTGTTAAGCAAATTTGTAGTAGATTTTCATTAAATTCTTTATTATGGGACGAAAAGGTAAAGAAACGACAGAAGGAGAGAGGAGAATTATCCTTTCCTTGCACAATCAATGCAAGTCATTGCGTGAAATCAGCGTTATCGTTGGAAGACCACGCACAACCGTTCAAAGCATCATTAATAGATATTGTGCCACGAAAAGTCTTACGAATCAACCAAGATCAGGACGACCAACATTATTAACGGCCAAAGATGAACGCAGTATATGTAGAAAAGTGAGACAAAATCCGAAAATTACAGCTTCAGCGATTGCGGCAGAGGTAGAGGAAAAAAATAAAATAGACCTCTCTGCAGAAACAATCAGAAATGTGCTCCGTCATGCTGGCTACAACTCTCGAATAGCTAGAAGAAAATATTACATAAGCGAAAAAAATAGGAAGGATCGATTAGAATTCGCTAAAACGATGCGAAATCATGGAATAGACTTCTGGGAAAAAGCTATATTTGCTGATGAAAGTAAATTTAACATTTTTCAATCAGATGGCTTTTGTAGAGTGTGGCGGAAGCCAAATACCGAACTCGATGTACAAAATTTGTGTCCCACTGTTAAACATGGAGGTGGGTCCATATTAGTATGGGCTTGTATGAGTAGAGATTTTCCTACACCCCCCTAACACCCCCCTAATACCCCCCTTGGAAAGTGCATACACCCCCCCTAACACGGACAATTTTCCTACACAAAGGGAACTTTGTGTCCTTTGTTCCAAAGGGACACCCCTCCTAAAATTCTGGACACACCCCCCACGAAAAATTCCTGAGAAAACCCCTGTTAAGTATGAGCGCTTTTGGAGTTGGTGAAATACACATTATCGACGGTATTATGAACCAGGATGTGTATATAGACATTCTCAAGCAACATCTCCATACAAGTGCTGAAAAAATGGGAATCAGAAATGATTTTATATTTGTCCATGATAACGACCCGAAGCATTCAGCTCTAAAAACGAGACTTTGGCTGCTATATAATACGCCAAAACGGCTTAAAACTCCACCTCAATCGCCTGATGTGAATGCCATCGAGCATTTGTGGGATGTGGTCGAGAAAAAAATAAAGTTAGCAAAAATAACTAACCGAACCACTTTAAAAGAAGAGATTGTGAAGGCTGGGCGTTCAATCACAGCAGATGTGACAAGGAATTTAGTTGAATCCATGCCAAGACGCTTAAATGCAATTATACAATCTAAAGGCAATCCGACGAAGTACTAATTGCGGTAATTATACAGATATTTTATAAAAAGTTTACCAAATAAAAATATCGATATGCCAGGTGTACGAATAGTTTTTTGTATCCATTTGCCAGACGACTCTCGGTATTTTGCTTATCATCCAACTATAACCAACGAATTCCAAATTTTTAAAATTATAATTAAGACTGTATTATATTTTATATGATATTTTCAAATTGTGAAAGTTTTTATTTTGATAATTGTTCCTTTTATTTTGAAATGAATATAAAATTATAGAAAGAAATCTGCTGTACGAATACTTTTTTGTATGACTGTATGTACATACAGTGGCGGCAAAAGTATTCGCGGATGGCGAATAAAAGATATTAATTCAATTTTTTTGACAATATATTAGCGAAATAAGTTAAATAATTTGCTTAAATTATTCGTTTTTACTGTGTCTTTTGAAATGTGAAAACAATATTTCAGAATATTTTTTGTATGAGCTACAGAAGAAGGAAAAATCTGTTGACTCCTAATTATACCTGGAAAAAAGTATTCGCGGTTGGCTGTATGCATGCAACGAAATCATAGCATGAAGAGTTTGAATTATATTTTTGGGGGAATTACATTCTAAAAATGCCAACATGAAGCCTGCGGATATTAAAAACGCCAATAAAGCTAGCACCAATGCCTCCTAGAAGTACGGGCCGTAATGCAGAATAATGACGTCACACTATACTGTCAAAGTGTCGCGAAAAACACACGTAGTCTTATGGGACGTCCGCGGGAAATCGTAAATTGTACAGGTTGTGTTGAAGTGAGTGAAATGAAAATAAAGTGAGGTCCGCGGAACAGTGCTAGTGAACAGTTAAAACACAAATTAATGCGGTGCGTGCGGTATTATTGGGAAAATTCGCTACGAAATGTTTATCGGCTGGTGTTAGGTTATGTGACGTTTTGTGTCGATTCACTGTCGATACAATTGATTGACACAAAATGCAAGTTAAGACTAAATTTTATTTCTACAACGCGTCCACGCACAAAAAACTAACGTTTTATTCATATTTTAGCTTAAAAACCGCAAGTGAAATCTCCGTGTCTGTCGGCACTGCCTCGTGGAAATGTCAAAATTCACGGCTAAATTGACGTCATAGCTAAAACGATTACGTAGCCTGACGGCCCGTACTTCTAGGAGGCATTGCTAGCACAGTGAAGCATTCGTGTGAAGTTTGGAAAGGTTTAGTAGTGATAAAACTTTTTATTTCAAAAATGGGCCCAAAAGGTTTGGAAGCTACTCCAGAGGAAAGGAGAATTGTTATAAACTTGAGAAAGGAAGGAAAAAGGTTTGTTGACATATCGAATGCTCTAAATAGAAATGAATTCACAATGCGGAGTATTTGCAAACGACATGGATCAACGGATGATTTCAAAAGTAAACATCGCTGTGGCCATCCTCCAGTATTAAATCAACACGAATGTCTGAAAATTGTTAATGATACTTCTGAATTCGTAACTAACATTAGCAAAACTTATGGTTAGACAGTCAGTGCCTGGACAGTGCGCAATGTACTGAAAAGCGCTGGTTAGAATGCGAGAGTACCACGAAAAAATCCTTAATCTCAAAAATAAACCAAAAGAAGCGACTAACTTTTGCAAAAGAACATGATATGAAAGATTTAACATTCTGGGATACAGTACTTTTTTCAGATGAAAGTAAATTCAACTTATTTAATTCCGATGGCAGGCACTTAGTATGGAAAAAATCATGCACAGAACTGCAAATAAAAAACCTAAGGCAGACTGTTAAACATGGGGGCGGTGGAGTTTTAGTGTGGGGGTGTATGGCATCATCGGGGGTTGGGAAACTTGTATTTATCGACAGCATCATGGACAAGAACGTTTATTTAAATATCCTGAAAGATGTCTTGAAAATCAGCAGCAATAACCTGAGTCTTGGTAGCAGTTATTACTTTCAGCAGGATAACGATCCCAAGCACACGGCTTATTGTGTGCGTCAATGGATCGCGTATAATGTTACGCATATATTCAATTCGCAACCGCAATCGCCGGACTTCAGCCCCATCGAGCACCTCTGGGATGATCTGGAAAAAAAAGGATTTGACAGCATACTATCACAAACAGGACACAACTTCAAGAAGTTTTACAGGTGGAATGGGAAAACACTTCCACTGATTACACAGAAAAATTTGTTTCATTCGATGCCTAATCGTCTGAATGCTGTTATTAAGGCCAAGGGTCTTCACACCAAATACTAAATGAAATACAATTCCGAAATGAAACTTTTCGTCAATATTTTTTTCCACTCAATTGTTTCATGAATTCCATGTTAATTTGTTTTTGCTTTAGATATACATTTTGTTTTGTAGGTTTAATTGTTTATTTAATATACGTGTGAGCTTAAGGACAAATTTAATTAAACATATTAAATTGTTTTGAGTAATACAAGGAACAAAATTGTCATATTTTAGATTTATATCTAAACCGCGAATACTTTTTACCGCCACTGTATGTGGAGAGTGCGTTTTTCAATAATGGTTTTCATATATTTCCACAAAAGATAGGTTTTTCAAATTTTGCAGAATGATGTAATGGAGTATGCAGTTTTTGAATCCGTTGTTAACTTGAAAATGACAAAAATTTAGATGAACTTTTATGCTAAGCAGGGCAGTATACATATTATAATTTATTTAGATATACTGAAAATAGCTCATGAATGAAAAATCAAATCACATGAATGTAATCACTGTATCAACAAATTACAACTATAAATAAGGCTAAAAAATATTCTACTACATTTAATTATTGCTCAGAATTATAAACTATTTTTTGTTGCTGATGAATTATTAATTCATATATTTTACTATTATCAAGCTATTGCATTGTGTAAAAATGAGATATATTAAATTCAAACAGATAATGGGCATTAATTTATAGTTATCTTCTGCTCGTTTGTTGATTTTAGCTCCGCCTGCTGTACTATTGCTCTATTCTTTTTCACATGCATTTTAAAATAATCTCCGACAAATGTAGCACATCCTAGAAATTGACTCCGCGTGTCTATTTCAAAATTTTATATTAGCTCAGGATGAAGCCTCTCACATAATTCAACAGTGTTTTTCGTTGTTCTGGATAAAAGCAATGTAGTACATAACATACAAAAGATGTAAAATCTGTGGGTCAACCTCATATTTATAGGTTTACGAAATTCACGAAACTCGGAGCACATCTAAACAAACGTTTAGAAAATTTAAAGCAAGCGAAAAACTAGCATCATTTAAATATATTCGTCTGGGAGTGAGAGCGAATATGTAAAGAAAATACCAAAGGATGTTTTGGTTTCTATTGATGGTCATAAGTTAAGTCTTTGAATACAATTATGCCAGCTTTAGAATTATAGTTAGTAGAATTTGCGCTAGATCAAGCTGGGATAGTGAACTTTCCCATGGGTGACATCAATTGAGCGTGTGGTGCCAGACACCATCTCTTGGGAGATAACAGGCTTATTAGTAGACCCAACAGATAGCAAAGCTTAGGCAGAGAACTCCAGCAAGCAGTCGTAGAGCTCATCGGTAAATCACAAGCATCCCAAACTATTGCAGAGCACAAAATGGCAAGAAAAAAGCTGGGAGAGGCTACAAAGGTGAGGAACAAACAAATGTCGCTACCGCTTTGCGGTGAAGTCAACCGGGACTCATGGAAGCGAGACTACAAACCAATATCTGGTAGGCATGGTCGCATGAACCCTGGTCCGCTAGTGGAGGTGGATACTTTAAAGCATATTGTGGATCCGTTTTCCTGGTGCATCACGTGAGGGAAGAAAACGATATCGTAGTTCGTGAGGAAGCTATGTTTTTGTTCAAAATGATCAAAATAAAAAACCGAGAGGCAAGTGGCCCTGATAGTCTCCCAGTTGAAGTGTTGAATGTGGTTGGTAGAGAACCTCCTGTTCAACACAAATGCATAATGAATGTTTGTTAGCGGATATCATCCATCACGCTCGAAGGTGGTGCAATGCACTTTGATCCCAAAGAAAATGGGCGAGCCTAACATACCACCAGCTTACACACCCCTTCGCATGCTTGATACAGCGAGGAAACTTCTTGAGGGGTGACTAAAGCCACTGATATATGCAGCAGTACCAAGGTACAGTGGCCTTTCGAAAAATCAACATGGGTTACATAGTGGCCATTCAATTGCAAACGACGAAGAAATCGGTGCAGTGGATCATGACGAAGTCGCACGTCATCAGGCTAGGTCCATTGTGTTTCTAGTGACGCTGGATGTTTGGAAAGATTTAAATTCAGCAAGATGGACAGACATGCTAGAGGTTCTTAAGTGATATTTCCATGTATAGGTATATTTGTTCGCCATGGTTATCTGAAAGATCATCAACTGATAAACGAGATAAACTGGAAAGTGTCCACAAAAATATTACAACCGAAGGAGCTCATTTTGGGGCCAGAAGTCCTGCATATAATGGTCCTCTGTGTCTTGTGATGTCGGAATCTATGCCCTTGATAGGTTGCACTGACAACGTACCAGCTGCCATAACTTCCAGAAATCGCCACCTTGCTCAGCTCAAATTAAATCAAGTAATAAAAAGGTTTGAAGGCTGGATGGAAAGCCACGGTCTGGAGCTTGCGGTCACAAAAACTGAAATTGGTATGCTAACAAAAAGAAGGTTATCTACTATCATACCCATCACGGTTGGTATGACAGTAATCGAAACCAAGAAAACAACTTGTATCTTAGAGTGACTCTCGACTCAAAGCTAACTTGCGGGGAGCACATCCGAAAAGCATACAGTAGACCATTAAGGACTGTAATTTTACTGAGGGAATGTAATTTTGTTAATTTTAGAGTCAACGTGCACGCTGATACTGCCTTAATATTTGAAGGGCATCGAGCTTAGATGCTACTAATTAAAAGAAGCTACCTTATGGTATAATCTCAGTCGACTTACTGGCAAACAAATAGGTCTTATTGAATAGCTTGGAAGTGAAAAGAGAGATAACAACTACTCAAGCACGAGCACAAACACTAAGAGGAACGCTGGACTATGAGCATAATGAAAGCATTTCTGATTAAGCTGCTCTGCAGCCTTAGTTAGTGACCTTAATGTCGTGACCATAATGAAGTAAATTTTAAAATATAGCTCTTTAGAAAATACTTTCAAAGAATGACGAATGTCAGAGCTACAAAAACTGCACTTAGAAAACTGATGATGCATTGTCCAATTTCCGCTTCAGAAAAGAAGAAGAAGTACTCTTTTCTGCAATCGGCTGTGCCACACCGGAGTATATTCTGCATTTAGAGAACGCTTGGCTACATGCTTCGGCATATGTATAGACGGTACTAGGGCCGAAGAGAGAGAAAGGATACCTGACAAGCTCTTTCTGTTAGAATAAAAGTAGTAGTTGGAGCACCTGGTGGGTGCTATCGTCATGATTCACTCGAAGTAATTCAAAAAAGTTCCGGGTTTATACTCCCGTGGTGATGTTTTTTAGTGGGTAAGAGTTTCTCATTCAAAAATATTCGCAAGAAACCTTATGAAGGTTTTTCAACATCTTTCTTCGTTCAATTTATGGAGCATTTGTACTGTAGAGAAAAAAGCATACACCATCGCCCCTTCGAAGACAAAATCTACATTTAATTCAGTCCTCGATGTCTTTGTGCAACAAGCCCCCAACAGCAAATTACGCCTGGTTTTTCCAGTCAACTCACAGTTAAGCCTGAATTACATTGCCATGCAGTGCAGTGCAGTAAACTGCAGTCCAGCGCGGTGCCGAAGCAGTGCACGCATTACAAAGCACATTGAAAGCAGTGCAGTGTTCTGACAATGAAAGTCAAATTAGTTTGTGGAGGTTTGATATTTAGATTTTCTGCATCTGTTTTTCGTCCATTTACAATTTAATGCCTGGAATGAAATTTCCGCCTCAATTTAAATGGTTTTTGCCCATTAAACTACTCTCAAACGAATGCCAGCTGATGCAGTGTGTTGTGTTTTTTGAAATTAGCTTAAAACGATGCAGTGCAGTGCACTACGCCGCACTGCACTGCACTGAATGTGAATTGCCACATGGAATTACATGAGCTCTAAATTTGGTAATGTAATTCAGGCTTTACGATATGTCTCCTATATTGCGTGGTTGAGTACACGGTGGAATCGTCTATCGCCATGTCGGAACCCAAATATCCATCGGAAGAGCCTCCGCTGGAGGTATTACTGTATAAGACCATGAGCTCAACAGAGCTTATGTATTGACATAAGATTTGGGTGATAAGCAAATACTCTGATCTCTTAGTCAATTCGAAATCAAGGTCTTGTGGAGAATCTCTGGCCCCGTATTCTGGAGACGCTGCAACCATGACCTAGAAGCAGTTATATAATCACAAAGATAAAGCTCGGTAGACTCCGGTCGACGGGGCAACAGCTTCATATGAGCAAAGAGGAATCTGCTTGAAGAACCATTTATGGTAGATTTTATGGCAGACGACAGCAAAGGCGATCTTTCCCGCCCTGAAAGGATGACGTTGACAAAGGTACCCACAGTTTAGGGATTAAATCGATACGCGTACGATATCAGTGGAAAAACTTTCTGGAAGAGGGCAAGACCCGGAGTCTGGTCCTGCCCTCTTGCAGCAATGTTGATGAAGTACGTGGCTTCAGGATTAGGCTGTGAGGAAGAAATTTGGTTTCGTAAACATTTCACCCAAATAAGAACTGAAACAAAATTTACACATTTTCTCTACTTTTCTTCGAAATTTAGTCTTTCTAGCGGTAAGCAATACTTTTTTCCTTTAAGTCCTTAAAATGAATGATGCACATTAAGAAGTTATTTTGCATTCCTTGCTGTACTATCGCCGGAAAAGAAAAATATGCAAAAAAACAGGATGTGGGCTAACCCGTTCGTCGCAATGGGAGCAAAAAATGGTAACTTTAGTAATTAGTTCTCGGAATTGAGGAAACATGAAGAGCAATTCTTCAATTTGGCTCAAATATCAACAGATACAATTGATGAGTTCTTAAATAAAACAAAAGTACAAAACACTATCATTAAAAGTTTATCATATAGTAACTATCATATCGCCCAAAGAGAAACTAGCTGAGAAAACAACATTTAGGTATTTCTATACAGGAGAAGGTATGAGAGTAGAAAAATTTAAAATTTCTCCAAAGAAGTTCTGGCTTTAAGTCGAAGTGGAAAAAAATTATAAAGAAAAATGAATTTTTCGACAAAGTGGTCCAAATACTAATTTTCTTCGAAAGTTCGTGAGAATTGACCGAAATGAGCTAATAACAAACCGACTGATTTCTTACTGACCCTTGACTGTAAATTTTCCACTTTTCAGCTTCAACTCCAGTTGATTTTCCGTACAACCTATTTAGTTTTCTATTGTCGATTCATTTCATGGAGAGTATAATACCGGTGTATACCTATTATGCCTATACATGGCTGACTGCTACAAATGTTATATCACCAAGTTTTCGTTTCCATTATCCGGTTTTATTCGCGTAACAACAAATCTGATCAATACAGGGGCGAAACGAGAGACCAAAATATCGAAACAATAAGTGAGATTTGTTTGAAAGAAGGTAACTTTTGCCTTCCAAAAAAAAAAAAATCACTTGTATGCTAAACTCTTATTCTGCATTCAAAATAGTTTAATTTTGTTTAGTTATTTTCAAGCTCGCAGTATTTTAAAAAAAATTGATATTATAATGAACAATATATCAAACTTCGATACTTCCTAATTGTATTCTATCCTCCCGACTATTATTTCCTAACTGTACCTGTTACTGCTTAGCTTCTCGTAGCTGCTCTTACTGCAAAATTGTTCCTTGGTTGATGCCGCTTTGTATATATTTGGGGTAAACCTGTTGCTGCTTAAAATTCCATAGATGTATTTCAACAGATGAACGGCAATGGCAACAGGAGGACCAGGCCAGATAGCTTTAGAGTTAGACTGAGGGTAGAGTGTGTTTCTCCCCATAGAAATGGGATATATTGCCAACAGGACGTCATTTCGTCAAGGGACCGAGTGGTTACTACCCCAATGCACGAAGGAAAAACCATCATAACGAGCTACTTTCAAAAGAACATCGGAGCGAAGAATAGAAAAAGGAAAAATCCGATTTTCCGTCTGTTTTATAGATTCAGTTCCACGTCGCATGTTATACGGCTCTTCTGTAAACGAGGACGATGACAACACAATGCCATAATATGTGATTATTTAAAAAAAAAACTGGGACACGTTTTCAGTTTATTGGATCAAATCAGTCGAAAACGCAAAATCAAGAACAGTTTCTGCCTCTGAAGGTGTATTCGTATCTCGCGAGATTCGAAAAAGATTCGGTTGGAATGCAACAGCAATAGTGGCTTTTTTAATGTGTGCCGTTCGGGAAAAAACTGTAACAGAAATAGGCTTCGTGCTACTTTAACTGGGAGAAAATGACAATTTTTAAAGCAACTATACGAGTTAGTCCCAGAGTAGAATTACGAGAATAAGAAATTATTTTGAACTGGAAAAGTGAGAAAATTAGAAAATACTTTTCAAGTAGTATACACATGTATATATATGTGCATTTATGTACACATATGTATATTCAATATGAGAAGCCGACGGTCTGAAATAAAATGGGTTTCTGAGCTCTACTCTTATTGGAATGAAAAACTAAGGGGCTGTGGACTACCTCCAATTACATTTGAAATTAATTAAGAGGTAACTATTATCAATAGCTTTGTATGGGAAGCTTATGAATTATTATTCAACCAATAGTGACAAGTCAGTCGAAAAATAAAATTTCATGATTCAAATAACTTTCAACATGTTTTAAAGATAAATTTGAAATAACCTTGAATAGTATGAAAATTTCATATCATGTCAATATACTTTAAAATTTAAGTGTATAATAAATAACTAAGTTATCAAAGCAAACAACTAAATTGTCTTTGAAAAATATTCGGGGGAAAATTATAACGCTCAAATAGTTGACTTGAATAATTGTTTTTGTCGAAAGCTAAACCGTCATTTTTTTTTTAAATTGATAGTTTTGCAATTTATTTTATTAAATCCTTTTGGGAAATTTCGGGAGCTCATATCTTCATTGTGGAGCGCAGTTATGCCGTTGGTTACAATTTTTACGTGATCGCATATTTACCTTATTGGATTTTTCTAATAATAGGATTTGATTACTTTCCGATTATCTGCTCATAGAGAGTAAATAAAACCATACCACTTCAAATAAAGATTATATGAAGCCTGCTGAATATCTAGGAATAAAACATCTGTTTTGGGAATCTAAGTTTTCTTAGCTGCAAAGAAAAATTTACAGGCATTGACAAAAATAACCATTTTTAATGTTAGATCCATTCCTATTCCAAAGAACTGGGTTGCTTCTTCTATAAGGTACAAGCCATCTGGTTCGGGTAGTAATAAATGCTCTTTATCCACATTCATTTTATTGTTTTTTAAGGCAATTGTTCCTTCGCTGATTTAGTTTTACTAATATAGTTTAATATATTTTTTTCACTTGGTCTCTTTTTATGTTGCTAGCACCATTCATTAACCAGTTACTGGCGATTTGGTACAGTTAAGATAATAGAAATAAGGCTCATTGGTGAAGACTTGGAGATGTGGATGTACGCTAGAAGAGTGTACTAAATTTATTATTTAATTTTATTTCGTATTTACAATAACATAAAACTGATATCAATTACCGGTAAAAGTGTGAAACTAGGTCTAATTTTAATATCTGAATTTAAATGTCTTATAATTCAGTTACTCTAATTTATCACTATTGCTTCTTTTCGTAATACTAATTATTTATTTTAACATAAGAGTTTTTAATTTCTTGAACTTAACTAATGATATTATAGATTTGAGTCCTACTTTAATTTTATTACTGCCTAGTTTCTTAGCATATGTGTTGCAAAATATATAACAGGCAAGGACATTGCCTATAATCATTTAAGTTATTATAGTGTAAAGGCTGATACTGAGTTAATCGTGAAGCCAGGGGTCCCGGTAGCTCTGCTCGCTGAGGCGTCAGGCCGAAAAGCGGTGTGCTACGGGGCCTGCGCGTTCGAATCCCGCCAGTGCCATGGCTGTAAGTGTGAATGCGTGTGATTGCCTATGAGGGTGGCAAATGGGCGCAAACTGGTGGCCTAATGCTGGCCGCGTTCCCGGCAGCCCTCTTCACTAACCTAACCTAATCGTGAAGCCAAATTTTGACACATCTCCATTATCTGGTCATTATTTCTAGCGAAAATTTTGACAATGGAGAAAAGCAGAGACACTGCTCTTTTCTGACGGATAAAATGTCAAGCATTTCAATTTTCGATCGATTTTGTTATTGAAAAGACATTTGCACAACTCAGTTTTCAAATTCAAACATCAAATGTCACTTTTTAAGCATAGTACTGTCGGTGAAAATTTAGCTCGAAAATAAGCAAGAGTTGTACCTTGGCTGTCATATAGAAGGCCTATCGCGACTTGCAATCTGACAGGTATTAAGCTACTTTTTAAAATTGTGTAGTCCTCTGGTAATTAAAATTTGTTGGCAATTGCTCGACGACAATTGCTTCGACATTTCTTTGACAATTGATAATGTGAATGGTGCTGTTCGGTTGAATCAGTGAATAGAGTCAATTTTCCTATTATCAGGAGACTGCTTTCGAAATTTTTTTCGCGTAAAGCTTAGTACTTTGTTCGATTTCACGATACAAAATTTCACGTGAAATCTGTTTCGGTGAAAATTTAGCCCGAAAATAAGCAGGAGTTGTACTCAGTTTTTAGCATGAAAAGTTGCTTTGAAGTTGCTTTGAAGTTGCTTTCGCTTTGAAAACGTAGATGGCACTAAAACATGTTTCCAATCATTTCACGCTAAATAAGTTCATTCTTTTGAGCTAAAATTTTACATTTGGTATTTGAATTTGAAATTTGAATTGTGCAAATGTCTTTCCAATAAGAAAATCGATCGAAAATTGAAATTCTTGACATTTTATCCGTCAGAAAAGAGCAGTGTCTCTGCTTTTCTCCAGATAATGAACAAATGTCAAAATCTAGCTTCACGATTAACTCAGTACCAGCCTTAAAGGATATTTCGGATAAGTGTCGTGAAAGTGCTGTGGTTATTTTGCTGTTTAACGAGAACTATGCAATTAAGAATACCGGCCACCTACTCTCGACATTGTGCATTACCGTAGCTTATGAGAAAAATACTCAGCATGACATATCCCGGCGAATCTTGATAAAGGAACAGCCTATTCCCGGTGAATTGGGGTCTTATGTTAAGGACTTTATATCTAAATCGCTTTTTAAAGATCCCAAAAGACATTGATTAACATGACATATGAGTTTCCTGATATCTCCTGTAGGTGGATCTCGTAAATCTCTTAAGGACCATAGAAAAACATCACTGTGTGGACTGGTTGAGAAAAGTAGCTTAAGTCCGCCATGTTGTACGTTAATTGCTTTTGTGATATTCCTCCCATATGATGGCCAGGGTTGTACTCACTTCTTAAGCTTAGTACTGTGTTCGATTTCACATGAAATTTTCTAACAAAATTTTACGTGAAATCTGTTTCGGCGAAAATTTAGCATGAAAACCGGCAAGAGTTGTACTCAGTTCTTAGCAAGAAAAATTGCTTGGAAGTTGCTTTCGCTTTGAAAATGCAGATGGCATCGACACACGTGTCCCTTAAGACCTGTTCCCGTACTACGATTAATTGCAATTAATTGCAATGAAGCCGTTCCCGTACTCCATTTTACTGAAAACTGAAAATTTCCCCTCTTTCAGTAAGTACGATGAAATTTCAGTTGGGGAGCTACTAAAAAATACTGAAAAGTGTCAAACGGTGTGGTGTGAGTTAATATTTTCAAATGTGCGCGGCAAGCAACATATTTTTTGCGTAATGGTGCTATGAAGGTCGAATATTTTTGTGGCGATAATTTATCACCGCTTAGGATGACTTTATAATCACTATTGTTCTTCCAAAAACCGAAAACTGACACTTTTGGCTGTCACTTTTCAGGAAATGCAATGAGAACCTTCCCGTACTTTCATGAATTTCCCCAACCACATGATTCAGGAAAATTCAGTGACTCAAAGTACGGGAACATACCTTTAGTTTTTGCAGTTAATTGTTTCGGGCAAAAAAATAACATTTGGTGTTTGAATTTGAAAATTGAGTAGTTCAAATGACTTTGCAATAAGCAAATCGAGCGAAAATTGAAATTCTTAACACTTTATCCGTCAGAAATGAACAGTGTCTTTGCTTTTCTCCATTGTCAAAATTTTCGCTAGAAGCCCAGTTCTGTTAAGTGTTCCTGTTTGTGATCTATTAAGAGTCTAGTAGACGAGTTGTATCTTATAAAAAATTTAAACTTTTCTCCCTCAGTTGTATGTTTGGGACAGGAGAACATCCCCACAATGTTCACAATTCGGGTTCTGAATTACTCTAATTTCCGTTAACATTTCTGACACATAAGCCCGTTGATGCATTGAATGCTTTTACTTTTGATCTTTGTGGTATAAGACCATATTCAGAGAGACCGACATGGGGGACTCTTCCATAATTGCCTTCTTAACCAATTCTTCCACAAAAGACATTAGAGGTAAATGTCTATGCACAATCTTCGCCTCTCTGTTGATCGCCAAATTAATTCCTATAGAGAATGCCAATAATTCAGCATTAATTACATCATTAATTGTAGGCAGAGAGAATGAGTGAGGACTATTTTTGTTCTCAAATCAAATTACTGCTCCCACACCTATTTAGTTTTTGCACCCTTCAACTGCTTAGACCAAAAACACCTCTTGTTTGTCTATAAAGGTTAATTCATTAAAAGTGGATATGAAGGATCTGTCTGGATGACCTTTAGTAAGGTGTATATATGGTCTATGGAATTTATATTTAATTTTAATATTATTTGGAAAAGAGAGATCTATCAGATGTTTGTAATTGCTTAATATAAGTCTGAAGCCAGAGCTGAGAGGAGTTAAGAAGAGCGTAGTCCCTCTTGATTTTGAGTATCTCTCTAGCTAAAAACCATAAGCCTCTGAATCTCATATGCATCTCGTTTGCTATGGAAAAGGTTCCAATGATGCTAGTCCAAGAACTTTTTTCATGAACTTAGTTTTAATAGAATCAATTATATTGAAAATTAGGAGAACGGGGCGTACACCTTGTCAACAAGGTGCTTACTTATCACTTAGAAAAATTGAAAAATTTAACCATTTTTAGTAGGGGGTTGGAAAAGGCCATTATGACGTTAGCACCTTCGTCAGAGCTGTTTTAAACGTAGGTCCAGAAATGGTTGGGGAATAGTATTTTGCGAAGCTGTTGAATATTTTGCAGCATCCGTTGCTTGGTTCCTTGTTGGTGTAAACTGTTCGTTGGTCCGCCTTACTGATTCGTTGAAAGCTTTCATGTTGGACAGCGTCACAGCATTGATAGAGCCCATAGTAAGATCAAAAGTAAAGCAGTAATATATAACAATTCTCCGCGAAGATAGACTGTATGGAGATAAATTACCAAATTCGCATAGATTATACATATCTCTCAACAGGGTACTAGACAATACATGCATATTCGAGCAATGATCGAACTAGAGCTATGTATAAAGACTTTGTGACCCATTGGTTTATGAATTCCTTCGTAAGTATTTTGATGAATCCAAGCTGCCTATAAGCCTTGCTTAAGACTTTTTCAAAGTGTAAATTAAAGCACAGCTATTAATCCAAAGTAACCCCGTGGTCGATGGCACTATCAACATTATTTATTGAAAAATTATTGAGGTGGAAATCAAAATCTATAGCTAAAAATAGCTATAGCTATAGCTAAAAATAGCTATAGGAATAGCTAAAAATAGCTATAGGAATAGCTAAAAATACCTATATGTAGCTTTTTAGCAACAGCTTGCGTCTTAGTTGCATTACAGATACCACTATATTTCTGTAGAAAAAAGGAAGTGACAGCTTGTCATGCTTTTAACTTGGTTGTGATAATGCTCTGAAATATGCGAACGGCGTAAGCATAGTAGGTGAAGAAACATTTTTAACAGAGTTTCTAGAGCATTTGCCAGATACGTTGATGGGCCCAACTAATACACACGTGTGGTTTTTGATGCATGCGGAGCTACCCTGTAGCTACGATAGATACGTTTACATAGGTCTTTCAAATCATTAATCCACTTAAATAACTTATGCTTTTAGAAAAAATGCAAAAGATCGATAAATATTATGCTTTGTCTACACAATCGAATTGAAATTTCGACAAAATTATAATTTTGACAAAATTACTTATTTTCTTGACACTCGAAATTTGCGTTCGTGAGAACTCCCGATGCAATAACAAGATAAAATTAAAATTCACAAAATTTATTGACAGGTGTGATAGAAGATTCATGAATATAGTGGCAACTCTGCGATAATGGTGAAATCTTGAAAAATTGCTCAGTAAAATAGAAGTTTTTACCCAGTTACTGCTGAGGCAATCATCAAATCATATCGAAATCCACACAATATGTAAGCCTTTATTTAAGCCTTTAGCACCGTTTTGGCTGAAAAATAAAGATAGCGCTGCCAGCTATGGTAATTTTTATCATTGTTTTACTAAAACTTGTGTGTAAGTATCAATTTCAAAAATTTTGAATTTGTCGCGAGTGTTTATTCTAGACACTTAGAAAGAAGGCAAATTGACCTGGAAATATCGATATCTGTAAAGAAATTCTAAATGATAAGCTCGTCTTTATACTAAAATATTTAGTTTATAATTGTTTGGTAACTCTTGAGCTCCGCAACAATTTAAATGGTAATTTCAATTGTAGTCCATTTAAGGGGGAAAATAAATGTAACTGCTAATTAAAAAATCTATTATTTTTTATTACATCAAAATGTTTGAAATGCTCTTAAAATATACCAAAAAAAGAGTTGAAGTGATATTCGTATTAGTTCTCGAGTTATAGTCAGTTATAGACTGCGCGGCGTTCCACAGGTCGGTCGAGCTTTAGAAATTTAAACGCGTTTTCCTCAAAGTAGTACTTTTTCAACTTCCGTTCAAAATATATAAAAAAATATTGAACCGATTCGGTTCAAATTTATACCACATCTACAAAACAGTATTATCCCCTCGTTGAATCTAAATATTATTGTAATTTCGAAAAAATAATTTGTTTATTAATGTTTCAGGCGTGATTTTTTTTTAAAAATAATCGATTTTTTCGTTTAATCTAAAATTCATGTAAAAATTATGTATTCATGTAAAAAAATTTGTAAATTTTATTGGTTCACCTATGAAATATACATCTCATTAGCATATTTTGTTCTCTCTGAACGTTGCAAGTTCCCCGGAGAAGTCGTTAAGTGGTAAGAGGCAGTTTTTGATGTGTTTTTTTCATTTGCTCGCACCGCCGCCATTTTGTGTTGAAAAATTATTAAAAAAATATTTTCATTTACTGTAACTTTAAGGATTTGATATTAAAAATTTTCTTAATAAACAATATATATATTTTAAGTCAATCTTTTTTTCTCGATTTTACATGTATTTCCCCCCTTAATTCATGGTAATCACATTTAAATCTGCTTTTTTTGAAAGATAAGTATACATAATTTGATAAACAAGGAAATTTAGATTAAAAAGCCAAATACTGGGATTTGGCGAAAATGTCAAGACAAAGTTGGAAGCGAATTTTAACGATTCCATCAAATCAGTACGGAGTTTTGAGGAAAGAACTGATATGTAATAATAAATTACAATACACTTCGTTACATAAACTCTTAATTATTTTACCAGGTTTTTAAAAGTTTGATGGACTGAAATGGGAGCAAAAAGTTTGATATTCAGCTAAAGTGAAGCGGTCATCATCAGTTTTTTGTATAAACTTCATAGTTTTAAACACGTGATAATATTTTCTATAAATTTTTCTCTTGTGATGAAAAGTACATTTGACAAGTCACACTGATTTTTGCACCTAAATTCATCAAACTAGAAGAATTCAATTCAATTTCTCTGCGGCTATTATTTTTCTGCTATCATTGGGAGAGCTGAATTCAAATTTTCTTTACTGAATCGCTTAATCAGATCAGATCGCACTTCTAAAATAAGGTTGGCACGGGCTCTTAACAATCAGTCGAAAATTAATTTCCTATGCTTACATACATGCCCAGGTAACAATTAATGGGATGTTGTTTGAGTTTAAACAACATACAAAAAGAAATGAAACTGAAATATAAGCCACAATTCTTCAATACGTCCTAACATTAAACTCTACGACGGCCCTAAAGTGTCTGCATTGTTTCGAATCTTCGAATCATAAAGCTTCCATGATGGAGTCAGGGAACAATTGTGCCTGAAAGTAATCGGTGAAATGTTCGACAGCCTGAATAATTTGAATTTTGCTCGTCGTTTCGACGCAAGCGATACGAACAAGAAACGTTTCTCGCAATGCGCTTTGATCCTTCCCACTCGATCATATCACCGAAAGGATATGAAATTAAAACTTGGTCTTTGGGGCGTCATTACGTATTCAAATTGGATTTGATTATTGAGCTCCAGTCCAGCAGCCAATCAATTAATTATATTATTAAATTTTTCCTTTGGAAATATCTCTCGAGACAGACACGGTATTATGTCGTGTATATATTCATTGCATAGTTGAAAGTTACAGCGAGGAAATTTTCCGAATGTCTAGTTTCCATGTCGGAGAAATTCAAATTGTATTCGAAAATTTTTGCTTCGAGACGGCTGCCTTACAATTGGATTACTAGTTTGCTCGATTACTTATGATTTCGCAGATTACTGAACTTTGCAATTGTTCAGACAAACTACAATTTGATTCTTTTTGTGGAATTAGCCGAGATCTGGAAAAGTTTATGGACTTTGTTTTTGCAGACTGATTGGAGGCAAAACAATACTTTGTACAGTTTTCGTTTGCATATTTTTTTTATTCCTATTATATTCTAAAATTATATATATTTTAAAACCGATCGTTAGTGATATCAAATATTTACTTTCATTAAATGTGTATGTCCTTTGTTTTGATGTTCTGCATTCTGCATTATGTCATAGCCACAAAAATACGCATTTTCTTCTTAAATTCAAATTGATACAAGCTACAGTAAATTCTGCGAAATGAAAGGTCTCTATCAAAAATCTCCTTTGTCATACATTTAAAATCTTCAGCCGGGAGCAGTCAGGGGCTGCCAAGAGGTTATCTTCTACCTCGCACGAACAAAAATAAAATAGTTTTCAACGACACAGCACCCTTACACATCCACCAGAGGCACCAATAGCAATGCACGCTTGCTTCTGTTCCGGCCGGGACACTATCTGGGGAACAATTTAAAAGTTGGTCGTGATAAGGAGGTACGCTCAAAATCACCACCCTTGAAACTGCAGCAATTTGGTAGCGAATAAAAGGGAAAATGAAACGGTGCAAACGAAAGTATACATAGTGTCTGGTGTGTGGGGTGGTGTGAGACTGGAGCCGTTCATCTTCCAGATAAAGATGAGCCCCGGCGTGTCCGGGTATGGGATCCAGAATCGAGCGGGCGAGGGACGAAAGTAAATCGTGCCAGGGTGGCATCAACTTCCAAAGTTTGTTTTCTGAATACAAATTTACACCATGCCGGGAATAACAATCACGTGACTTGCAGATAAAACGATTTTATTCTGCAATTCTTCAGGGTCTTGATTGCTACCACTACTATTAGAGCGTCGTTCAAGTGAAAACTGAACAAAAGGTAGCGACTACATGAGGCTGAATGACGGACGGACAAATAGTGAGGAGACCATAAAAAACGGAATCGTTAAATGAAAAAAGCTTACTGCAGCAAGAATGAATGCCGCAAGAAAAACTCTGCAGCTGAAAAATGTTTGTCTTTAGGAAAAGTTTAAAATGAATTTCCTAAGATTTCGTAATAAGCAGTTTTGTGGATCAGGTTCCGTTAATTTTTGAATAAGTAGCGAGTCCGAGTGTATATTGACGATGTCAGGCGATTCATCAAAATGCAGAGTTAAAAAAAACTCTAGCGCACCTGAATCGCTAGAAATACTAATATTTGATGAACAGTACAAGAATCGTGCAGATTTTGAGTGCATATTATACCACACGTGCTCCAACCTGTTTCGAGTGCCAAACCACTTTGATCTTAACAATGCATTTAAGCTCATAGAGTGGAAAGGATTTCAGGACTACCACTTGCATGAATTTCAAGATTTGAGAAATAAAGAAAATGCTCATTGTTTACAAAACTTTACCAGCACTGCAACTAAAAGTCTCCCACAATTGGCTCACGCCAAAATCAAATAACTCTATCGATCTCGATTTTATCCGATGATTTCGTCGAAAGTTACAGGGATAGAAAGATGTTTGGGATCAAAAAACGAAAGATATTTGGGGCCGAAAAATTTCTAGAACTTAGAATATTTAAACATTGGTAACTTATTCTCATTGTAAATGTTCGCGATATGAATTCTAAATGGAACCATTTACGGATACGAAAAAACGCCTCGCGCTGGCAACTCTTCGCTAGCATCAAATCCAAAAAGAGATCATACCTACCTCACGTTAAAATCAACCTACCCTGCGAATTTCGTTTTGATCCGATGACTGCATTGTACGTTATAGGGGTACAAAGAAATGTATGGTTACCAGTCGCAAAAGTTTTCAAATTTTCGAAAACTTAATATTTGTTGTTTATTGTCAATACAAGATAATTACCGTTTGAAAATTTTACGATAAAATCGCTTAATAAAGATATTGCAAATAAATACCAACAATAGCTGGCAACCCTATCATGGTCCTTTAGACCATTCCTTCTGAATAATGCCTATAATAAGTTCCATTAATGATATGAAATTTGTTTTGATTTCATGATTGCACTGGAAGTTATCGGGCAAAAAATTTTATTTTCCTGACAGGCCGCCTCCACTAGCAATTTCCCATGGCATAACATTTGAAATTGCCAGTGGAGGCAGCCTATGGTATGCAATATTTTATGGTCTACCATAAATGGTAGGCAATATGGTATGCAATTTGCTTGGCAATATTTTGACTCGCCTGGCAATATTTTGACAGTTCTTGATTTCAAAATGGCGCTGAACCGTTGGACCTTAAGAACCGTTATAAGAAAATGTAGGGATTTTGAATTCAAATGGAATTTTAGATTTCGTTGAGCAATGAAAATAGTCTACAGAGTATGAAATGCTGGGAAATTGGGGAATTTCTTCGCTCTGCACTTCAAATAACTCCTTAAGAGCTTTTGACGCTCAGATACAACGCATGTCCTTCTCGCTCAGAAGCATTTTCGAAATGATATTGCATGTCATGAAGTTGCTCACGCACAGATAGCATACCATAAATTTGACTGTCGTTGCCATCGGAAATGGCAGAGTAAATTGCCAATCGAGACCCGGTGTGAGCAAATTTTCAAAACCGAAGACACCACAATTACCATAGCTGTCAGTATCAACCGAATTTTTCAACCAAAGTTCTACCAAACACGGCTTAGAGTAAGATTCAGCTACTGTGTCAATTGCATAAAAATCTGGTAACTGAATCAGAATTCATAAGGCAAAAAGCATTTTTTTTCTCTAAAATTTTTCAAGATAGCAGGACTGGCACAGTGTTGCCCGCATTCCCAAACCGCTTCTATCAGATCTGCTCCTACTTCAAACCAATACATTCTGCTATTTCAACTGTTTCTGACAATTGGGTCGTGAGTTTTCGTGAACAGAAGTTTTTGATGCTGAAAATATAGATAAATTGGAGGAGGGTTACCGTTCTTGTCCGATATGCAATTTCAAACGTTTTTCTTTGATTGTATAAACAAAGCATAATATTTACATATGAGTTGGTTTTCACTGTAAAAGACGACAATTTTTCAGGAGAGGGTCGGTGGTTTGAAGATTTTCACTTTCAATGCCTGCCGAAGCGGCAGGGTTGCCAACACGTTCTACAGAAGTCTACAACTTAGTAATATCAACATGTCCTTTAAGTTTCATAATGACCTGATAATCTGGTCAAAAGTTATCACAATTCAAAAATTTTTAAATTTTCCCAATCTCATTATAGGCACCTAGCGCATACGTAGGGTTAAAAATTTCAAAAATATTATCATATTCACATTCAAAACACATTTAAAACTCATTATATAAACTTAATTTTAGCAAAAGTTATTTGTTGACAGAATAATAGCTATATTTAAAACATCACTTAAATAGTCGCCTGCGTCTTAGGGTTAAAGATTATTAGCTTTTTGTGAGACTTGGCACTATTCTGCATAAACACCAATGGTCTTGTTTATGCCGTAGCTAAAATAGCGTTGCCAAACTGGCGCTGCTATAGTAGTAGCGTTTACACCGTACAACTTATTAACCAAAGCAAAAATGGCGTGATATCTGAAAGGAGCTCAATACTAAGAACAAAATCACCCTTGCACTAAGGCTTCCAGATTGCGAATGTCACTCGAAACTAGAAATCCTATATATGACACTCCTGACAACGAAATAGCGCTGTTATAGTGTTTATACCACTGTTACCTTCACACTTATGACAGCGCTAAATTTTAGCAGCGCTAAAGTAGCGTAGCCAAAATAGCAAGCTCGGCTAATTTAAAAGTGGTTTATACCGCTGCTAAATAAGCAGAGCCCACTAATTTGACTACGGCATAAACACACTCATTGTATCCTAAAAATTTCAGTTCAATCGAATGGCGCATTCCTGACATTTTTTGAGGATATATATATATATATATATATATATATATATATATATATATATATATATATATATGTATATATATATATATATATATATATATATATATATATATATATATATATATATATATATATATATATATATATATATATATATATATAAATATATATTTAGAAATATGAATTTGTGGCCAAAATGATTTTAATACGAATCAATTTTATCTGGTTCACTGATGATAAGAGACAGGGAACCATTATAATATTAGGATTAATGCTCGAAACTCTATCTAGACGTGTGGTTGATTTCTGTCCACTTAATTGCTTCCAATAGATATATTTGTCTCAGAAGGCATAACTACAATCATTACCGTTGACGGGCAAACAATATGCGGTTCCTATGAAGTCTGGAGTTTCCTGCTGAGTGTCAAAAAGTGTTTTTTTTTCCAGTTTGCCGAACGGCCACTTTCAGTCTGATTGCTTGTTTCTATTAACTCTTGAGCAACTAGCGGAATGTCCTTGCGAGCCCGCCGGAGTCGCACTATTGGCTCCCGTGTGCACTGCAAATATGTCGGCCATAAATCCTGTTGCGAGCTTTTTGCTTCGACTTTCACTGGGAATTCAAACGGTTTCGAATTTTATTTGCATAGTTGCATTGCAATGCGTCGGGCTTTATTTTCATTGCGCATTTTTGTATGTATGCAAATATGTTGGTCTTTGACGAATATGTGGTGGCTTGCGGTTTATGTTTTGGGGCCGAGCGGAAACATCCCGAACCGGAATTAAAAGCAGTGACCGGGAACAAAACGGGACCCGATTCATTCTCTGCTGTTCGCCGTTGCACTAGCAATACGGGGTGTCTGTGATGCGAATAGAGTTTCAGATTATTTGGACCGTAGTGTCCGGATTGAATCCGGTTTGATGCTGTGACCGAGAACAGACAGCCTTCGAACTGACAGTAGAATTTCGTTTCGGCACATCCGGCTTGCCCCTCTACTCGTTCCAGGCTCAAAGCAGCATAATCAGCGGAAGCACTGAAGCGGTTTTTTATTTATTGGCTTGGTTTTTTTATTGCTCCTCTTCCGTGGCCTTTTCCATTTTGGAATTTGTTTCGGTAATGCCAAAATCAGCGATTGAGACATCAAAACACCACAGACTCTGATATTAGTATTGTATTCGCACATGACACTCTGTGTATCACAAGGAAACCCATTTGAAAAAACTCAGAATGAACTTAGTTTAATTAATCATGAGGAAAACCTTGGCAAAATCTCATTCAAATAATAGGCTCAAAATATTAATGCAAGTCCACATTGCAGAAACACACACACTTTACATTTTTCATTTAGGAAATGAGCTACGATCAAAGTAAATAGTTAATTTATTTTCTTGAATTTTATATTTCAGTTCTTCAAGAGCGGCTCCGGCTGAATTGAACATCGACTTTATTAGGAGTAGCTAAATTCAATTTAACTACTTTCAATGTAATTCGCACCCAGCGAAATAATTGATGATTCCATGTACGTATGTAACTTCAAAAAAATCTAAACTGATAGGATTAACAGACTATGAGAAATTTGCTTGCCAGAAATGCTTTTTCCTGCTGTGACTGCACACAAGCACAAGAGGAAGTCAAAGTTGAACAGCAAAAAATATGAAATAACGCTCTCATTCTACTTTCCGAACACTACAGTGCAGATATAGCTCCGCATAAATAAATTTACATACCAGCTGGTAGCCTGACTTGGTATCAGGATGTTCTAGGCACAAAGCGCTTTGAATGCAATGTTTATGAAATAACCCAAAAAGCCAGAAATCTATCGAAACTGAGAGCCTGAAAAAATTGATCGCTTTCACATGCAGATTGGTGATTGCTTGAGGGGCATTGCAAGGCGACGGTAGATCCAGTTTGATTTTTCTGAAAAATGCTCTCCCACAAAAATAGGGAAATATCTGCTACCAGATGGCCATGTGCTAATAGGCCACACTTTTGTAATTCATCGCGAAAATAGGAAAAAAAAATGGAAACGTGTTAGTGCGGAAAGAAATCGACATTTGAAGGGAAAGACTTTTACGGTTTTTCGAATATGCATTTCGAAATGACTACAGCACGGCTTGTAAATGATTTTTTTTCCAAAGTAATGTAAGTGAAACATTTTATGAATTGAATTTATATGCATATTATTTATCAAAGGGCAAATTACCCATTCCACTTTGAAATGTATTCAATTTATCAATTTTAACAAGGATCAATAGAAAAAGGAGCACGTAAATTTGAAAAAAAGCACACAAATCAAATTAAGATTCAATCAACTTAACATCATCACGCCTTTCATTGTTTTGAAATTTATGACTGAGGAGCACAATAATTGCTTGGATGATGTGAGATACTGAAAGATCAATTTAAAATGAAACACTATTCAAATCAGTATTAAGGTCAGGTGCTGCATTAAATGCAGAAAATTCTAAAATTCTTTGCACTCAATGAAAAATTTACACGAATTTATATCTTTGTATATCCCACAACGGTGAGGGTTTTCTAACAGTGAGTAGATTGATAGTTTTTTTAATCAATCTGAAATGAATACAAATCGCCTTTATATGTGTTGATAAGAAGTAAAAAACTCTAGCGCACCTGAACCGCTAGAAACACTAATGTTCGAAGAACAGTAGAAGAATCGTGCAGATTTTGAGTGCATATTCTACCACACGAGCTGCTTATTACAGCCAAAATGTTTCAAACACCACGTTTTACTTTGGTCTCAAGAATGCATTATAACTCATATGGTGGAAAGGTTTCAGATATTACCACTGGCATGAATTTCAAAGTTATTGAGAGCAAAACACTTGTTAATTATATTCGGTATTAGTTGCTTATTTCACAAAACTTTGAAAGCAGCATCTCATATAACATCAATGAAGAAAATGAAAACACTGTGATTGAAGTTGGTGTTTGGGGCTGCGATCCGAAAAATTTGCAGAGCTTTGGGAGTTGAAACATTGGTTATTTATTTTCATTGTAAATGTTTCCGGTATGAATACTAACTGTAAGCATTTATTAATACAGAAATAGCACTACAGACTCGTGCTGGCAACCTTTTGCCAGTATCACATCTACATCACGTTGAAATTAACCTACCCTCGATCCGATGACTGCGTTCGATGTTATAGGAGTATAAAGAAATTTAGGGTTACCAGCCGCGGCATTTTTCAAACAATCGAAAACTTGATATTTTCTGTATATTATCACTACAATATCATTACCATTTGAAAATTTTACGATCAAATCGCTGAAGAAAGATATTGGAAATACACACAAAACCGACAATACCTGGCAACCCTATCATAGCTTTTCAACCAAATTTGACCTGAATAATGCCTATAATAGGTTCCATAAAATGTATGAAATTCGTATTGACTGTATGACTGCACTGGAAGTTATAGGGCCAAAAGTTTAATTTTCCTGAGCGAATTTTCAAAACCAAAGACACAAAAATTACCATAGCTGGCAGCACCAATGGAATTTGTCAACCAAATTTATAGCAAACACGGCCTAGAGTAAATTTCAGCTACTGTGTCAATTCCGTGAAAATCTGGTAACTGAATCAATCTGAAAATCTGGTAACTGAATTCATAGGGCAAAAAGCAGTCTTTTTTCTCTGTAATTTTTCAAGATGGTACCACTGGCACAGGGTTGCCACAATTCAAAATCGCTTCTATCAGACCTGGTCCTACTTAATTTCAATGTATTCCTTAAATTTCAACTGTATCTGATTAGTGGTTCGTGAGTTCCCGTGAACAGAAGTTTTTGATGCTAAGAATATAGGTAAACTGGGAAAGGGTTACCGTTCTTATCCGACATGAAAATTCCAAAGCTTTTCCTTGACTGTTTAGACAAATCATAAGATTTGTATACAAGTTGGTTTTCATTCAGATTCGAAGGTTTGAAAGTTTTCACTTTCAGTGCCTGCCGTAGCTACAGGGTTGCCAGCACGTTGATGAAAAACTATGCAAGTGTACAACTCAACATTTATATGGCCTGTAAGTTTCATATTGATCTGATAATCAAATAAAAAGTTATCACAATTCAAAAAATTTCAAATTTTCCCAATCTCATTTTAGGCGCCTAGCGCACACATAGGGTTAAACATTTCAAAAATATTATCATATTCACATTTAAAACACGTTCAGAATTCATTATATAAACTTCATTTTTGCGAAAGTTATTTTTTGACAGAAAAATAGGTATATTTAAAATATCACTAAAATGGCCGCCGGCACCGAAGGATTAAAGATTTTCAAGTTTTTGTAAGACTTGGCCCTATTCTGCAAATACATCAATGTATTCTGAAAATTTCAGTTCAATCGGATGGCGCGTTCCTGAGAGCTTTTTACTGAAATTTTTTGATGATATATATATATATATATATATATATATATATATATATATATATATATATATATATATATATATATATATATATATATATATATATATATATATATATATATATATATATATGTATATATATATATATATATATATATATATATATATATATATATATATATATATATATATATATATTATATATATATATATATATATATATATATATATATATATATATATATATATATATATATATATATATATATATATATATATATATATATATAACAACGGAGGAAACTCAAAGGATTTCCCACGATGACCCAATAATGAGTACTACGCAAATCATAAGTATCAGAATTACTATAAGTATCTACTTCGAAAATTGCTCAAGAGTGCACACTGTCGCCATATTCAATAAAATGTATCTGCTCTGCAGTATCGAGTGAAATGAAATTGTGGACGCCATTGTGACGCAAGGTCCGACACTTGCACTACAGGGCCCTGAACCCGTCTTGGGTGTGGCAATCACAGGTGCCCATGTCATTCTTGGAAAGCTCGCAAAGAGAAGTGGATTTTTTCTGATGTGGTCAGGCATCCTGTCCAACCGGTCTAGGAGAGGCTGACTCTGCGGAGTCGGCTTGAAAATGAAGCTTATCATCATTGGTTATAATCGGTTGCTAGCTTACTACTCACATTCTGCGTGCGACAAAAAAGAAACGTATTATGAACAGTTCGGACTATCAATATTTGTCCAAAAAATGAAGCAAGCATCTTCGTTCGAGTTATAAGTATTGAAATTGCTCACTGCCGGTATTCAGGAACTACACAGGTGTTTACAATTTGCACGAAAGCACTAATGAAACTAGACTTTGAGTCAAATGAATGGTCACATCAAAGAATCGCAAGAAGGAGCCACTGGCAAACAGATAGACTGTGACCACTTTGTTGTCATGATTTTTGAAGCATAGATTGCTTTATACAGATCGATTGAATCCGTAGATC
Organism: Nemotelus nigrinus; assembly: GCA_947369275.1. Lineage (NCBI taxonomy): Eukaryota > Metazoa > Arthropoda > Insecta > Diptera > Stratiomyidae > Nemotelus > Nemotelus nigrinus. Next base: position 65,088,306 of record OX376373.1, read on the forward strand.
AGGCTCAGATAAACACGGTTGACATGAAAGTACAAATAATACTTTGGGCTTCCATCGGAACAAATAAGTCTCCAGGCTACGATATCAGGTGATTAAACATGAGTTCATTAAGCTAGTCGCTCCAATGATATCAAAGCGACTGTGTTAATGATGAGTGTAAACTATTGACTTGGCGACTGCAGCAATCTCAAAGAGCATTCCTTCCACTAGTAGCTACTCCTCTACTAATATTCCATACACTAGTAGAGGAGTATAAATAGCCCAGAAGGACAAAGAAAGGACTTCATAGTCAAATGACTGCAGTCTGGATCACTGATTCTTACTTCAGAAGCTTACGCAGCTTGTGGGTCGGTAAGGCTATCCTTATTTTTTGTGCTCAGTAATTTTTCAATCTATGTTGAGACTTTACACCATTTGTCTTTGGTACGCAGCGTCGTTTTGACGATCGACCTTGACGTGGACAAACCAATTGTGGACTCGAATCGAGACTCTTCTACTCTTAGACATACTCATCCACTCATCGACGAACTCATCCACAAAGAATCGACAGTATGGTGTACCCACCTACCCCATTCTGTTAAGATCACTTCTAAATAACCGTGCCTCGTTAGGAAATGGCACAAGCAAATGTTTACCACTCAGGAAATACAACTGACCACCATGGGTCCAGATGACCAATCAGTTTCACCGTCCAGCGATCTTTTCTGCTTAGCTTCCAGCATTTTTGTCAAAGATGGAATGTTCGCGTACGTACGTGTGCTAGAGCTTTTGTTCTATTTACCTCAGATTGTGTGAGGTATGGTTCTCAGCGTTCTCGCGCTAGAATATCTATAGAGCGGGGTAGCTACTGGTGATGTGCAGAGCAGCACTACTTTAGTGCTGGCAACCAATGCTCTAAACTTTTTAGTTTGGAGTGCATCCACCAAATTTCCGCTCCCCAAAGCAAGAGGGAATTGTTTTTCATCATGTTTTTTCACCGCAGCCACCAATGTTGGCTATCATCCTGCTCAACGAGCCAACGGCATTCAAAGCCCTATCACATATCTTTTGGAAGTGGCCCTAGTAGGTCAACTTAGAGACTAGCGTCACAACCAGGTAGCTTACTGACTTACTGGTCTGGTTTTTTGCGGAGTTTACTGGGATTGCCGTCGTTATCTTCAGCTTCGTCACATTAATTCCACACCACAACCTTCGTTTGCACTTGGTGACCGAATCGCTACTTGTCTTCAATCTAATTGCAACTTGCTCTCCGAACATTTTTTTTCGATTAACACATCATCTGCATAACCTACTTTTTCTTACACTTTGGAATGCAGTGATCACATATCACATTTGCTTCTTCCTTTTCCTTCTATCACTATCGTCATAATTTAAATCGTCTTCTACCTCAGGATCGGATGGACTACTATTCATATTTTTGAAAGTAGCAAGTAGCTCTTTGAGCATTCCGTTGTCTATCTTTTTCAACAAAAGCCTATCTGAAAATGTTTTTCCTTTAGTTTGGGAAACTCTAATCCATTTTATATCGACAGCAAGCGATGGATGCATCATCTAAAAAACATTTTTCGCTTTTTCTTTTCTACCATCTTTTTTTAAGGTTCTGGAACGATAACTTTACGATACAATCATGAATAGTTGTGTTCATCTTATTTTGAAAGAGCAACGTGGCTTCCTGGAATAGTAAACCTCACAAATTTTGTGGATAAAACACTAGAAAGAAAATATGAGGTTCATGAAATTTACACGATTTGCTCGAAAGCTTTTGATTATGTTGATGATAACCTGATTATCATCAAATGGCTTGGATCCTTCCTATTTGATCATTCTTGTAATGCATGCTATAGTTCCTGTTTATCAGCTCCCGTCATGTTCAAAACTGGAGTTCTCCAAGGCTCCACACTAAATCTTTTACTCTTTCTGTTCTATGTCAACAATTTACCTGCTCGCCACTTTTGTGAATGTCTCTTCTTTGCAGACGATCGTTAAATTATTTATGAAAATAAGATCTCTTGAAGATTGCCATCTGCTTTAAACCTCTCAACGTAAAAAAAGGCAATTCAGTACTATTTTACTACTCTAACCATGTTTGATCATTCTTTGGGTACCAAATTACTTTCTTCTTTCAGCTATATTAAGGACTTCCGATTCGACTTTCATTTTTCCGCAAATGATCAAGCTGTCCGGATTCGTTCTCAGATCATCTCAACCATTTTCTTCTATTCAACCATTCTAACTATTATATACACTCCTTGAATAATCTGTTTTAGAATTCTATTCCGTTATACAATCACCGCATTCCGAATGTGAGGATTTGAATCTGTCCAGCGTAAATTCACTCGTTCTTTGCTCTACTAACGCAAAATTGCTTGCATAGACTATTAGATCGCCTAAATTTCTACTTATCCTTTCGTCATATTTTCCTTGATCAATGCGTCCTCTTCCATTTATGCCGTAACTTTCCAGCTTATTCTATATGTGAAGACATCAAGCATCGAAATCCTACCAGTAACCTTAGGAGCACAGAAACAATTTTTCGATGTTTTTTCTAGGTCTTCTGTATATTACAATTTTCCTATACTGAGACTAACAAGGTCCTATAACTCTCTGCAGCTTGGTCCACTTCTTCAGTCTATTAGTAAATTCAAAAACAGACTGAGGTGTAAAATTTCTACCAACATGTCATTGGATTGAGTATCTGTATGTTGTACATTTAATACAAATGAATTATGAAATATGACAATTTCTGTTTTCGACATCGCCAGCTTTATGCAACGGTTGGCCATCCACCGTTCCACTTTCCTCATGATTCGGTTAAGTCTGGATTCGACGAATTCGGCAATTCTGTAAGTAATTATCGCTGCCATGTTGTCAGCGTGACTACATCCGTTGGTCTTTCCAGGCGCAGCAGTCCATTGAAAAGAATGTACCAGAAGTCAGGTTCGAAGATTAACCGCTACGCTGGCCGATACTGGCTTATCTACGTGATATTGGCACAAAGGTATAGAAGAAATGGATGGGTGACATACAAGTACATGAGCGTATGTGTATGGCACCAGTTCTTCCCTTTGACAGAACTCATGTTTTCAAATCAATGTAAACAAAGTACAAGTTTCATTGATTGCCGAATGCTTCTATTCAAAATGCGGCCTATTAACCATAGTTTTATGCCGTAAAAGTGGTTCATGGTAAAGACTCAATATGATTACTTACTTTATTGGCCCAAAAAGCAAGCAACATCGAAAAAATCTAACATAAAATGATGATTGAACTGCATGGTAGAGAGTTGTTCTACTACAATCGGCTCTCACACCATCGGATTGGCGAATCTCAGTTCAAACCCGAATTCACAGCACTAATAATTAATCTAACAATATACGAGGGTCCATCAAATATAAACGAGAATTTGTTTATAAAAATTTATTGCATACAGATAAAAAAGTGATGTGTTTACATTACTTTTCTACGTAGTCCCCCCCTTTCGAAACGCATTTTTCCCAACGCGAAACAAGTTTTTTGATCCCTTGATCGTAAAATGAACGAGAGCGTGTCATCAGCCAGTTGCGCACGAACGATTCCAGGCTGTCGTTGTCGTCGAAACGCTGCTTGCCAAGTGCGTCTTTCATAGGCCCAAACAAATGAAAGTCGCAGGGACTCAAGTCCGGGCTGTAAGGCGGGTGTTCCAGAGTTTTCCATGAGATTTCGTCCAATTTTTCGATCGTTCGCTTTGCCGTATGGGGTCTCGCGTTGTCTTGCAGAAGGATGACGTTCCTGATCGGTTTTCCTCGTCTTTTCGATCGGTATGAGGACTTGACCTGATCAAGCAGTCCACAGTAATATTCTGCATTGATCGTACGTCGATCATGAAGAAAGTCGATAAGCAAAATGCCGTTAGCGTCCCAAAAAACAGTGATCATCACTTTACCAGCAGATGGTTGGCTTTTGGCTTTGATTGGAGCACCCTCCTCTGGTCGGCGCCACTACATACTCGATCGTTTACTTTCTGGGGTGAAGCGATGTACCCAAGCCTCATCGCAGGTCACAATGGAATTCAAAAAAGTGTCTCCACTTACTTGGTAGCGCTCCAGATGTTGCTTGCAGATGGCTTCACGATTTCTTTTCTGTTCTTCTGTAAGAAGGCGCGGGACCCATCTAGCGGATACTTTTCGAAATCCAAGTGTATCCCTGATGATTTTTTGTACACTGCCGTAACTAATATTGAGTTCTGCAACGATTTCACCGATTTTGATGCGACGATCGGACTTTAACATTTTCTCAACAGCGCGAACGTTTGCATCCGTCAAACTTGTCCGGGGGCGTTGAGGATGGGCCGCATTTTCCACGTTTTTCCTTCCCGTGGAGAATGTTTTATGCCAATAAAATACTCTGGGTTGCGATAAAGTATTTTCCCCGAACTGTTGTCGCAATCTCTCCAAAATTTCAGATGACCGAACCCCTTCTACTGCCAGAAATCGAATGATGATGCGTTGCGCAACGGACGGGTGAACCCGTTTCTCGCTCATCTTGCTTCGGACTGCTGTATTCACTGGATAATGCCATGAAGTTGGCTAGTTGTTGCTTATAGTACTACTAACACCACCTACAAATATTAGCGCGAAATTCAAACTCTAGTAGGCATGGTAATAAAATTCTCGTTTATATTTGATGGACCCTCGTAACTAACTCAGCACTAACTTCATTGATTAAAAATTACCGCCGCAATTAGTAATCTTTTGCGGATACCGTACTACGCGCGATCGTTGACAACCTAGTTTGGCAACATGAGTTTTCTTAGTTTTTATGAGTAGGGAGCGTCAAAGGCGCATCAATTAGTTTGTTTGTTGGGAGTCAAAAATATTTTTGAACTATTTTTTTCCAAAACTAAGATGAATACATGCTTGTGGGTGCAAATGAAAACATATTACGAGAATATAATTATGAAATATAATTTTAATGGAGAGTGTGGAAGGAAGGAGGTGCATAAAAATGTATTAAATGAAAACAATCATAACGTGTATATTTGTATTTATTTGCGTCTCTATGACCTCGAGCTTTAATTCCCCCGAAACTAGTCACAATCCCGGGTTTGGAGGAAGATGGGCGTGTGAGATGAAAACCCTATTGCAAATCGTTCTCCTATGATACTTAAAATTAGAATTAAATTTACAGATGGATGCTTATCAAATCCCTTAAATACATTTTTTTCATTTAGTGGATTCGTCCAAGTAATAATACCCTCGGGTTGGTCCACAATGGTTAAGAAAGCAAGAATTTCAATTAAAGTAATTAGTGTTTGAATTAATTTTAAGGAAAGAATGAGCTAACATTTAAATGATATACAGCAATAAATGTATAGTTATGGTTTCATTGTTCCCATCACTTGGTGTGGTTCACCGGCTAGTATGCGAAGCGCATTTCAATATAATTGCCGTGTTCCATTTTTACTAATTAGTACTCCCAAGTACTTCCAAGTAGATCACAAATGGAACGCCATCTTCGTTCATACGAGCAGATTCTAACCTGTCACATTGTATACAGTTTTCAAATACAAAACAGTTGAATAGAAAGGGAGAAAATAACGAGTGTAAACTATGACAATCGACAGAAAATATAAAAGTAACTTACAGAAAATTACCTCTTTTAACTTTCTACACATCATGAGGGCTATTTCTAATTTCCTAACTACCAAAACATTCAACATAACCATTTAAAAACCAAAAACACCTACTGACAACTAAAAAGTCACCTCACGGCAAAAAAAAGGCGTAACTACTCACGAACTACTCGGAAACGAGAGCGCAAATAGTTGGAAGTAGACAGAAGTACTTGCAAGCACTAAATAATAATAATGGAACACGGGCAATATACATTATAAATTCCTACTTTTTCTTCCTTGGACTTTCATCATGAACTGCTAAAAACATTTCCGCAGTTTCTTTCATGTTAAATAAGATTATTAAATAATTAATCCACACTACTCAATGAATCAAATTAAATTTACAGCATTGCTTGTTTCCACCAACATTATATTTCACATGTATTCAACATAAAAATGACAATTCAAACTTGCGCGCCTATTACCTGCCCCCAAATTTATTACAAATTTTTAATCATCTACGTCCTTTGTAATGAATGTTTGTGTTAGAATGTCGCACACTAAAAAAAACTGGTGCCGCACAAAAACCCACAGCTCCAATCCACTTCTTCCATATCTTTGTACTGGCATCATTCGAAGATCCAAACTAGGAAAGAAAGACGAAGTACTTGGTGCCAACATTTACAGGAAGATCAGCTGGAGCTGCTCAAGCCATCATGAATTTGAAGAAGTGCAATCCTTCAGCTGCCGTGGGTTAATAGTACCAGTACCAATATGGGCGGAAGAAATACGCGGACGGCTGTTCAAATTCAACAAAGCCTATACTACAGTTTGTAGAGGCCCTTTAAATCTCGAAATCTCGCCCTTACCATAGAGCTACTCTTGTACAAGACATGATCTAACCAGGTATAGAGACGTATGGATCGCAGCTTGGGGGTAAAAAGTCAAGAAAAGGGAGTCTGACCTCAGCCGCGCTCGAGAAAAAAGTCTTCTGAAAATTCGTTAGCCCCATATGACAAGAATAGATGAGGAATTTACATTAAGTGGCTATTATATTGAAAGACTTCTTTTGTATGTTGTTGATAAAATTGATTTTTAATTTTTACTCAACTCTCAAAAACTCGATATCTTACTTTACGTAAATAGTTCAAGAGAGAAAGTTGTATTTAACTTGATCATTCATCCATTTTCTTTGAATAATTTGGGCTAACAAGAAGCACAATTATAAAATTTTCATTTTCCCATCACACTTTCCTCCTTGAACTTTGTGCACATTATAATTTGTAACTTCTTCATAGTTCAAAAATGAAGCTGAGCGCAATAACTGTATGTCCCTCAATGAAGAAAACGAATTTTCTCCAATTTATCTTAGCACCACTCCAGTCCATGTAATCAGTTCGCCTTGACATTGACCTAATATAAAGTTATTCAATGTGACGTGTCCCACTTGAATAGAAATACGAATCACGAGCTTGATATTTGTCTCAGTTTGCCAACAAATGTCTTACAATTCTCGTGAAATTTAAACCATTTACAAAATAAATGTCTCCGGGATTCGAATTCACTTTCGGAAAAATTGAATCAATTGCGAATTCATTCAGTAGACCATCAACCATCATCATTTTATAGAAACATGAACGATACCGTAGAAAATCGAATTGACGTCTTTGCTCCAGAAATATTAGAAATCGTATACATATCTGTATGCTTTAGGTATACGCACATAGGTACAAACTGGTAACTGAGAATCTATTCGTGATGGTCTGCGATTGTGAAAACATTTCTATTTTGCCAGAAAGCCTTGTTGTTTTTCCCTTTGCCACTCACTCACTTTTCGTGTAGCCGCGCTCACGAAAACATAATGGCAATTCCGAAGAGGACAATTGTGGCTTTTCATCATGCCAAACTTCGATTTTTACTATTATGACACACCAGCGAAAAAGGTCGTCTATACATTTGGCTCGGATTTATGAGACTGTTACAGGACGGCGTACATTAGAAGTAGCTATTGTTTGACCAAAAGCTAAAAAATTTATTCGTAACTTTGTATTCGAGTTTCGACAGACTAAAGCTATCTTGTAAATTCAACGTGAAATTGTTTGATTAAATAAACTCCGTTGAAAACAATTTTTGAATTTATGTCCTGTGAAGAACTGTGACTGGGCTCGAAAGGATTGAAGGCTGGAAACTTATTTTCGAACAGTGGTGTTCATGTGTTGTATTTTTATATGCGTTGCAAGTGTTGATAAGCAACTCGCCCCACAGGAGCGATATACTAGATGACTTCAGATTGGGTCTCGGATTCCGACGAATAACAACCTTACGATAGCTTTAGCCGCACGAGAAATTGAACGAGCGGTATCTCGCTAGGCGCGTATCATGAAGTATAAATCCGTATATTCGCTTCCCTCTCCAACAGAAATAAATTGCGATCGAAAGGAAATGTGGGGGAGTCGTCGTCGTCATATCACCGCCATCACCAGTGGTAAAAATATCTAACAACAATTGTAGAAAAAAAACGAAGAAAATAAACCATTTACGCCACTGATCGAATTTCGGCCGTTATATAGTTTTTCCATTTCGTCGTCCTTCGCCAAATTGATGTTTGGATTATCGAGAGGGTGTTATGGTTGGCTCGAGAACAGAATGGGAGACGAATGGGGAGTAAGAGCTGCTGCGAATCCGGTCTGGTGTTTTGGTCCCGAATTCGATTCACATCCCTGGATAATGGATTCGAAATGAAAAAAGAAGTCGTTCTGAGAAAAAATTAAGGAAAGAAACAAAATTCTCTTTTGTTTGATTGCTTTCCCGATAAGATTTCATCGCAGCCGTTGATGAACAAAAGTGAAACGATAGATCGTAATGGCTTTTTTCTCGAAGGATATCTGAAAAGTGGAACTCGATGTCCGTCAACTTGTGTTCGATTTTTAAAGGGGTATTTTCTGTAGGTCATTCAATCATTAAACAAACACATGTATCATTTCGTATCCTTTAATATTCAATAAGGTCATTTTCTAAATAGTTCAATATAATCCATTATTTATTAGCTTTGATCTACGTGTGATTCCGATTTGCTCTTTGTAACGGTTGCCAAAAATATTTTCAAACATACTTCAGATATTTTTCTAGAAACCAAACTTAACTTCCACCTTAACTACATCATACTTTAGAGAGATTTCTCGGAAGCTGATAGGAAACAACAAGTTGAAAAGGCAAAGAAATCGACTAACAATTAAAGAAGAAAACTGAATCGAACCGAGGAAGGGTTAATGGATTTGAAAAGCGCTAAACAAAGTGATATCCATTTGCATTAAAACATAGATAGCCACTTTAACGAGCTCGTATCATAGATTTGGTCTGAAAAGGATGATGATTTCATATTGACCAGAAGCCAAAATCTTTTTTAAAAATAGCATCTTTGAAATCATGCGACGAATGCTATTTTACTGGAAAATAATCAATGACGTTAGCCGAAGTAATGTAGAAAATTTGAAAAGTGGAAATTATTTATATTTCGTCTCTGTTGCTGTTTGCTCGTAGTATTTACATATATTGTAGTTTCGATATGCTTATTATCTACTTAAAGCTGTGAAAAATCACATAATAGCGGCTTTATTCTTGCAGTGTAATGCACTTAGGTATTTACTTTCTCATGTTAGTCCTTCAGTCAACCATAACAAATCGCTTCTGGACTTTCGATTTTCATAGCGTCTTTCGTTATGAATATCGAAAGTAGAATTCTGGGAGAACTAAAGATATTTACAGAGATTTCATTGCCTATAATTTCTTGAATTCTTTTTTTCACTTGTAAAAGATTGCCCTTCGTAGGATGTTTACTTCCAGGAAGTCCATTTAGATGGTTGCCAGGTAAAGTTTTTTATTTCCTCTGTCGAGATGTATTTTCTGCGTTGAATATCTTCATGGTAAGTAAACAAGAGTTTTTAATAATTTGATAAACAATATCTAATCATATGCGCGCCGTGGCCGACAATTTGGCAGGGGCCAGGGACCGAAAGGATCAAAACATGATTTTGTCTTCCGTAAGGTACACGTACTGCTCATACAACTTATATATTTTACCAATACATTATATGTTTGTTAATTTATTGTTTGTTATTTGCTAATGCACAATTCATTATCAAATAAACTTCTTGTCTGTGAAAACGTATGAGCTACTACCACATGCATATAATGTGAATGGTAGGCATGAACTCCACATGAATTGTCTATGACCGCTAAGAAATGAACGCTTGTATGAGTTATACGGAAATAGAATGAAAATAATTAGAAAAATAAGGCTACTTTTTCGTTTAGAAGCTAAATATATTTCAATTTATACTTGAAGAAGAAGATAGTTTACTTTCAAAATATATTTGAAGAAATTAGAATATTTTAAACTTACAAGGAAGAAATTGATCTGTTGCTTCGAAATTTTTGTTACCTAGAAAACCCAGAAAAAGCATAAATAATTTGCCAAAATGAAGAGTGCTGTAACTTACTCTTATCGAGATATTTGGTTTACAGGGATATCTTTGTAGCCCTTACTACGTGTCCGAGGCTAGATGAAATATCAAAACATTTCAAGCTAGTGCTTTTTGCTGTTTTCCGTTTTTGTGATCCTCTGGGAAACGTGAGATCCAAACAGTGCTTCTCTGCGAATGATTTAATTTTTTCCCAAACCACATAAAAGTTTTTTCGCTCACTTAGTAGTGTTTTAACTGCTCTATTCACAAGATCCATCCTATCCCATCAAATCCCAAAGTGTTGCATTTTTAGTTTGGAAATATGTGCTTAATATGTTCGTTAAAGAAAGAGCATAGTAAAAGATGAAAAGATTTACTACAAACTTAGGATTACTGATTGAATGAAAGATCCCCAATGCAAAAACTGAGTCGTTGTATTTTCCTTCATTCATTTCTTATTCTAAAGCCTCTTTTATAGTCCCGTAGCTATCGATCAAATATTTGCTATTGTGAAATCTCATTGACTAGCGAGTCGAGCTTAAAGTTCTCATTTCACGCTTTGTGTTTAGAACAACTGCCTCTTCAGGCTGCCTCAACAATTGGTGTTGTGATGGCTTCGAAAACTGTAGGTAAAGGGATTCGATGGCATTGAAAAAGGATGTACACGTTTCGATTGTGAAAAATGTGTCCATCACAATGTACAAATGTGGCTGCAGAGTGTTTCATCTTAATTTAGGTCTGTACACCACATTTTCGCCCTCACAAGACACTAGCACCATCATAAGGCTGTCCAACGACAGGCAATTCGCTAAGTCCGTAGCTGTCTAACAGGCTCAAAATTATACCTGCTAAACACGACGCAGTTCTAACTCCTGAACAGTCCACAAAGCTTAAGAACCTTTTTTCGACTGCTAGCTCTTTAGCGAATGCGACAACCAAGGAGAGTTGTTCTTTTTTGTAAACCCTTGCTTCGTCTGCCATAATGGATATCAGTCCGCACTCTTTTATTTCAGCTGTCATGTCCTTGTGAACAATTTCAGCAATTGGTTTTATTAATTCATTTTTTTTGCCACTATAGTAGTTCGCAACCTTGTTTTCAAAATCTTTTTCAAAAGTTGAATCATGCTTCGCGAATAATTCACAAAATTCCGAAAAAAGCCACGGTTATCACTGGCACTACTTTCATAATGTCCTCTGAAAGCAAGTCCTTGGCGACTGAGACACGTCGTAAGGTCAAAAACCTTTTCCAAATAATTTCGGTTCATCTTGACAATATTCCTAGACTGTTCAAGCACCATATCACTTACTGTCTTTCAAGCACTGTTAGGGTTTTATTATTGTAGAGTTTTTATTATTGTATGCAATATGTCCTTTTACACATTGTGCATAAATTTTACTATCCGAATAATTTATCCGGATTAATAACTGAAATTTTGGTATAGTTTTGGTTTCAATGGAAATTCTATAGAAAATTTCGCATTGTGATAACTTCACACCGAGTTATCAGATCATCACAAAATTTACAAGACTCATCAATGGGCATAAAAAATAAGTTTCTGTCGTTTTTAAATAATGTCTGGGTAACCTTGCAGCTACCATAAGTACGTGAACACAAATCTTTCGCACCATTGACCCTTTTGTATTTTTTCGGTCTTTAGAATAAAATACTAATGATTGATGAATTTGATTCTATATTTATACAGTCAAATATAAACTTGTAAAATTCCCAATCGCACAAAAATCATAACCCTCCATCGAATTATTTATATTTTAGCACCTGGAACTTAAGTTTACGGTATCTCCCGACCGGATAAAATTCACAGAATATATTGGTCTTGAGTAGATACAGGTCTGACAAAAGATTAATGAATATGATGGGAACCATGTGGTGGTTGTGCCACCATGAAAAAACGCTGGGTGAAATTGAAGTGCTATGCCTTTTAACTTCCGATGCAGTTATCAAATTATAATGAAATTCACACACATTTAACCTGAGTGTAAACCAAGTAGGTCAGAGTTTTGGTTGTAATGTTAGGTCCGCGCTGCCAGCATCAACGATTTGATTCATTTTTGTCCTGGAAATCGGTACTATTAAATTTTCAAATAATAATGATTTAGTAGTGAAAATAGCATGAAGGTGAAGCATATTTGGCGTTGCAAGTTGAAGAGGGTTTTGCATAGACATGGGAGGGATCACCCGCTGCACAGGTCACTCCTTTCGAATATCAACTGTCTCAGCAAGCTTTTTGCTGAAATGGTTGGTAAATTTCGCAGTGAGTGTCTTGTACAGCGGCTGGCTGCCATTCGGCCAGGCCCCGACATATATAAGGAAATTAATCGGCTTTCCGGTAAAAACATCAACCGGGAGATAGCAGTAACGACTGCCAATGTTTCTGTTTCTGCAACCCTGATCTGCAGGCCGAACTGTTCGCAGAAACATTTCAATCGCAATTAAATGCTGTTTCGCCCAACTTCTCTGCTTCTAATAGCCAAAATGTACTCGAGGAAGTTAATTCGTTTCTCAATAGACCCAACGAGCCGCTGGTCACATTTTCATCCGAAAACCCATCGGATGATCCGCAACTCTCAAGTGACCAATTTCACTTTGTCAATAGTGAATACTTGGTGCACTTGTTAGGTGGTATAAAAAGTAAAAACTCATCTGGGCATGATGGGGGGTCTAGCTTTATTGTTAAACATCTTGTTATCTCTATGCTCAGATTACTTTCCATAATTTTCAACAATGCTTTGAACAACAGTTACTTTCCCGATACATGGAAAATTGCTAAGATTGTTCCCATTCACAAAAAAGGCAAAAATAATGAGGCCAGCAATTTCCGCCCGATCTCTCTGCTTCCGAATTTGGGAAAGCTCTTTGAGAAGATTTGGTTTGAAATGATTTCCACCTACTGCGAGCTCGCTAATATTATACCAGAATATCAATTTGGCTTTAGGCGTAAGCATGGGACCCAGCACGCTATCTCGTACTTGTCCGATCAGATTGTGTCACACCTGAATGAGCGACACACTCCGACGGTTGTTTGTGCCTTGGATATCGAGAAGGCCTTCGATAGTGTATGGCACGGAGGTCTTCTATACAAGTTGATCAAATTAGGATTTCCAGAAATAGTAATACGACTCGCCGCAAGCTTCCTTAGCAACAGACAATTTTATGTTAGCGTTAATGGAGCAAATTCACCACGGGGACCTGTGACATCAGGAGTGCCACAAAGTTCTGTCACTGGATCTGTTTTATACACCATTTTCACTGCTGACCTCCCTTTTTCAGCGGGCAATCCTCAAGTTAAAGTCCTACAATATGCAGATGACACACTCTTATTCGCGTCGAGCCAAGACCCGCTCAAAGCTGCGAAGAGCCTTGAAGATTACTTGGTCAACCTTAAATTTTATTTTGGTGAATGGGGCATCAAGCTAAATAGTTGCAAAACACAGCTGACTGTATATTTGTATCTATAACGCTATCGGGCTGGATGAATCTGCAACCCAACATCGCACGTACATACAACTAGCATCGTACCCATAAGAACACTCTAAATTATTCGTTGTCGTGAGTGAATCTTCTCCGGAAACTATTGAGTTTTTCATCATTGTGCTTTGTATAACAGCTTTTTCCTTGAGATTTTCTGGGACATTTAAAACCACAAACCAACCATTCAAACCCCATCATCAATACGAAATATTGCTCCACTAACACTCCAAACGTTTTCCTTGAAGGTGCCCAATTTTACACTCGCTTCAAGACAAATCACTCACAGTTGTCACCAGCGCGAGAATGGGAAAGTGAGAGACATGCGAAATGGATTACCTTGTTTTCATTGTATCATGTAGTTACCCAACGGGAAAAATAATGCTTACGGGTATATTCGGTAAGCATTTCGCGTAATGCGTGGAAGCATTACCGGACCATTACATGTTGTTTCTTTCTAACATTGCATGTGCTAGGCTGGGAAGATTTATGCAAGAGGAAACTTATGCTTTTAGCCTTATAGCTTTATGCATAAGATCTTTTTGGAAAGTACGAAATCGTATTCTCGCATTTCCGTCATCTACGGTGAATATAAATTAAAGCTTTGGCCGGCAGCTGATCGTATCTCAGCATGTGTGGTTTTTGCATGCTGAGTGATTGTGACGCTCATGGGAAATTCCAATAGCACATACTCTTTGCTAGGTATCTTTGCTAGGGGGATTCATGCATTGTACTTACCTGTGATTTGAAATGCTCCGAAGTTTTCATCTTTCCGCTTTATATAGCAGACTACCCATAACCTTTGTATGCTCGCAAGTTCTTTTCCCCTTGTTTCTGCGAGTGATGTTCATTGGCCAGTCTTGGACTTATAACATATGAGCTTTCTCCCTTGCAGCATTCTCCATGCTCCGAGTCATGTATACGAGTATATCTTATAATTGCTGGAAAATAGCTTTGAAAATAGGAAATTTGCATTACTAGCATTGTTTGATTCATGCATTACGCTAAAATACATTACCGCGATTCCCGTTGGGTACAGAACCTTGTAGAACTGCTGATGTCATAGGTCCTTTCCTTCCATTAACGCTGACGGAGTGTTGCCCGTTGAAAAGAAAGCTTGCTGTGTGTGTTATCATCTCTTCTGGGAATCCAAACTTGATTAACTTAAACAGAAGACCTTCGTCCCATCCGAAATTGAAAGCTTTCTTGATATATAAAGCACACACTACTGTTGGAGTGTATTGCTCATTCAGTTGAGGCATGATTTGATCATGCAAGTTGGAGATGGCGTGCTGCGTCCCATGCTTGCGCCTAAAGCCAAACTGGTATTCACGAATTACCTGCCGGAGCTCACAATGGTGTTTTATCTTTTCCATCCAGATTCAATTGAAAATCTTCCCCAGATTACGGAGAAGAGAGATTGGACGGAAATTGCTGGCCCCTTTACTTCCTCCTTTTTTATGGACGGGAATAATCTTGGCTACTTTCCATGAGTTAGAAAATTAGCCGTTGTACAGGGCATTGTTAAATACAATGGAGAGAATTCCGAGCATAGACGTTGCTTAGTGTTTGTTTAATGATGAAATCACGCCCAGAAGACTTCTTACTTTATATACCGCGCAGCAGTTGCACCAAGTATCCACTACTACCAAAGTTAAATTAGCCATTTACGTCTTGCGGATCATCCGAAGTATAGTTAGGAGCAGAACCGTCAGGCAGAATAGCATTTAAATGAGATTGGAATGTCGATGCAAACAGCTCAGCCTGATGGCTAGGGTTGCGCAACCGTTGTTATATTTATCAAAAACCAAGTTTATTTCCTTAACATATCAAGGCCTCGTCGAATGTCACCCAGCTGCTGCACCAACCAACAACATTTACCAACCATTTCAACAAAGATTTTGCTGAGACAGTTGATATTTGAGTGTAGGACTTGCACGACGGATGATCCCTTCCATTTCTATAAAAGATCCATTTTAACTTGCTGCGCTAAATATGTCTCTCATTCACGTGCTTCCCAATTCCCGGCGGTAGCGCATGATTCTGATGTTTGTCAAGTCTAATAAAGCAAGCATTCTGGGAGTTTTTCCGTTTATGGTTTGATTAATAGACTCTATACGGCTATCAACTGTACGGTTTGCAAAGTTTTCCGTCATAAAAATATCAAGATTTTCTACCGCAATAACTATATCGCACTGAAATCTCCCCAATCGGTGTTTTTAAAAGGCCTAGTTGTCTTTGGGCGCATTTAATGAAGATGAACAATGAGCGAAACTGAAGTCGGAGCTTCACGGTAAAGTGATCAGACATATTTGCATGCGTCCAGCATTGTGGAGGATCAATACTGTTGAGCAGGTCGTCTCACAAGAGAAAGAAATCTATTGTTGAGTTACTACTTGGCCTGGTTGGCGAGTTCGAAGCAACTATTTGCAAGAAAACGAGAGGACTGCTTAGCTGCAGCCATTCGAGCAACACTCTGCAATTTCCGTTCTTCACGGAATCTCCCCAGGTTGGGTGTCTTGAGCTCAGATCTGCAACCCATAAGCGAATGTTTAAAAAAATTTTAAATTTTTTTTTCATATCGTAAATATCTTAAACATTTCAATCATTTAAAATCAGAAGCGAAATCGACACATGTGCTCCACCAAAAAAATAAAAATATGTTCTGTGTGCTAGAGTCCTTTATATGTTTCCATCCGTTTGCTATCTAAATTTTAATAGCCTGTATTTTTTCGAATAAATATATATCGTCGCTGTGAAATTAAACCGGCATATCTGCAAAAATTGAGTTTTTGAGTTTTTGGTATCAAAAAATTCCTTATTTTCCCCTCTATTTTTATGTCGCACCGGCATATCGTAAAGTTGAATAAAAACCCGTCTAATGGTGTTTTGCCGCTTTGCATTCACGTGGAAATAGCCCACATGCGAAAACTTTAAAGCGCTCTAGTGAAGAATGTGTATTTTGCAGATATGCCGCACAGTGGTCTATTTCGCGAAAAAGGTGAACTTAATTCATGGGAACCACTAGATGTATGAAATTGAGTGTTTCTTGGGTTTTCAAACATGGGAAATCCAGTTTTTGGGTTGTATCGGCTCCAACTTTTAGCAAAATGTTTCCAAAAAGGGTAAAAATTTGGAAAATTTCACTTTGAGGAAAGAATTTTTTTTTATTAATAAACGAGTGTGACTTATCATTTCCATAGTATTTTTGCTGGCTGAACACGAAACCGCTGTCCAAATCCTCCTCTCGTGCCTCAATGTTGAGGAAAATATCATTTTTAGAATTTATCCTTGCTGACGCAATTTTTATCAATATTGCGACCATAGGCGCGCCGTAGGGGGGGCCGGGACCCCCCCAGACCCTAGCTTGGCCCCTCCCAGAAAAATAAATATTTCCAACAGCAGACACCTAAGTTTTCGCCTCTTAGGTGTTTGTGGTTCCAGCAAGAGTTGAGTAGTGCAGTAGTGTAAGCCTATACCAAAGCATACACACTACTTATAACATAGAGACTGTGTTATTTGCGGTATTAATTACGATGTTATGGGTTTTACTTCGAGAAATGGACGGCAATATTTAATTTCGACAAGTTAAACGTTAAGAAAAAGACGAAAAGCACCTCGCCAATTATCTTTTTTTTTATTAAGATTATCTGTTCATTCCAACTAGGCAATATACAGGTATTTAGATAAAAACACTTTTATAAACTGGCGTTATATGCAATTATGTTTTTCACAAAACATAGTCGTATTAAAATGGTAGGCAATAAGGTAATTAACGTAGAATACAATTTTCGAAGTCATTTCACGAATAAAAATGGCATCCCTGCCACTTTTATGCTAACTATGACCTACTTGGTTTACACTCAGGTTAAATGTGTGTGAATTTTATTATAATTTGATAACTGCATCGGAAGTTAAAAGGTATAGCACTTCAATTTCACCGAGCGTTTTTTCATAGTGACACAGCCGCCACATGGTTTTTATCATATTCATTAAACTTTTGTCAGACCTGTATCTACTCAAGACCAGTATATCCTATGAATTTTATCTGGTCGAGAGATACCGTAAACGCAATGTCCAGGTGCTAAAAATATAAATAATTTGGTGCGATTTTTGTGCGATTGAGAATTTTACAAGTTTAGATTTGAATATATAAATATAGTATCAAATTCATCAATTATTTGCGTTTTATTCTAACAGCCGTGTGAAAGATTTGTGTTGACGTACTTATGGTAGCTACCAAGTTGCCCAGACATTATTTGAAAACGGCAGAAACTTATTTTTTGTGCCCATTGATGAGTCTTGTAAATTTTGTGATGATCTGATGACTCGGTGTGAAGTTATCACAATGCGAAATTTTCCATAGAGTTTCCATTGTCGCCAAAAGTACACCAAAATTTCAGCTCAACCAAACTTCGCGATCTGGAGAAATTATCCGGATAGTAAAATTCATGCACAATCTGAAAACTCTAATAGTGCTTGGAAGACAGTAAATGATATGGTGCTTGAACAATCTTGGTATATTGTCAAGATGAACCGAAATTATTTGGAAAAGGTTATCGACCTTACGACGTGTCTCAGTCACCAAAGACGTGCTTTCAGAGGACATGATGAAAGTGGTGCCAGTGATAACCGTGATTTTTTTTTTGAATTTTGTGCATTATTAATATTTAAAACAAGGCTGCGAACTACTGTAGTAGCAAAACACAAACTGAATTGATGAAAATAATTGCTGAAACCGTTCGCGAGGACAATACAGCTGAAATAAAAGATTGCGGATTGATATCCATTTTGGCAGACGCAACAAGGGTCCACAGAAGGAACAACTCTCCGTGGTTGTCAGATTTGCTAAAGAGCTAGCAGTCGAAGAAAGGTTCTCAAGCTTTGTAGACTGTTCAAGAGCTAGAAATGCCTCGTATTTAGTACATATAATTTTGAGCCTGTTAGACAGCTACGGACTTAGCGAATTGTCTGTTGTTGGACAGTCTTATGATGGGGCTAGTGTCATGTCAGGACAAAAAGGTAGTTTGCAAATCTAAATTAAGATGAAACACCCTGCAGCCACATTTTTACACTGTCTAGCTCATAAAATTATCCTGGTTTTGATGGACACATTTTTCACAATCGAAACGTGTACATCCTTTTTCAATGCCATCGAATTCCTTTACCTACGAAGCCATCACAACACGAATTGTTAAAGCGGCTTGAAGAGACAGTTGGTCTAAACACAATGCGTGGAATGAGAAGTTTAAGCTCGACTCGTTAGTCAATGAGATTTCACAATTGCAAATATGTGATCAATAGCTATGGGACTATGAAAGAGGTTTTAGAGAAAGAAATGAATGAGGGAAAATACAACGACTCAGTTTATTCATTGAGGATCTTTCATTCAATCAGTATTCCTAAATTTGTAGTAAATCTTTTCATCTTTCACTTTTTAGAACGAAAATGTTAAGCACATATTTCCAAACTAAAAACGCAATTCTTAGGGATGGGATAGATCTTGTGAATGGAACACTACTAAGTTAGCGAGAAGACTTGTATGTAGTTTGGGAAAAAATTAAGTCATTCGCAGAAAAGAACTGTCTGACTCTCACATTTATCAGGGGATCGCGAAAACGGAAAACAGCAAAAAGCACTAGTTTCAAAGGTTTTGCTGTTTCATCTAGCCTCGGACACGCAGTTAGGGCTACAAAGATATTCCTGCAAACCAAATGGCTCGAAAAGAATAAGTTACAGTTTTTTTATTCTTGCCAAATTATTTTCGATTTTTCTAGGTTTTCTAGGTAACAAATGTTTGAACCAAGAGATCAGTTTCTTCCTTCTAAGCTTAATATATTCCAATTTTTTTAAAGATATTTTGAAGCTAAGCTATCCTCTTCTTCAAGTATAAGTTGAAATATATTTAGTTTTTAAACGAAAAAATATTCTTACATTTCTAATTATTTCCATTCTATTCCCGATAATTCATACAAGCTTTCTTTCTTAGTGGTCATTGATTCTTCATGTGTAGTTCATACCTACCGTTCACATTATATGCATGTGGTAGTAGCTCATACGTATCCACAAACAAGAAGTTTACTTGATAATGCATTAGCAAATAATGAAGAATAAATCAACAAATATATAATGTATTAGTAAATTATATAAGTTGTATGAACAGTACGTGTACAAACAAAAAAAAATCATCGCATGTGTTGAACCTTTCAGTCCCTGGCCCCTGCCAGATTTTAAGCCACGGCCCGCCTATGATTGCGACGTGATAGCCAAATTTCGGATCACATTCGTGACAACAGGCGAAAATGCTGTGGAAATGATTATTCAAATTCGTTTGACACAAATGATTTCGGACAGTATTATTAATTTGACTTGCAGTCCTACCCACAAAGTTTAATCGAAACAATTGTAATTATTTTGAATAAATTTTTTAATAATAACAAATCAACTAAACAAAAATAACATGCGGAAATCTATATACTTATTTGAAGTAGTAAAAAAAGCCTTTCTACAGCATATAGCAAAACACATATCGAATTTACAAATATTATCATTCATCCATGCATGCATATTTACAATTTTAGAAATTAATACCTGGCACGAAATTGTTTTGTACAGGTAAAAATGTATTTTCGATAATGTTGCTTTGCATATAATTTCGATACTAAGCATATACATACCTGAATCACTCTATGATCATACATGAATTATCATATGAACATATTTCATTGAATTGAATTCAGAAGCAAGTTGGGAAATTTGATGATACTAAAGGTGAATGAGTAAATAAATGTATGAACAGCCAAATAAACACACGCCACTTGAAACTTTACCAATAATATAACAAGTAAGTGTATGGTTTAGAAACTATTGTTTTATTTATGAAATTTAACGTTGTGCTTATCTCAATCTCACGAGCTTCAACCTGGTACAAATGCTTGCTATTATGTGCTAGTGCAAATGATAAGAAAATACTGCAGAGCACGCGGACTGGCGCAATAAGCGCGCAAAATGTTGCATTTTATGCAAGGTCGCTGAACTTTGAAAGGAGTTTACGAGCGTAGCCGCAGCTAGCCGCAGGCAAACTAAGTTTGGATAGTTACTTTGGACTTTAATGAATACAACTAGACTTATTTCGTAACAACTTGTTGTGACCCTCTAAACTTAAAAGGGACTAGAAGTTTTAAACACCGAATTCTTATACTATCTGCAGTATGAACACGATGAAAGGGGAAGAGGCTAAATCATCAATGTCTTTCATAGCTTAATAACGCTGTATTACTCAAAGGTATTTTGATCTTCATATTCTTAATTTTAAAAATAGGTTAAAAGACAAATGCAATTTTTGGCTGTTTTCAGCACCTGTGCTCTTACCCTTAAACTTATGAAACCCAATTACCACCTCAAATGATGGGGGCCATATAGGACAATATTACCCCCAAGTTTCAACTTCATACTTAAAAGTCCATAATTTGAATTAAGTTCACCTTTTTCGCGAAATAGACCACTGTGTGCCGGTTTGATTTCACAGCGACGATATACTCTTCTGCATTAAATATGTGTGTAGGTTGCTTCAGTGTGAAGTTTGCAATGCGAGATTCGAAAAAAATCCATGAAAACAAAAAATATTTCAATGTAAAGCCGTCAACATTTTCATATATTATTACTATTTAATGCGGAAGTCAATCCTTGCCAAAAAAAAAACTGAAGATTTCAGCGATATTTGATGGAGTTTTTTATTGAGCAAGTGTAAAGTTGTTTGGCGTTCGCCATGTGCCCCATAGTAATATTCCCTACAACAAATTACTCTCGCTGGCCAATCGAAACACGCTCAACGACGTACTGCTTTGACGATGGAATGTACGTATAATGATACAAAACAACAACGTCAACAACAACATCATAAAAAGTAACAACAAAATGTTGTAAAGGATGTAGCAATGTTACGAACGCCGTACTTAAAATAGAGGAGTGAAGTGTGCCTGTATTTAAGAAGTATTCAATAAGTAGGCGGAAGATAGCAGTTTGTTTGAGTTTGTTTTCTTTTTGTATTTGCTAACAAAGAAAGTGAGGCTGAAGCGTTTTCGGTTTGATATATAAATGCGGTTTTGAAAGGCATTTATTTTAGCAGAATTCGTCGTTACTATCGTATACTGTTTTTTTATTCATAGTAAAAAGTTTTAACAAATTTAACCCACATGAAAAATTGTATGACCGCTGTTTTTTCAAAAATAAACAAGGTACGATACCACACACCTAACTGGGAGATTATCTTGCGTTGCAGAGGTGTTTTTTTATATATCTCAGTAAACAACCGAAAATTAAATATGTTGAACAAACAATGCTGTATAAGCTCGACTTTTAATGAAAAAAACATACCAACGATGAAGTTTTCGAATCATATAAGATTTAAGTATCGTTTTTCTACTCACTCATTTTCTGTTTCTTTATTTTGCACATTTAATTGAATATATGTAAAGGCATTCGTGTAATACTTTGCCCGGAAGTAAAGGTTTTTTTTTAGTATTAAAAGTATTAAAAGTATTTAGTATTAAAAATCGTGAAATATTTGAAAAAAATCGTGAAATATGCATAGCTGAACTTTTAACATCAGCTTCACCTATGCCGGAAATGCCGAATGTAGTAAATCTTGGACAATTTTATTTGACTTGTTGGTCTGCTCACGGGTATCCTGTATGACTCGACAAATCTCGCACTACCCTTGGCCAGTGGAATTCCATTCTGGCTTCAGAGACCAAAACCTATTTCACTCCTATAGTACATTATAGACATATTTACTGCTATGCTCCCGAAAATACCCATGCGAATTTCCAGTGTACTCTGACGATACCTTTTCATCATCGCATCGTCTTGGTCCTGCTTCGGCGAACAAACGGTTTCGCTCACATCTCAACAATCTTTCCCGTACCATTACCAGAGCCGGTTTATATCTGTTCATTACAGTTTAATACTATATATTGTTGCGGATATTATCGGACATTATATTTCAACTTTAGTGGATTTTTATCCCGGGCAGGCTTCTTCAAGGATGCTTTATATGGGGCTGTTAATTTCTCACAATGACTTTGTTGTTCACAATTTAAGCACACAAAAGTCGATTGGATCGCTACGGTGATGATTTTTACGATTGGCGGTTGCCTCAAAGTTTGGCGGAGGAAGTCTGAAGTACAGACGCTTGATTGAGATTAAGTTGGTGTGCTTGAGACTAGTAAAAATGACTTTGTAATAGTTTTCGGTAATTAATAGAGAGTCTTTTAGAGCATGATGTACATTTTGAAAGGAGTTTTAGTGTTCAAAGTGCATACCTATTAATTTTGTTTCTATAATGCTTGACTTTACTTTATCAGACAACTTTCAAAGTTAATAAGAACTTAATAATAATAATTTTATTATATAGCTTTGAAACTTAGTTGATAAGCAAAATCATATAAATGTGATAACTTCTTAAATTTAGTTACAATCTGATCAATTAAAATCGCTTACCGAGTGCCTTCATTAGTGCTGCTGGTGAGGTTTAATGAAAACAGATAGCAATCATGAGACTAAAAAACAGTGTCATCGTTAGTGATTCAAACATAAACTAATCAAATCAATAGTATGCTCTCATCTGTTAAAAGTGACCACAAGTCAATTGAACACTTTCCAAGAGTCCATAAAAATGGCATCTGGTACTATTAAGGACTACCACTGTTCACAGTTCCTTCTGCATCCATGGCCATCGCTACACTTTAACGCTGCGTCATCATCAGCATCATCATAAGAGCCGATATCTGCAGCCTTGGCACCAACACGTATCTATCCGTGTTGGCCAGCTCCGTCTGCTCTTGCCTGAAGGACGGGTGCTTCGGCTTATATTAGTTGTTCACTGCTTTCAATTGAATAGCTAGCTGCAGTGGTTGCCTATTTCGATTGCTGGCTAGGAGTATACTGTTCGATTCAACATACTTTTGCATTGATTGTTCTAAATTTTATCTCAAATATGATTTCTTACATTGACTGAAACGGCTGACAAAAAGTTACAGCAATTTCACTAAATGACAGCTATTCGCAATGGTGAAAAAAATTGAGAAAGGTTTCGATTCCCTGCTCTAGATGGAATCTGCCAGAAGATAGTAAGTAGTCGAGGAAAAAACTGCGGAGGCTACTCTCGTATGCTGCTCTCTGCCTTCAGTGAGCGCACTGCCGTAAATTCTCGTTTTCATACAAACAGACAATTTTTTCATTAAGTTCCCTTTTCTGCACTTATTGGAAAAATAGTCCAAGTGGAAACAAGTATTTCCTCCTTTCGAAGCAACCAACGACTATCGCCGCTTATAGTCCTGGATCAGTGGCAAAATCTGATAAAGGTCGCTTCTCAATTGCACATACCATAGTAATAAGGGAACTAACAGAAAAACTAGCAGCAGTTATCAGCACCCATCTTCAACCTGTCACAGTAAACAATGTGAAGGATTCCTTGAGGCTTTTGTTTCTTTCCTACACTACGTGCGAGTGAGTGTGGTGATTCTTTGCGTTACACAAATACAATCTAAGAAACTGCAGTAAAAATATTTGCTGATAAGAAAATATTCTCTTAAAGTTTAAAGTGTGTGTTCCTGTTGATTCAAACTTTATTGTGGAGAAAAAGCGGGTTTATGCAGTAAAACACCATACAATAATTATTTGAATGAAACTTACTAGTTCGATATCAATTTTTTTTGTGTTACAAAATTGAAAAAGTTGAGAGTAGTGTTTTTGTCATTGGAGCACTATCTAAGAGAATATATATTATAAGTACTTCAAATAGCAACAAAGTAGTTAAAACGGTTAGGTTCCGCGGCTGCTTCCTTCAGACGTACTCTAAAGAAATCACACATAATCAATCATGAGCCTATTGTGATGCCGTATTTTGTAGTGCAGAATCCATAATTAGGCAGATATCCACTCTGAGTTCTTGATGAACTGGGCGATCCCCTGCAGGTCTATCGAAGCTACTTCAGTTAAACTAGCGGATAAATATGAGCCAAGGAACTTCTTAAATCTTCTAGTTAGGACCGGGCATTCATACTGGACCTAAAGAAATGTTTGCTCTCCTGCTTCGCATCTACAGCGCTGGCAGAAATTGTTACAAGGGGCCCCAGCCATGCTGCATGGCTGCCGAACAGACAGCGTAAAGGCACCCTTTCCTAGTTCCAGAAGCATCTTAATGTGACCAATGTCAAAGGATCTCCACAATTTTCTAGCGATCGCACATCAAGGCTCTTCCACCCAGGACTTCAAGGTGTCAATTAAGTATTTTTACCTGATGGAAGACATCGAAATGCCAATCGAAAAATTGAAAAGCACATATAGTAAAAGCGTACCAGCCTTTGAAAGTTTGTCCACTTCACGATTTCGTTCATGTCCTTATCTGCTGGCACCCAAAAAAGCTGCATCATTGAATGTCTCTACACATCTCGTTAATGCACGCACTGCACTCGACGACCACCTTTGAGGACGCGTAAGATCCAGCAAAGGACTGTATAGTTGTTAATGAAAATGCAAGAAATTACTTCCAATTTCTGATGACATAAGAACCAATTGGTCTTTTTGAGAGTTGCCAATATCTCCGCCAGAAAGACAATGCGGTTGTTCGGCAGGTGGAAAAAAAGCTTTAAGTTTAGGTCATACATAGCCAATACCATCAATATATCACACTCCACTCAGTTTTTTTTTTCAGGATGTTTTTTTTCGATGTAAATAAAATAAATGGTCCGTCAAAAAAACTTACACTACCGTGCAAAAGTATAAGGACATCATCTAAAAAAGTGATTTTTTGAGTTTGTGAATGCTTTTTATTGTGTTTAATAGCATTTTATGATTAAATCTTGTATACAAAAAAGAAAATATACTATTTGGTGCCATGTGCCATCAGTAAATATTTTCACAGTAGCTGTTTTTAAGGATAAGTCTCTATGCTCTCTGCCTGGGATTTGTGTTTTGAACCTCTGAGACAGAGATAGTTAGCCTGCAGCATAATCGATGTTTCCTAAAATAGGCATGCCTTCACCGAGATTTTTGTATGGCGCAGGTTTGCATTTGTCCAAGGATTGCCACAATCTAGTCTTAGGTATGTTTATCCTAAGTCCTTGTGATATAGTCTTTTGAAGTGAGTGACACCTCATTTGTTGCGACACAAGCAGATCGGTTGAAAGCCAAAGTAGCAGGACCAGAAGTTTCTTCGTTGGGGAACAAGGAAAGAAAATAGTAAACTTATTGATAACGGGAGCTTATCAATAAGTTTGCTATTTTACGTACTTTCAGAATCATTTTCTGAAGAACTATTACTTCGCCACTATACAAATAGTACTCTAGGACACGATACACGGCTGCAGCTCTCAAGTTCATCCTATAGCTCCCTTCCAGCTGTAAAAAGCGCGCAATGCCATGTGAGATCTTTCTGCTTTATTTTCCTTCCATAGAAGCTTGGAGTCCAGTATAACTTCCAAATATTTTACTTTGTTTTTGAGACTTACAGGAGTGCTTCCTCGTAAAAGCGATGGTTCCATTTTGCTAGAGCTAGCACTTAAACTACACTCAAGGCTTTTGAAATAATTATAAGTTCAACAAGCTGCCAGTTGACATCCAGGTTTTGAAATCACTAAAAATCCTCTGAGGATGCATATTGTTGAACGCTTTAGGTCCGAAAAAAAGCGTGTACTCGTTGTAATGAAGTGATTTTCAGGATGCCCTATCAGAGTATTGAAAGTTGTTTTGACAAAGTTGCCCCTGGTATCAGAGTTTTGTGATATCCAGATCATTTCAGATCAAAGTAGAGTTTAAGGCACTGATAATTTAAATTTAAAGGAATTAGCTTAGCAGATACTATACATTGCCATTAGCCAAAAAATAATATCCCTTGAGGGGTTAGTACTCAGTGAATTTTTAAGTTTTTTTTCCTCCTTAAAATAGTTTGAACAATTTAGATTAATATGCGAAAAGTTTCATTTCGATATTCGCGATATTTATTGAGTTAGAGCATTTTTGGCATCCGGTAAGAATTTGGTGCGTAGGTAGACTTGCGAGCCGGGCTGCCGTCTTTGAGGAGCGTCGAGCAAGGGTTTTATTCAACTGGTCACTTTTCTCTGTAATACGATGAGTAACTTGTTTCTATAGAATACATGTCATTAACAAAACACTAATGGAATCGAACGTGGCTTTAAAAATGTTCGCGATATCAGAAAAATTACACGGCGAGAAATTCGCGAGTTTTGCTCGAATCTGTTTTCAAAACGGTGTACACCATATCTGAGGATGTAATCGATGAATCAACTTGAAATTCGGTATACATATTTAAAGGAATAGTACTTTTCTGTTGGATGATTTTGCCATTTTAATTTTTTGTTCAATAATTATTGACAGTAAAAACGAAAATACTTATTGACAATAAAAATAATTTTTGACAATATAAACGAAAAAAATTCAGGATTGGTTTTACGATGTAAATAAAATAAATGGTCCGTCAAAAAAACTTATACAATTTATTTAATGACCAAATTTTTGTTTGTTCGGTTCAAAATACCGATGCATGAAACATCATGTAAATTGATCGACCTCGCACGGAAATCATCGAAAGGCGCGAGGAGACATATTTGGGTCAAATTCAATCTTGTTTCCAATAAAAACATTTAAGCACACTTCTAAATGTGTACTTGAGTTAATATCAAAAAATTATCAATATTACATCAATAGTTGTCCCAAAACTAATTCCTAAAAATTAGCCCATTTCGACGCTTGGCACTGTGTACTAACCCCTCAAAGTCTGCTGAATGTCAGCCGGCATAATATCGTCGGGCTGTAGAAGCTTGGAAGCAGGAAAATAATGTACCCGCTAGACATAACAGGAATCGATATTAGAGTCCTGTTTGGCTCTCACTGTAAAGCTGAAGATGTCTTTTCAGCACCAGGAAACTGAGTGGTTTTAAAATATTTAAGCGTTTCGCAGCTGCTTTGAGTCCAGTTTCCACTGGATAACTGAATGTATCTGGCAGCAACAGGATTAAAGCTGAAATCTTCACGTCCTATGCACGGTATTTCTGAATAGCATGAATTTCACATTGTAGTTTTTAGTAGCACCCGGCTTCAAGACTTCTTAAAGATGACCGAAGATTTGTTTTCAAGAACATTATTACTTGAAAATTTGACGACAAAATCTATTAGTAAAAACATTACAAAACTTACTTTAACGGCAGCCTAATCCTAACATAACAGCCAAAACTAGACCAGCTTTGCTTCACACCAGGGTTAATTCAGTTTTGATTTTCAGATCGGTTCAATGTCTCCCCCAGAAGTTATAGAGCAACAAGTTTGTATTTGGCTATCATATTTTCAGGATGCCACCACTGTCATTAGATTACCGGCATATTCATCAAAAATCGCAAATGTTAATTTTTGCTAGTGATTCTCATAGTATTATCCTTCGAAACTCAATAATAAGCACTGGGGCTAGTGTGCTTTTATGCACAAACAAGCTTCTTTGTTCCATAGCTAAAATGCTGAGAAAAAATCACTTAACTATCTACAACTGTGCGTACCATTTTGTTTTGTACATTGCAAAAAGGCGCTCGAGGTGGTATCAGTTATGTTAAGGGAGGAACGAGAGTTCTATAATTGTTTGTTCACCTGGCTGTATATTGTGTTTTAATTTGTTTACTCTGCACTGGTCATTTAAATTGATTTGGTTCCTAACAACTCTGACGGAAACTATCTTGACCATCTTGGAAGCATTACATAGTAAAGCCGATTGCAAGCAAGCCGCACAAGGAATGCACAACGACAAGTGCTTTCTCCTTGATTCTTTTATCGAGATCTTCTCAAGTTTGTTTACTTCGGGAAGTGCAAGTAGAGCGCGTATCATGAACGCGTATCGAAGGAACGGAACAAACTTTCGATTCCTTTTCTATGGCACCTATTTTGTCGTTGCGATTTGTAGCTTTTACTATCCGCTAGCTGTTTTATTCCGTCAGTTGCTGTACTGAGCTTGTTCAAATATCTAATGCTGCCACCTGGGCGAAAGTTAGATGGGTTTCTTATTTTTCTACAGATTGCCTTCGTTCGGCGTTCAAATGTTTACTTCCTCTCGGAATGCTCGATTTTTATGGTCACTGATTGCCCAGAAGTTGATGGATTTAATCGCAGTGAGCAAGTATGCAGTTATCAAATGTACGGAAAGAACGTCAAGTGGAGACGATTGATACTGCATGGCGGAGTGGATTTTTCAATGCTTTAAAATATAAATGGCTTGAATTTATAAAATATTTCTTTGACTTCTAACGTGCCAATACTAAGACAACTGAAGCTGAGAAATCCCATAAGGGTTGAATATCAGGAAATAAAAGAAGACATAGCTGCGCGGAAAAAACGCGAATATGCTAATGATTTAGTGACTTTATTTGAGTGTAATAGTCATCAAAAATAATCAGAACTATGATGTTTTATTTACAACGAACTAAAATAACCACAGCAGTGCCGTTGGGTAGCTATAAAAAATTATTTAAGCTAGGATCAGACAAGGCCACAATCAAAACTCAACGACAAATATTACCGTAAAAATTGGTAATAATCATAAGAAATAATAAGAAAAATTTCTCCGTCGCTTGCTCATCACCCTGGCATGGATGAAATCAAGGACGCCAAGCCGCAAGAACCGATGTAATCAATTCACCCTCTCTGTGCACGAAACAACTCGAAGATGAAATGTTAATACTAAACTACAATGTGGCTGGAGAATTGCCGCTGAAAAGCAAACAGGACACATCTGATGGTTGTTTTGTCGTCTGCCTGATTGTAATATTGCTGATGTAGGAAAAGACATGAGATTTGTTGTTTGCTTATGCCTTGGCTTTTCCACTTGCGCTTATTTCTTCAACAACCCTCAATCGTCCTTTTGCCCGGAGGCCATAAATATGTTTGAACAGCCTCCTAAATGTCATTTTGGCCCCATTTAGCTATTTCCCTACGAAGCATTCATTCTCTTGCTGATGTGCATGTATTAAAACATATCCTTTTACGCTTGCTGTTCTTCACTTCCCACAGCATGTATGTTTTGCCTACTTTCTTCGACGATAAATCCGAGGATGGAATATAGCGAATCTTTGTCGAGTCAAACGACTTACGATAAGACGATGGGGCTTGAAGACATCGGCAAAGCTAATCTGGTTTAGTTTTTTGGAATAGTACAATCTTTTGAATCGGTTCAATATCGGCACAAAACCATGATGTACTCGAATGGTTTCATGAGGCTCACACATGTTGTGAAACTGTTTTGTCTGAATTGATTGGCGGCCACGTTGGATGTTCTCAGTACTTAGAACGGGAAGTTAACAAAGATCGTAGACCAATTTCAAATTGGAATAAAATAAGAGGAAGAATATCATCGCCAAACATTACACTCCAAAATCTTAGGCAGACAGATCTTTTGCAAATACCTGTTTGACATAACACCACACATTTAGTCATGCCGTTTCAATTAGATACCACAATTAAATGATTTGTACATGTATTTCACCAGTTATCAAGTAATGTAAGACATCACAAGCTGTTGAGCTTCTTTCCAATTCCTCTTATTTTCAATGCGACATGAAGGGGTCGAAATATATTTTGTATCCTTCAAATATCTCGTCTATACTCGTACTTTGCTCTGACTATGACTATCTACGACGCGTTTGTACAAGCTCGTAGACATTTTTTGGGAACTGAAACTGTGTTTCTTCGAGCGATGAAAGCAAAAGTCAAATAAACATATCCTACTGCTAGCACTTTTCGGCAACTTAAAAGCACTGTAGAGTGGCTTGAGGCAGTGTTAGCTATGACCCAGGAACTCATGCTGTTGTGATGATATCAAACGATAAAAAGAGAAAATTTAAATAAGATCATAAAAACTTATGACATGTGAAAAAATATTATCAAATTTTCGAAATTGCTTCATTTATTTACTCTCTTGCGGAAAGTTCGAGTGGGTCGGTTTTTTTCATCAGACGGCGGAGTCTTGTCGTTTTATCATTGAATTTATTGAATCGTAGGAATAGGTCAGCATAAAGTTTTCATAGAAGTGCTTTTAATAAAATTAAGATGCATCTTTCCGCAGATTTCGAAAATTTTCTATTGAAACGAATCAAATCGATAACGAAACATAATTCGGTATAATTTGATAGTAAATGAAAATTTGCACACTAGCACAAGCGCAAATTTTTTTCAAAGCAGTTTCAGCATGTTGTATGATTTAAGCGATTTTTAAAGATGGCATATAAAGAGACCAAGCGATTGTTGAGCGTTGCCATCAAATACAAAGAGCAATGTTAATTCTAACAAACATCCCCCACTACGTAATGTATATTTTTTTTTAGCAGAAAGCATTGCTCACAATAAAACCGTCCTTCATATTATAGCCTAAAACAAACGCATACAATACCTTGAACGTTCAGTGCAAGTATTATATTATCGTCCTTAATAGCACATATCTTTTAAGACAAACACTTAGTCGTAAATTCAGCATGTAAGTATAACCTGTTGTTTTCGCTATGAATTCATTTCCTTTTTATATCCTGACTTAAAACCTGATTATTCTCTTAAAAAACTCCTTGGTCGCAGCCTGAGTATGTGCATGCTTGGTCGTACTGCTGGCGTCCTGCACAAACGCTCGACAGTAAGAAAACATTTAAACGTACGCTAAAAGTACGAGCATTCGAATATTATAGTAGCGAACAAACATACATTCAAACATGCATAAAACGATTACGGCGTATATCGTCGTATTCGCCGCACTCGGATGTGTACCGTGCTATTTGAAGCTGTAAATTTTTTCCATAACGATGAAACGCTTTATGTCCCATAATCGCCGCTGCAGAATGTTTATAGTGACACTCAGGATAAGTTGAGCCTTACGACATGGTCTATACCAGCATTTGCATAATGTGCACGGAACCATTGGAATGAAGTGTGTTTACACATAACCATTTGTGCATAAAGGACGACCAGCGTTCCGACCAGCGTTCCGACCAGCGTTCCGACCATTCTGCTAGTCCTAGTGCTGACGTGGGCAATAGGTAAGTGTTGTACATGCAATAAAGTTTGTATAAAGTCGACGGTGTAAATTTCAGTAAACAACAAATAGTGCAATAAACATTTTTGTTTCAGCTCCTTGTCGAAACCGACGGGGCTAGGATCTCCTGTTCCAACATATATTTACCTCCTTTTAGCGAAAGGAAACGAAACGATGACGAAAGCAATCTAGTTAGCTCGTGTATTGGCATTCAGTGATTTGAAGTTTGAGGGAAGATGGGGCAAAACAGGAATAGAAAAATAGCCATGCATCATTGAAAATATATTTGTGAATGAGAATTATTCAATACTTGTGCTCGTGTAGTCAGCGGGTAGAACACTGCCTGCTAGTGTGTAGGGTTTTTGATTTGAATCCAGGTTTGGACGAGGGATCCCAAATCGATCTTTGAGTTCACCAAGATCTGAATATGTACCTGAGTTCTGCAGGGGTTAAAAAAATCGTGGAACTAATCTCTCCACGCTCGTAGTCACGACGTAGTCACGACAACGTCTACACCCGATAAGGGTTGACATTGTATTACTTTACATTTTTGATGAGTGATCCACCAAGATTATATCATGGGGTAATATAAAATCTTATTTGAAAATAACGAAAAAGACTTGGGCATCTTTTGTTTCAAAATAACAAAACTAGTAAATTTAACTTAACGAATGCATTTTGCAAGGCAAAGGGCCCGCTTGCATCTGTTTGTCGCCACTCGTCAGCGATCGTGCTATTTCGAATCAGGGCCAGTTTTTTGAAGAGGAGTGAAAAAATTCGAAAGCAGAGTTTCCACTTCAGAAAGAACCATGGTGCGATAGCAATTACCGTGCTTAATCTAACCTATGTGTGAGTTTTTTTCCTTCAAAAATCACACTAACAACAAATGTCTTTTAAATAATACCAAATAATGATCTGAAAAACAAGTGTTCGTTAGTTACGCTTTTGTTGGCTCGATTTTTCTTTTAGTGAAGGATTACTTAAGATTTTCTGGAATGAATTGGAAGTTTAGCTTTGAAAACTGCTTCTCGTTCGATAACGCTTCGTGATATGTCCAATGCAAAGCACTTTGCAATTGAAAACTTCACGGTGCTTGCGTTTTTATTCCAAGAGATGAGTACAATCCTTACTTGGAGCTGCAGTTGATTTTTCCGGACTGCTTACATACCGAAAAGTCTACGCAGGGAACATGCAACAACTTAGTAGGCTACATTAGCTCCCTCAACGCTGCGTAAGATAGGATGATTAGAAACTATTCATATAAACGAATGTCAATGACAAACTCCTCATGGGAACCAGTTTAGCAATCTCCAGGCAGATAATAGTTGAAGATATTTTTTAAGTTTGATAAACAGTTTCTACTTCGGCCCCTATAATTTCCAACGGCTCATTTCCAAAGGAAAAGAAATTGCCGGTTTTCTAATTTTTCCAATATTTTTTTGCTTGGCAGATCTATGAGGAATACTTATCATATCAATAATTTCAAACTTCAGTGATGACCTCAAAATACCA
The DNA here is from genome assembly GCA_947369275.1 of Nemotelus nigrinus. Lineage (NCBI taxonomy): Eukaryota > Metazoa > Arthropoda > Insecta > Diptera > Stratiomyidae > Nemotelus > Nemotelus nigrinus. The sequence goes on from OX376373.1 coordinate 65,121,437, forward strand.
AGCAAGCATCTATAGGCTACAAAGTTTTGATTACGAAGAATTACGCGTGGCTTTTTTCGCATGCGAAGGGAAGCAGCAGGAGTTCTAACAAGAAAGGCCATACAGTTTTCCTCTTGGAAGCTTGGTAACAGCAGTAACAGCATAAGAAGTATAAATAATAAAATAAATGCAATGAATAATTGTACTTTCCACAAATCAAAAACCATGCGACCAATCTATAGACACAAGTTCTACCTATATTAAAAACTTCAAACAATAACTGTCATAATAGTCTACTCCTAAATATTCACAATGCTACAGCGAGATGTCTTTCTATTGACAAATTTTGACAAATTTTGACGGACAGCTGTAGAGCACTTGGTGTTAATAATCCATCTGCAACAACTCCCTCAAATACAGTTTCGGGTACAAAATACTTGTCTCCATATTTATAACGAAAACCATAAAATCACCTTGGGGGTTGGCTAACAAGATATACTATCTCAAGTGTTTCGGAATTCACTACCATAACTGTAATGGTATGATGGACGAATGAAATAAATTCTACCATAACGCCAAATTATCACATTTCAACGTACTTGTCTGCATGAAGTAGTGATCAACGACGCATAGAATCTTTCCTTTAAAAGTCATCACTATTCCACTCTTCATCGTGCAGTTTCTACTCCAGTTTTGAACATCTTCAAAACTTACAATATTGAAATTTTTGACGATTTCCGTAATGCTGATTATGATAGCATTTACTACTTCGTTGACATTGTCGCTTGGTCAAATACTTTTAAATACTGAGGCTATAAAATAGTGTTTGATATGATCGAAAGATAGCTACCTAAAATAAGGTAAAATAATAAACTGTCTGAAATTTTGATTGAAGATTAAAATTGAAAAGATTGGCTGCTACAAAGGTCCTGGAAATTTTTGCTGACAATTTTTAAGAAATAGTTGGCCAAGCCGGCATTCAATCATTCTATCGAAATCCAAATGTAGCTCGAACACTTTTCCCTGGGGATATAATTATATCGAGTAATGTTATATAATCGAGCAAAAGCCACTTTAGAGCATGTTAGGAAAAAAGTCCTTGGACCTGACCTTCTTTCTAGTTAGTTGTTCTAAAAGTGTAGAGCAACTAATTCCGCCTCTTAGATTATATTATATAATTGTCATCGTTTTGGGTTGTTAAAAAATAGCCATCGCCAACATTTAAATAAATATCGCGACAGATGTTCAATTCAAAATTATAGAGGCATCATTATCCAATCGTCAAATTCAAAAATAATATATGACAAGAAAAAATATATGACAAACTCCCTCCTCTGGTTGATGTTCGAATGAAAGAGCAATAATATGGATTTAGTAAAAGAATTAGTTCTTCTACACTTTTAGAACGAAAAATTCTTAAGCCTGAGTTACAATCAATGCAACCAACATTTGTTGCACAACAAAATGAGTTTGAACCCATGAGAACGTATGAGAGCAGTTACAATGATGCAACACAACTTTGTTGCGCAGCAGAGTTTCAAAATTGGCATGGCAACAACATTTATCCAATTCCACCTGTTCCTATGAGAGTCCGGGAAATGGGAAATATCATATGTAAATGACAATCAGAATTTGTTTTTCTTTTGCTCATTTTTGCTCTGCAATATACGCTGCAGCTTTTAAAGGATCAAATACTCACTGGTATCACTTTCCGAGACTGTAAAGGATCCATATTATCGAACAACAATTTCGTTAATATAGCCAGTGACAGATGACAGTAAATGTTGTGTTGCATTGATTGTAACTCGTTCCACCAACAAAACTTGGCAGCGAATGTTGGTTGCATTGGTTGTAACTCAAGCATTAGGTCTTTTTCTACCATTGCTAATGCTAAGCTTCTTATTTTCAATGTTTTATGGCAAATAGGAGAAGGTGATCCAATTGATGTAGTCTGTGTAAGCTTTAACAAAGCATTTGACAGAGCTAATCAATCCATTTTGTGTGTGATTTGGAATTCCAGAATTTGGAATTCCAGAATTTCTACTAAAGTAATTTAGCTCCCACTTCCATGACCGCTTAATATATGTTTAAGTTCTAGGACTTTTTTCTTAGAAGATCCGTCTCAAATTTGGCGTATCCCAAAGTAGTAATCTTGGCCGTTTTGTTTTTAATATATCATATAAGACCTGCCATAGGTTTTATCTAGAATTTTCCATTTACTCTATGCGAACGATCTCAAGGCTTATCATACAATCAATTCACCATCAGACGCTTCATTCTTTTGTTAAAAGTGATACTCTCAACACTATTGTCACTAATTGAACAAGCTTAAAACCTTAGAAGAGAGGGAAATAAGGAAATGAAAATGACAGTAAGAATTGAAGCAATTTGCCTGAGGCTGAGCGTTAGTAGTAGTAAGGGAATTTGACATTCACTTACTCCGCGAACAGAAAGATAGGGTGAGGTGGAGAAAGAGATGCATAGAGAAAGATAGTAGGCCATGTGCACGCGAATTTGACAGTTAGTAACTCAGCAACAACAAAAGCTCGTAGAACTAAGGTATCGGGGAAACCAAGGGTAATATCTGAGGTAGCAATTCTCTCAATTTGTTCTATTTATACATTTTACCTTTGTAGTAAAATTGCTTCACTAAATTTCGTATATGTATACGCTTGTTTCATTTCCTTAGATCTCTCCGTTCAGAGCTTAAAACATTACCTTCTCTCACAAAAGTGCTCTCGGACAGTGCACGTACGCCTTAACAATACTACACATAGCAGGGTTGACAATATATTCGACTTTGATGTAGTCTTAAGCTTAGTATTGTCTTCGATATCACGTGCAATTTTCGTACAAAATTTCACGTGAAATTTGTTTCGGAGAAAATTTAGAAAGAGCGGCTTCCACTTTTAAACGTAAAAAGTTGCTCGAAAGTTGCTTTCGCTTTGAAAATGCACTCCTATCACGCCAATTTGGTATGTGCAGTTTATTTTTTAGGGATTCAAAGTGACATTTGGTGTCCACAAGCGTTTGAATTTGAAAATTGAATTTTTCAAATGTCTTTTCAATATATCTCAATCTAGAGCAGTTAATGAGTTAATCGTGAAGCTAAATTTTGACAAGTCTCGATTATCTGGTCTTTCTTTCGAGCGAAAATTTTGACAATCGAGAAAAGCGGGGACACTGCTCATGTCAAGAATTTCAATTTTCGATCGATTTTGCTATTGAAAACACATTTTCACAACTCAGTGCACAAATTCGAACACCAAATGTCACTTTTTCGCTCGAAAAAATGAGCTGCACATACTAAATTGGCGTGATATAATTGGAAATATGTGTTAATGTCATCTGCATTTTCAAACCAAAAGCAATTTTTCATGCTCAGAGTTTGCCTCTCGCTTGTTTTCAAACCAAATTTTCGCCGAAAAGACAATTCTAGCCTTAAAATAGAAATAAAGCCAAATCTAACAAGCCAAATTTCAATTTTAATCTAAAATGAGCAGAGTTTGCCTGTTTGGAATAAATATGGCAACGCTATTTGTGACCGTTTGTCCTTTATTTTTAATTTGAGTACCAGCAGATACTACCATTATATTTTTACTTTCCATGAAACGGATCTACTTTGCACCAATGCAAACCCCAAAAGATATTTTCTGACGACTTGAAGCAGATCTTTGCTGATTGGTGTTCCCTAAGTACACTGAACGATTAGAATATCCGTAGTTATTAGTGTGAAGTCATTAATGCTGATTTGTTTTTGTTTTTTGAAATAACAAAGTGGTCAAAAATATCCTTGTATTATACAGAAAATTAGATTTTCAATTTAATACGCACATAAAATATTTCACAGTTTAGTTTTGAAACTTTAGGAAGAAAACTGCATAAGGAAACTTTATGCCTACTTATAAGAATCAACAATAGACACTTCCATAAGTATCAATGGAATAAACAATACGAACAACAGCAAACTATAAAAAGTCTTGCTTTTATAAAAAAACAGCATATTCTATTTATGAATAATATAACAAAATAATAAAAAAAAAATTACAAAAAAAAATTGAATAAACAAACAGTAACATATAAAAATTTTTAAAATAATTTTTAGTCCTTTTTAGCTTAGGAACATCAAATATTTCCCAAGCAAATTTACTTTTGCGTGGTTTTATACCTCCAGTTTTCCCATTCGCAAAAAATTTCCTGGCTTTTAGGGCACTTCTAGTAAGAGCTTAATTTTTCCATCGACCAAATTTTAGTGCCCTTTTCGTTCGGTTCCAACCAAATATCCAGGAAACTTTTTTTCTACGAGTTTGAAGATCAAAATCAATATTCACCTGTGATTTTTTCATCCCCTTCCTGTTCATCTTCAGTTCCTGACAATTTAGGTCCTTCGATCTCCATTTCACTGCCATGACTTTTCGTTTTCTTTGGATGCCTATATATAGTACATGGTTTGCAGTTTGGGTTTTCCAGTTAACATTTCTTATTTTTGTATCAGGTTTAGCAAATGAAGGAACATTTTTTTTCAACGTAAGTCTATTTTGTTTGATGTTGGTGAATTGATCAGTTAATCCAACTCATCTCTGAAGAAATTTTTTCATCCATTCTTTTCCTATCAATTCTCTTTGAAGATTTTCACAGTCCTGCCTCATATATTCAAATATGGCTTTGAAATGTGACAAATATGATAGCTACTTCGGAAAATTTTTTAAGGAAATTGACACATTTTATGAAAAAAATAAGGAAAAAATTCAGAAAATATCACAGACTATCCAAATATATCAAGAGAAATATTTTATTAGTTGTTTCCATATTGCTTTCTTCGGCATTTTAAATTGTATTGCAGCATTTCATCTCGAAATGCTTCCATTCCGTACTTCCTCGAAACATTTTTGTAAGTAGTTGAGTGTGAAGTTTGATATTGGATACTTTTAATGTATTTAGAGGGTATGTTTTATAAATATGCAATTTCAAAAATATCTGTCATAGTTGAATGACAATTATATAATCACTATTAAAGCTAGATTTGACGGTTATAGTATCCCGAAATCGATTTTTGCTACATTGCTATGAATCCCCATATTGTGAGAAATTCAGATTTTATTTATATTTTACAGAAAATTTCCTTTATATGAAACAAAATTCCAAACAATAATAACAAAATGAACGCAAGAAAAAGATCCTGCTGCCCATAAAAACATGCTGACAGTTATCTGCTTGGAGTTTTTTTGAGATAAACTTAGATATTAGTAGCCACTGCAGCCACAAAGTAGATTCATCTTATGGTGACATAAGTGTAAATTTTCGATGTTTTGAAATGAATTTCGTGAAATAATGGTAGCACTAAAAGTCCTTCATCCCTTCAACTGCTGAAGGATAAAAGAGAAATTCACAGGTTATGTTGATCTTGATGTAATCTTATTTTTCCTCGAAAATCAGTCTTTTTAGCGGTTTCTCTGTGTTAGCTTTCTTGTTTGTTCCGTGAGCTTTCTTTGATGAAATAAGTAAGCCTTCAAAAAATAACGATAAAAATGATAATAAAAAAATATATATAAGTTTGTGTGCTAGTTCGTTATACGAGCTAGTGAAAATGTTTGGCTTAAGTGGACTACGTGTTCCCTATAGCCGTTATCAATGGATATCTGGCTGTTAGGTTTGTGCTTTTGTGGTTGTGTGTTTGTCTTTGGGGGTGTATTTTGTTTGTTCCTAGTTTATCATCAGTGTTTTCTTCTTTTCTAGTTTCGATATGTTTTTGAGTTAACTTCCTCGATTTTTTTGCACTTTCTACCGCTAGAAAACGAGCAGGGATAAAAAATTGAAAAATAATTAACAAAAAAAAATACAAGAAGGCAACGCACTGAAGATAAACAAGCAAACAAACAAAAAACACGCAAAACACGCAAAACACGCAAAACACACATACACGCACAAAAACATAAACATACCAGCCAAGCAATTATCGGTCAAATTGTCTAACGGTTATAGAGGGCACGTAGTCGAGTTTTACCAACATTTTTTACTTCAAGATGGTAAGAAATGTTAAAGACACATTGACATCAGCTTACTGTGATCATATCCTGGGATAATTCACTCTGTCAGTGAAAACGAACACAACAATTCAAATTGTACTGGTATAGTTTTCCGTAATATTTTAGTGTAGTATTTGGCATTGATGCAGGAATCATGTTCTATTCATTTCAAGCTTACATCGAACTTATGAAGAGAATTATTTTTTTTTGGTTTTTGGAGACAAATGTCAAACCATTCATCCATTACATGTACAAAGTTACTAAATTATAACCTCATATTTGCAAAAAAAAAATTTAATCTTTAAATTGTTTTTGCAACACTTCTGCTAATTTCCTCTCCACAACTTGCAACTGGTATCTTTTACATTCATAGCAGGGCATTTTACACTTTTACTGATGTACTTCTGCTTGTACTTTCCATTTTGTACGTAATTCCTTCGAAGCTGTTTCGGCTTTATGAGTCGTCAATTTTTATTTATGCCCGTACTTTCCGAATTTATAGTCGTACGGAATCGGGACCCGTCAACACCGCCATTGACCGTTTCTCAATAAACGGATAGCTCTCCATGTCATTGCCTCTAGCCAGCGATGGGCATTGAGACGAATAAATGTGTAGCAGATTTTGCTCAAAAAAGTAGCAGAATCAGAAAAAAAGTAGTAAAAGTTAGACATATATATATAGTGTATGAAAAGAACCGAGAGCAACTACTTTTTCTGCATTCTAAGACTTAGTCAGACGAGCAGCATTTAAGAGTAGTTGCCACACGCTCGGCGTTTTCTTATCGTAGATGGGCTTCAGTTGTTGCTTAAAGGTTCACCGAAGTTGCATCAGTGCTATCTTCACTAAAAAGTAGTTCCCCGGAAAAAGTAGTAAATATCATTTGCTACGTAGTAGAGTAGTAGATTAATAAAAAAGCAGAAAAAAGTAGCAGATCTACTACAAATGTAGTAAATGCCCATCGCTGCCTCTAGCACCCCGAGCACTTTGTTGGTGTTGGCCAGCTCTTTATCGTGTCGCTTAGAGTTTTGCTCATTTTCTGGCCCTGTTGATCCATGGTTTATGTTGGCGACTATTGTCCGTCGCAAATTGACAGTTGATAGATGAATGGACAATGATGGATATAACAGTCTGGTGCGATAAATGTCCAGCTTCAATTATTATACGATTCGAAATTCACTAGCTGCTATTGACGGCTGTTAAGGCGAGAGCGATATTGCTCGTGATCCATATTGGCTATATGATTTACAATATTCTGCAAAATTGGAAAGCTGAAAGTTACTGCTACAAAAGCTCAGTTGTGAAATATGATAATTGTGTGTGTTGAAACTAGTCTATTCCTTATAAAAAAAAAGCATTTTGAATTTCAGATAACTGCAAGTTTGGAATGATGGTTTCGTTAAATAAATTTTCCTATAATGGCGCCTATCAGAAGTCATAAAAAACCAAATTTACCCTCTTTAATCTAATTCTTAGCAAAGAATAAAATGCTTAGATGTGCACCCATAGGAGCAAAAAAATGACGGCGTTTTCAGTATTGATTCGAACTCTGGTTCAGTAAAAGTAGAGTAAAATTCATAAAATTTCGTTCAACGTTTACAGAAAGTATAGCAAAAAGTCGAAAAATCCTATCAAATATATTGATCACACGAAATAATCGCCCACATCAATGCAGAACATTGACCTTCGTATAAGATTGCCTGATATAAATAAGGCCCATAATAAGAAAATGTACTAATTCCCAAACAGCAGCCCCAACCGTCATCAACAACCCAAGGGAAACTTCCTCAACGACCGACATTAAGGCACATAATCAACAGGTATTGATATCACGATACACCAATTTCATGTTTTCTACTCATCGTCATACCCATTGCCGACATTGATATCGAAAGAAAACTTCTGCCCGAAAATCCCCTCAAGGTAATTTTCTTAAGAAACCCTTCAAGTCTTAACTATCTCCGTAATCTTGGGTATCAAAACCGGCACTTAACGTTCCAAAATACTCAACAAGGATGACCATGTCAGTGCACAATCAACGGAACTTAAAAGATACCAAAACGGGATTTTCATGAACGGAATAGCTTCGTATATAATTTCGACGTCGTCGATGACGACAACGCCAAAGACAGCGCTGAGGTGAATGTGGTGTGCTGGTAAGACGAAATAGTTGTGTAGTAACAAAGAAAACAAATTCAATGGAAGGTATCACGTTATGTACCTACTTAAGTGATATTTGCAGTGTTGTCGAGTCACAGTCTTGCATGTTAGATTCGAACAAAAACCTTTATTTTCCAATTTGTTCGTTACGATTCACTTCCTTGACAGAATTAGCTACGAAATAGTTTGAACACAAAGTAAATCTCATTACTCACCAAATCTTTCTAAAGTCTTTAGGGGCTAATCTGTTATTGGAATACGTAATACCACTCAATGTGTTGATTTGAGAATCATGAAAAATACTACGGCAACTCAATTTCCTCCAACCAGTAATACATTACAGCCAGTCCTACCTGTGGCATTCAAACTAAAGCTTTCTTTCTGCTGGAACCAGACCAGACGAGACGAAGCATTTCAAGGCTGTCAGGTAAGTGACGCCAAGGAATTCGGAAGGAAAACCTAGCAGACAAGCTCTTGAGGACAAAAGTCGTAGTTTTCATATTAGGTTACGTTCCATTGATGAGCCTTCTCTCGTTTTTCTTGGATGAAGCTTAAAGAAATACAAGAGCTAAAGAAGTGTTTGAAATTGTTGTTTGCAAGCAGGCTCTCGAGGACAGCAAAGTATGATTCCTCAACAATTATTCGAAAGGAATCTTGAAGAAATTATTATGGCTTTAGTACGATTTCATTAAAGTAGAGGGAGGATTAGGGTGTAGAATATAATAAGGTTAGCTGGAATTTGTTTCGTTTGGAAAAAGAGACTGCAGCTAAGTGCATGAAATAAAAAATAGCTAAGAAATGATATAATGTAACTTTTGCGAGAAAGACTCAAATATATTTAATTCGGACACCAATTGTTTTTTTTTGCAGACGGTGGTTTAAAGTAGTATGTTTAAAAAAATAGATCTTTTCAAAACTACAAATGTGAATAAGAAGCGTCATTTGTTAGTTTTGGACTTGGTAAAACACATAAATTTCTGAAAGAAAAGATAAAATATTTAATCTTGAAAATAGTCACCATTACAATCTAAGACTCCTTGTCAAAGTGATGGTAAGCAATGTATTTTTCTCTGGTAGAAGTCCCTGTCTCGGCCCTCGTCTCTAATTCTAATTTTCATTATAAGGATAATTATTTATAGTCCAGACAAGATGAAAATCTGATTGCAAAATGTCGGAAAATATATATATGGTAGATGAGGCTAGGTTTTGCAACCAATTTGATTTAGGATGATCCTAATGAATGCTACTGTATGTGGTCTTGTGTTGGTTTTTAGATACAGGATTCTTTTCTTGTTCACGAATGATGCATGCTTACCCCGAAATTTCTGATGACCTCGTAGCTACTGCGAGTGCATTTCAGTTGTTATGGAATGTCCAGGTTCCAACAGTTTACTCCAACCAACAAGGTCTTCCAGTAATGCACGCTTGGATTCTAGATGTTGTCTGACGATAAAAACTGACACATTTGTTATCACACGTAATCATATCATTCAAAAACGCTTGCCGCTCGTTGCCCAGCAAGAGGAAAGTACAGACACCCACACGCTGCATTCTGTTGTTTTTGGTAAGTTCATGACAAACTCACCGGTACCTTAGTTAACAAACTTCACCAAACGTCGAAGATGGCTACTAACGGTGCTTAAGCAACCTGAACTTTACTCTTACTTCCCGCAAACTTTAACGGGGATTGTCTTCTATGTTAGCAATAAGCCTCGTGTTATTAATCTGAGATACTGCTTTAAAATGGTCTTTATCTTAAAGACTGTTGTCCTAGATGCAAAATTAAACGTACGTTCTGACAAAACATCGCCTAAAAATGCGTTACATACAAGGTGGCTGGTGAATATTAGAAGAAACTCACATAAATTCTTGTGGAATTCACATAATTTATTTTATATTTATTCTTTTGAAATATAATACATTTTTACTATTTTTTATTGGGTTTAAAAGGCAATTGAATAAATAAATAGCCCCCACACTCGGTGACATCTTAACAAAAAGTTATTAATTATTGCGTGGAGGGTTACTACAGAAATTGTCTCAATTATCGTTCGAAGGGGTTGAAGTAACGGTCTTTACTAACCGTAATTGCAAGATCGGTTTCTTTGCAAATGTGAGACCCTGCACACCACATAGTGACCCAAAGTGGCTGCAATTCCGTATCATATGTGGGCTGGGTTCACTTAATATTTAAAAATTTTGTTTGTTGACATTACCGTTTAATGAGTGGGCCATCTAGTGGTTTCTTTTTAAATCATAGGTTATTTTGACACTGAAAGCTGTTTCCCGCTCGAAATTTTGACAGAAAGCCAGTATCATATCTCCGCGGAACAAAATGAGTCGCTTTACGCTTGAACAACGTTGCGAGATATTGAAAACTCATTTCCAAAATGAGTGCTGTGTAGTCCAAACAGTGCGTTTTTTGAAAATTTGTTTTGGCCTAAATGAAGCACCCACCGCCTGCTGTATGGAAGTTTGTGCAAAAAGTTCGTAAAACTGGCATGCTAGTGGTAAACACTCATAGCCCCTGTCTTTGTACGGTGCGCACAGACGAGAATGCGGCTGCTGTAGACGAGAGTGTGAGACTCACTCCACGAACATCAACTCGCCGTCGATCTCAACAGCTCAACATTTCATGCACTAGCCTGAGGAGAATTCTGCACAAAGACCTCGGATTATTCAATTACAGGGTTCAATTGACTTAGCAATTGAAGGCGCTTGACAATCCGCTTCGTTATCGGTTCGTTATTTGGGCCTCTGAGCTGCTTGACTTGGACAACGGTTTTGGGCTAAAAACCATCTTTTCTGACGAGGCGCATTTTCATCTCGGCGGCTACGTTAACAAAAAAAATTGCTGCATCTGAGGCTCAAAAAACCCGCGCATTATAACTCAGAAGCCAATGCATCTACAGAGAGTGACAGTTTGGTGCGGATTGTAGAGTGGTGGCATCATTGGACCATTTTTCTTCGAAAATGAGGTGGGGAACAACGTTTCGGTCAACGGTGAACGCTATAGAGCCATGTTATCAGTCTTTTTTTTAATGAAATTGAAGACATGGATTTGGATGATCTCTGGTTTATGCAGGATGACGCGCCATCAACCTTTTACGCTCCAAATTCCCCAATCATGTTATCAGCCTTCTTGGCGATGCCAATTGGCCGCCTCGGAGTTGCGATTTGACCCCTTTGGACTTTTTTTTGTGGAGAACCGTGAAAGACTAAAGTTACGCTTACAATCTAGAAACGATTCAAGCACTCAAAGCCAATATCATCCAAGCAATCTTTGAGTTACAGCCTAAAACCATCAACAAGGTCTTGGAAAATTGGAGTCACAGAATGCGATACTACGAAGTCAGCCGAGGTAGCCACTTGAACAAAATTGTATTCCATCATTAATGAGAATGTTTATTTTTACTAATAAAGCCATAATACATGAGAAAAAGTTACATTTTGTCCATTTTATAGCATTTTTAAAAAGAAACTTGTATTTGGCCCACGCTATAGATCAAAAGAAGCCTAGTGGGACATAAAAATGCATTTCAAGATGTTTTCATCTTCTTCACCACTTTAATGATCTTATGGCAAAATTCAAAGCAAATTGGCAAGTTTGTTGCCTTCAGTTTGCTTGTTAATTGAATTTTATAAGGAAATAAGTGTAAATTTTCCAGAAGAAGTATCTGCAGTGTACCCATTTGAGCATTTAAGCTCCTTGTCGAAACTCTAGGATTTTTTTGTGTGGCTTCAGCTACGATACCGATAGTTTTTTGCGTCTAAACTGAGAAATCTCCATGATAAGACCTATCTTACGCTTGGCGAAATTTTTCCAAGCCTCACTGTAGTCCATTTGCTCGAAATAGTGCAGCCAAACGTGCGCCTAAATTCCCTTTGAACAGAAATCACAGACTCCAATGCGTGCTAACAGCGCACAATCCTACTTTTTGTTTTTCTGTGCCCATCGCCAATTTTTATTAAATTTAAAAACTAGTCTGTTAAAAAATGCCAGCCACAATGGGTCTTCTGTTGCTACGTTCGTCCCGAATTTGAATTCGTATAAAAGAACGCATCACAGTTTTAAAGTTTCACTTACACTTCAATTTTGTCCACTACTTTCACTTTACACTTCAATATTGTCCACAACACCAAACATATTTAAATAAATCTCAAAAATATAATAACCTCTAATATTTCCCGTCAGAAAGATGCACTAGCTTGGGGAAAATAACTAAGCGTTCTGGAATAAAGAGGTATATAGATGACTCACTCACCTCTAAACCGACACTTTCAGTGCAACCACCTGATATTTGCCGTTTTCATGTCCACTCATTTGATTATTGTTGCTCATACTTGCCGATTGGCCTTCCATGGCTGCATTTTTTCTTTTTTTTATCTTATATCTGGTGTTCCATTTTGTGCCACTTCTGTTCGTATTCATCAATAACTTACCAAGTTGTTTCAGTTTTCTCCTCTACGTGGATGCTCTTAAGCTCCAAGAAGTTATTCCATCTTTTGAAGACTATTCGCAAACTCAGTCATACTTACTGATTTGAACAATTAATGTAGTATGAACTCTATTGCCTCCAAGCCGGCTCTCATGGCTCAGATATTCTGTAGCTTGCAAGAGAAATTCCAAAGCATAATGAAAGATATGATATAGAAGATAGTGCGTGGAATGCTCGCAACATTCCCGAGCCCAAAAAATAATAAAAATCGTAAATGCCCATTCCCAATCAAATGTCTTTTCTCACTTGGAATGACTATTCCATGAGCAGTAAAACCGGAGTGCTGATGCGATTCCTATGTGACTAAAGCGTTGATATCATGCTCTTCCAAGGATTTCTTAGACCAGCTGATCACCACCACATGTCTAACTACAATTTGTAGCATGTCATAATATCGATTATTGACAGGTTGAGGTGGAGGCGCTGTTGTTCTGGTGAGAGGGCGCATAAACCACCATCACCTTCAAACTACTACCCTACTTCAGATGGATGCAACTGTTATCAATGTGCACACCAATTCTTCTAATTTCAAAGCAATTTCCGCGTACATCCCACCTAGGAAAACTAACTTTGGCCCGGATCTCAGCAAGTTAATTGAAGAAGAAGGTCTTGGTCTTGTATTTCTTTGATTTGGTTTGAATGCACATAACTGCCAATGAAGAGACGTGAGAAGCAACATGAGAAAGACGTGAGAATGAACATCTCCCCAGTGAACCTACGCGCTTTGGCAGAGTTCATAGTCATGTCCTAGACATAGGACTTTCGCATAAATTCCACCAAAATCTTCGATCAACTGTCCTCAATGAACAACCCCCCCGACCATAATCCAGTACTCTACGTCATAGAATATGTATACATCAACAAGTCTCTTCGAAAGAAGAAGAAAACGAACTGAACAGCACTCAAAAAAATTTTGGTTGAATTTTACCCTTATAATAGTAGAAAACTGGTCTCCTACTATAAAAGATGTAAATTTACAAAAGTACGTAAAAGAATAAATTTTTTTACGACCAAATCGTGTAATTTTACCCTAAAAAATGATGCAATTTTATGACTTTGGCGCAAAGGTAGTAAATATGCACTCTTTTTGCTTCAATTTACAAAAAACTGTGTATTATTCAGTTGATATGACGTAAAAGCAAAAAATGCACATCGAGTGTGTAAAAAAATTTGTGGTTCGTTATTTTAAACGAAAAAATGTATATACTATATTTCCTATTATCAAAGTATTAATTATAGACCCACTTTTTAGAGTGAGCTCTCCAAGACGCAATTACGAATGAACAATATGAAGAAACACTAGAAACTGCCAGTGATATAAATAAAGCAGGCAAAAAAGGACAACACAACTCAAACTCCGTCAAAAAGGCATAATCCTTACAAACTAAAAAATAAAAATTCTCATAAGTAGGAGGAACAGAATGCAGAGAAGGCCTACGAAAACGGGTGGTCCGAAGAACTGAAAAGAACTGGCTTACGAATGTCGTCAGCAGTCGGATCGCGGAGTTCAGCGACAAGAAATGGGGGACTTCTTGCACAGCATGGAGTCTGGTGATGACAACTACTGGCGCATGACAAAGTACTTTCGGCTCAAAAATAAAACTATTGTGCCACCAATACATGGTTAAAGTACGTCAACTCATGCAAATTTGAAGCTTTTGCAGAAGTGCTGGAGCCACAGTTCCAAATAAACCGCTGGGATGATATTGATAGTGAAGAAGAGTAGATATCTAAGTCTGTATACCAAATCCTTGCATCTACACCAACAGGAGACTGTTGAATCAGACCAATCAACATCGAAGAGGCCAAACACTTAATAAGAGATCTAAACAAGCAAAATTTTCCTTGACCAGCAACAATTTGTAACGTGTGGCTGAATCACCTGCCTGGCAATACACTGACAACTTTAACTGACATAACAAACACAGTCTTTGGCATGAAGAGCTCCCCAGAGGTCTAGAAGTCAGCGATCATAGCAGTATTACTTAAGCCAGGTAAAGAACTCTACTTCCCCCAAAACTAAATTATCCCAGAGGAGCGATTCGGCCTTAAGCCATTACACTCTAGAAAGCTCCAGGTCGCAAGAATGGTGCAACACATACGCACATGTCTTGAATGAATGTTTCCTGTACTAAGTTTATACTTGCGTATTCTCCATTAGGTTTTTCTATTTCCGAACATGTATGGGTCTCTGATCGCCACGTCCCACGTCGCACGGAGCGAAGTTCTTTTTCTTCTACTAACCCTATGAATGCTAAAAGATCATAATGAGCATTATTTCGGTTCCTTTTTTCGTATCTTTATTTAGTTTGAATAGGCGTATACTTTTAATATTGTCAGAGCCTGCTTGCTATTACCATTTTTCATTATTACCAATTTACTATTGCTATCATTATTCCTTTTTGTTTTGTTCTTAATCTACCAGATACTTGCTGCGAGAGGCAAGGACTTTCGTTATAGTGCCGATGATAATGAAACTTTTATACCTGCTCTAGATTTTTTGGTGTCGATACTGATCCTCACAAAATTCAGCTGATACGACACATCCTCTGCTAGACAATCACCCAGACTGTCGTATTGAATGGATGCTATCATTGCTGCGGAGTGGATTACGATCTCTTATTGCAATCTAATATTTACTTAGCTAATCTTCAGGCCTTAAGCCAGTGAGATTGTGCAATGAATATATATTTATATAGCTAGCTTCCAAAATAAGTGATATAATCTATCTGCTTCACATTCGAGATATACTGCTTGTTAGTATACTATAGTATTTCCATACCAGCAGTTTTTTACCCACAACTTTACTTTTAAAAGATAAATTACATTGTACTATAATTTTACGGTACGCCTTGCCAACTGCGCTACTTTTGCACTAAATATTCCAGTAGACGAAATATTATTTTAAATTCAATTGATTTTAAAAAGTTGGTTTCAACAATGTTTTTCAATTTTGGCAGCATTTTTGATTCCGAACGGTACATATGTTCGTAGTTTATCATCCTACTCAGTATTATATAAAACGATTTCAATGTATTGTTTACCATTCCAACTGCAAATCCAGGATACTAAAAAATTTTACTTGAGCTTACTTCAAAAAAATAAATATTTTATTTACGGTAATGTTTAATTGCAGGAGTTATTCTATACACAAAAAACGACAGTATTTTCAAAGTAATCCTTCAATTGCATTTCTGATGACAGTGTTTTCCAAAATAGTGTTACTCCATACCAACAACCAGTGGCTTCGATTTCTCACTCACTGTTCTCCAAACACCTTAGGGCTCCCTCCCCAAAAGAAATTCTTGGTAACAATTATTTTTTGTGGTATTTCTAATTTATGTTTTTTAGCCTTGGGCGCGGGAAAAGGATGACTTCACAAAAATGCTGCATAAGAATTACCGAATTTCGGCAAGGTGCCGTGTTCTAAGCTAAAGTTACCAGGTTACATTTTCGCTATACGCCCTTTCCTTCACATTCCTCTGCCCATAAAGACAGGAAATTAGCTTTGGAAACAGGTTTTCATTTTAACGACATAAAAGTGCTGAGCGGTGGTGAATGGCGGCTCGAGAACAATTAAAAATTGACAAGCGTTGATAATTTATGGCTGTCCTGTGTTACTTCTTCTGGGCGAAATTTTAAATTAGAAAATTTCGTTATTGGGTTCGGTATCCGGAAAACGGTGAGAAAAGCATTACACGTGCTATCAGTGTTTGGCAGCTGATTTTCAGGATTTTCTCCTGTGGTTTTCAGGCTGAAGAGGGATGCAACAGGAGCTAAGAATTCGTGGAAATGGTGTATGAGATTTTTAGATGATAGTTTCTATGCATCGGGTTTAATAAATATGGTACTTTTCTAAAGTGTCCATCACTTTAAACAGAAATAAATCAAATGTTCCTATGATTGATGACTTGAATTTTAGCAGTGACCATTTTAACAATTTAAGTGTATATTGATTTTAATGACATGAGTAAAATATGATAATATAGAAAGTAACCACATATTGCTCAAGAGTTTTTTTTTAAATTAACAGGAAATGTAAGGTAATCCGACGAAATCCCTCGTACGGGTCTAGGGGTTGAAGCTGGTAGAGAGTTTCACCACAAATGTAGAATCTCTGTGAATACGAGTGTGGAATGATTCATCCCACGACTCACTTTACTCTTGATTAATACAGGCAGCTATTCAGAGCTAGGTGAACTCAAAGCTTGGTGTGCGGTCACTCGTACAGACAAGAAGCCAGTGCTCTTCCCATTAGGCTACTTAAACTTTAGCTCAATTAACAGTATCTAGTAGAAATAAAGAATATATTTATGAAGATTACGCTCGCGAAACCGCCGACAAGGTTGCTTTTATCACAATTTAGTTTGCTTTTGATAAAGAACAAACTTTGAAACGAATAATTATTTGATAACAATAATTATAAGGATTACATTTGTTTTTACTTAAGATTCATATGAGATTCAACTATTATTCAAACCATAAAATCTAACTAACGTTACTTTACATCTTCCGCCCCGGGAGAAAAATATTATCTGGGTTCGTCGAATGCAAGATGCATACAATGTGGATGTGAGACACTTTTTTGTATCTTATGCTGCCTCCTCACTGTGGGCCATCATGTGGCCTATTATGTAGACGGGCGATGGCTTGCAGTGGCCGACAGTGGCGAAGCATAGAAATGGCGATGGCCGAGGATGGCTTTTGGAGCGGTTTTTCACACACATCAAAGCGGGTCATCATGCGCAACCGAAAAATCATGACTGGCCCATCTAGTGGTCCAGTGTGTGGAGGTAAATTTGTGGTGGTAGTTTCATTGTGGCCATCATTGCGATGATGGCCCACAGTGAGGAGGCAGCATTACAGGTAATATTTGTATACATTTGTGTGTAGAACAGTAAGTGCTTGAATTCGTTTTTGGGTTAGTTGGAAGTTCGGCCAGAGCATATATACTGTAGATAGCGCGGAAAGAACATGATTTGCGATACAATTTGCGATATTTCCCTACTGATTGCGGGAAATAGGTAGCAATATCAAGCAATATCAATGTTTGTTTCTCATTCTCACTAGGCAATATACATGTGCTCTGCCAAAAAAACTCTTTTAACGAATGGAGATTTATGCAATATTGATTTTCTGAAAACTAATTCTGAGTATACTAGGTGGGGTGAAAAGTAACCTCCTTGGGAATGAAAAAATTGTTTTTTAAATTATTTTTTTTAATTTTATTCAATGTTGTCCCCTTTTAGGTCGATACACTTATTCCAGCGATTTTCCAACTTTTTGATCTCGTCCGAAAAGTAATTTTCCGGAAGGCCTACAAAATACTTCTCCGCGGCGTCGATTATCTCCTGGCGCGAGCTGAATTTTTTATTGATGAGCAATCTTTTGAGGTTTGAGAACAGATAATAGTCCGAAAGAGCCAAATCGGGCGAATAAGGTGGATGGGGAAGCAATTCGAGCCCTAAATCGTTGATTTTAGGCATTGCTGAGATGCTCTTGAGTTACTGCGCGTTGTCTTGTAAAAACACAATTTTTTTCGCTTCATGTGAGGCCGTTTCGTATTGATTTTGGTTTTCAATCCCTCTAATAATGCGCAATAATACTCGCTGCTAATGGTTTTTCCTTTTTCGAAGTAGTCCACGAAGAGTATGCCATGACAATCCCAGAAAACCGACGCCATGACCTTTCCGACCCATTGAGCCTCCCTTGGCCGCTTCGGAGCACTCGTGCCGGCTTCATTCCATAGCCGGGCACTCATTCTGTTCTCTGGCGTGAAATAGTGGATCCAGGTTTCATCAACTGTCACCAATTGACGCCAAAAGTCCACCCAATTTCGCCTCAGCATGGCCAAACACGCTTCCGAAGTGCGCTCGCGTTCGTGTTTTTGGTCCGGAGTCAGCATGCGCGGCATCCAGCGGCAGGATAATTTTTTCATCTGCAGAATCTCATCCAAAATATGGCGTGTGCATTCGGCACTAATCCTTGTGGCATCTGCTAGCTCGCGCATCTTCATTTTCCGGTCGGCCAACACCATTTCATGTATTGCTTTGACATTGTCCTGTGTAACCGCATCGGAGGGTCTACCGCTGCGGACTTCATCGGTAGTGGAGTTTCGGCCACCACGAAACTCTAGAAACCAATATTTCACGGTATAATCTGAAGGAGCACTAGCCCCATAATATTTATCTAACTTTTCTTTTGTTTCCTTCGCCGTTTTGCCTCTCAAAAAATAATGTTTTACGAGAGAATGAAAATGGTTTATTTCCATACTCAACATGATGCCAAACACGTCAACGAAAATCGGCTGTAAAAACAAAACAAATGGCTGTATCGCTCTGAAATTTGACATATCTGCCTAAATATGAATGAACTAAATATAAAGCACAATAATCTTTTTTGCAATTGCAGCGCATTTTGGTGGTCAAGGAGGTTACTTTTCATCCCACCTAGTAATAATG
This sequence comes from Nemotelus nigrinus, assembly GCA_947369275.1. Classification (NCBI taxonomy): domain Eukaryota; kingdom Metazoa; phylum Arthropoda; class Insecta; order Diptera; family Stratiomyidae; genus Nemotelus; species Nemotelus nigrinus. Next base: position 65,140,560 of record OX376373.1, read on the forward strand.
GTAAGTGATAAGATAGTTACCACCGAATACTACTTTCGATACAATTTGGCAAGTAAAAGGAATACCTTCGACACTTGTATGCGATCCACTTCAGAGAATTTAGTTTGTTGCCAGCGAATGTTCGCTGTGCTTACTGTTTTTTTGATGGGATTATACGCACGCCAACACACTCTCATTTACCAGCTACATTTATATATATTTATACATTCTCACCTGTCATTTGAGATATGCTTCTCTCACTTTTGCATATGATAAAGTGTACTTGTTTGGTTTTGGCTCTTTTTAGGTGCCAGCAGATGGTAAATTCTTCGCTCTTTACTCTTCTCTGCCATCAGGCAAATATCGCACAATGCCGTTCTTTCCGTGCTATCTATAGTATATACGCTCTGGTTCGGCTGTAAAAAAGCAACTTAAGCATTGTCAGTAAACTCAGAAGCTCTTTCTTTAGCACTTCTAGCTAAGGCATAGCATAAGAACTAATAAATAGCACTGAAACTACGTGATTGATTGATGGAAGAGATTGGCAGGGAGTGAAGGATTTATCATCAGCTGGCACGTAAGAAGAACCAAAACCAACATAAGTTCACTTTATCACATGCGAAAGTGAGAAAAGCATATTCTCAAACGACTGGTGAGAATATTTATATCCGTCTTAGCTGATAGGTGAGAGTGTGTTCGCGTGCATATTATCCCATCAAGAAAGAGTAAGCGCAGAGAACATTCGCTGGTAACAAACAAAATTCTCAGTATTGGGTTGCATAAAAGTGTCGGAGATATTCCTTTTCCTCGCCAAATGGTATCGAAAGTAGTATTCCGCGTTAACTATCTTATCGCCTCCCATTTTAATACTCAAGATAGGTTTTCAGAAAATCAATATTGCATAAATTGCCATTCGTTAGAGAGGTTAGGTTTGGTTAGAGAAGAGGACTGCCGAGAACGCGGCCAGCATTAGGCCACCAGTTTGGGCCCATTTGCCACCCTCATAGACAATCACACGCATTCACACTTACAGCCATGGTACTGGCGGGATTCGAACCCGCAGGCCCCGAAGCACGCCGCTTTTCGGCCGGAGACCTTAGCGAGCAGAGCTACCGGGGCCCCCTTGCCATTCGTTAAAATAGTCTCTGCACATTTATATTGCCTAGTGGGAATGAGAAACGTATCTGATCGTAGCAGCGTTGCTTGGCGGGGTACTTTCTGTCTTTTCTCAACTCGGACTTGGACATTGCTATCTACTTCTCGCAATCAGTGGGGAAATATTGCAAATTGTATCGCAATTCTCGTACTTTCCGAGCTATATATAGTTCTTAAGCTATGATGGTTAAGGTAAATAGTTGGTGATTTAGAAGCTATAACAGAAGTTATTCAGTCAGACGATGCCGTGAAAAAGCTCAAAAGCCATCTAGCGTATATTATTCATCAATAAAGCAAGGTATGAATTTAATGCATATGTGTAAATACGAAACAAAATAAAACAAGGAAAAGACAACTGAACTACAACAATAACGCATAAATAAATAGCTAAGTAAGTTAGAAAGAGATAATAAATTAAGAACAACCAAATATTTACAACAAACTTGAAGATTAAGGTGTACAAATGGATTTGATAAGGGTCGATTTGAAGGATTATTTAAATATAGTTGTTGAATAAAGGCGCTGGAAATATTCCAGCATCTATTTACTGGCTCATTAGCTGCATATATGGTGGAATGCGGATATTCCTATAGCAAACTATTGAACCTGGTGTTCCTCACGGAGATTCGAGAGTAGTTTGAAAAGTCTCTGGCCCAAGTGATAAAATGCGGTTTTATCGCTAGATAGATGGCACATTCAAACGGCCTCACGAATTTTTCAAGTACCTATCTGTAGGTAACAGGTTTTTTTGGCAGCTATTCTAAGTTGACGTGTCGCGCGATTCGTCAACAATAAAGCACGTCCAGTACCGAGCAGTCATTAGATTCTTTCATTTAAAAGGTTTGAAGCCGGCCGAGATAAAAACCAAAATCGATCCCGTGTATGGTGAAGCCTCGCCTTCATATGCAACAGTAAAATTTTGGGTTATTGAATTTAAACGCGGCCGTAGGAGTGTTCTTGACGAGGAATGCTCAGGGCACCCAAAAAGTGTATCGACGGACAAAAACATTGGGAAAGTGCTCGATTTAATTATGAGTGACCGTGGACTCAAAGTGCGTAACATAGCTGAGTCCATAGGCATCTCAACCGAATGGAAGAATCACATCCTAACAGTTTATTTGGACATGAGAAAATTAAATGCGCGTTGGGTGCCGTGCCTGCTCCCAGTCGACCAGAGACGCAACTAAGTCGTGACTTCTACGGCGTCTTTCAAACGCTATCGCAAAAATTCCGACGATTTCTTGCGGCGTTTCGTTACTTGTGATGAATCGTGGATCCATTACTATACTCCGGAGACTAAACGATAGTCGATGCAGCGAGCTAAGAGGGGAAACCGGTTCCAAAGAAGACAAAGACAGTCCAACTGGCGGGGAAGGTGATGGCCACCATTTTCTGAGATAGTAAGGGAATCATTTTGATCGATTACTTAGAAGAGAGGAAGAGCATCAACGGGGTATATTACGCGAAACTTTTAGACCGTTTGGACCAGGCAATCAAAAAGAAACGTCCCGGTTTGAAGAAAAAGAAGATCTTGTTCCACCACCACAACGCGCTTGTTTACACCTATGTGGTTTTCATGGCCCCATGTGATTTTTTTGTTCCCCAAATTGAAAACTCATCTCGCTAGACAAAAGTTTTTATCGAACCAAGAGGTGAAAGACACTGTTTCCAAATTTTTTGCGGATTGCGACAAAAATTTCTTTTTGAACGGTATGAAAGAACTTGAGAAACGCTGGACCAAAAGAATTGACCTCCAGGCAGATTATGTTGAAAAATAAAAAAAATTCCGGAAAAATGCTTATTTCTTCCTTGGGCCAGGGACTTATCATTACTATACTATTCAGCAATCCATCTCTAATTATGCCTTTAATGACGTCAAACGTGAAGCTGGCCGGTATCAATATTCTTTTGGATGCAAGTGGAATTAAGTTTAAATGATCCAGTCTTACCTCATTGGATGTGAAATTTCGAAGTCGTTAAGGCTGTACAGTTCTCTCAGGGCAAAAAGTAATAATTGTTTTTGCATGGACTCTAGTCTGTTATTATAGGTTGCAAAAGCTGGTTTCCAGATAATGCATGCGTATTAAGAGCAAAAAGCGTAAGGGTGTAATGTATAATGATATTATGAGCCACGAGTTTTTAAATAAAGTTTATTCGCTTAGGAAAGAAGTTGAAATTTATTTATGCATTTTTTTTTTAGGCTGACAGCTCTATTGCGCTTCAAATTGTGGCAGTAGTTTCAAGCTATATTTCCGTTACAACGTTCTGAAATATTAAAAACTTATTTCTAAAGTAAGAGCTGTTTAGCTTAAGCTTCGAAAAAAAGAAATTTAGCAAATATCAAACGTCAAACGTGCCTGGTTGATGAAAATTTGTGGCATAAGTTCGTACGATAGGTGTCTGTACTCGCAGAGTGCACACAACATCAAATGCACACTAAACTCTGCATCCCAATATTAAACTCACTAGCTTTTGCGTATAAGTTTGAATTGACTCACAAAATGGAAAGTTACCGACATAGGTATAAGAGAGAATGGATTAGAAATCGACCGAGAGAAATGTGCTAATTTTAGACTTTTTGCTTACTGGTGTCAGAATGAGGTACTGGTGTGTGCCCTACACAGTTCATATGATAAAACCACAAGAAAACCACGATAGATCGCCATTTTGAACGTCGTTTGACATTTCTTTCCCCGAACCGGCGAGTGGAGATTAAAATGCTTTTTGTGAATGAAATCAATTATGATTTCACAGAAAAACTATACGAAATTGATGCCAAAGGTTACTTTTACTTACCCGAAATACAATTTCCCCTGCGAAGCACTTCGGTAGCTACTTTTTGCAGCCTGGAACGCGGCACTTCATTATCGCACTAGTTCATAATTTTTTACCGCTAATTTACTCGCGAAACCGACACAAACTATTGCGCACAAACGTAGACGTACGTTTGCACCGAATAAGCCGAAAAATGTTCAAATTTTATTTGACAAATTTTGACTGAAAATCAATGTTTTCAATCCCAGACACAAATCAAACTGACATTGACGGTTCTTTCCGTGTTGCCCGTTGCACGCTTTTACACCGAGTTGGTGTTCCCAGCATTAAGACACAGCATTAAGATTCTTCGGTTGTTTGTGAGTGCGGTAGAGAGGGGCGCACTGAGCGGAATTTTTATAAGAGGGCAATGTTGTGCGTGTATTAAAAAAGGAACACTCACGTATAGGTACACGGATAGCCATTTCGTATCCATATTCTTTCATATCCGACCATTGACTTGAATATCGCTTCTCTTTGTTGGTCCAAGAGTAGCTCGAACAATACGGCGAATTTACGCATTTCTGTCTTGGCCATTCTGTCTAGGGTGAAATTGTTGCGTTTCAAGCTCGGAAAACCAACACAGTTTCAACAAGTGATAGTTGAATTTTGACCGTGGACGATAGTAATAATTGTCATCAAAGAAGATTGCTGTAATTTTTTTAATTTGAAATTTTGTTGATTACAATCATTTAATATTTGCATTTACATTGATTTCTTCATTTATTTAAACTGAACACTCACATTTTCAGTACATAATCTTATTATACACTTAGTACTTCATTTAATTTATCATCAAGTGTTGAAAGGTTTTTGACATGTTTGAGCCGATGAGTAAAACCTTTTAATACATCCTAAAGCGCTTGGGACATATTTCCACCTTATTTTATAAATTTACGTAATAAGCTTTAGACCTATTATCACATATATTTAATCTAGTAAGCATGCGGCACAAACAACGAGAATAATAAGGCAATCCTCATAAGAAGCGACATAATTTCGTTGTCATAAAGTAAAATGTAGACAACAGTTTTGCGAAAAAAGGGAAGCAAGAAAGCATTTCACCACATGAGATTCATGAGCTGTAACATAAACAACGAGCCCAAACGTTCAGCGTACCCAACTCGTGATACCATCTTCATCTTTTGGCGGAGCCACAAAATGCACAATATTCCTGGCTAGAATTGTATGCCACAAAGAATCAACCATTTGCATACCTCTAGACTCGGGCTCCGTCATTTCTGAGTCCTGAATTACGAATTTTGTCGTGTGCTTTCCGTCTATAAGCGGCTTAACATGCGAGAAGTAAATTCTATCATCGTATTATGCACGCTGTGGTGCCATGGTGGAGTATGCAAATCTGGCCTACGTCGTAGCCCTCGCTATTGCTACTGAGAAAAGGCGAGGGAAGCCAAACTCCTTCTCGGGCTAAGCCATCGCTTTTCAGCAAAAATATTTGTTACCTGTTACAGGTTTCACTGTTTCGAGTCGTACGGGCTATTAAATTTCTGTACGTTTTATGCGAGCTGTTAACATAAAAGCAACGAAAAAAACAATTATTGCCAGGGACTTTGTTGAGGGTCTGCTTTCGTATGCAGACCACAAGCTGAACAATCCTTTTAAATAAAGCTATAATTGTTTCATTGATTAGAAGGTGTATTTTTTGAAGTAAAACAATACTCTACATTTCAAAATAAATGTATTTATGCAAATAATAAGGTAATATTAACTATTTTCCAAGCCCGAAATAAAAAATTGTACTAGTGTTTTGTAGAATATATTTTAATTCTCTTTCATCTTTAAAAAACTGCTCCACCAAATGTCATAGAAACGAATATAAACTTTTCCCTAAAATTATTCAATTGAACTTGAACTTTGCAGACGACTCTACTCAAGTCTGCAACACGCCTTCTTGCCCATGGTATCCCCATAGAATAATGCAAATTCCTTTTAATGCGAATTACACGCGACACTAAATCTTTACTATGGCTTCAAGCTGCAAGGGTCGCATCTCACATCACAAGTCCTAGCTTTTCATTTCCGTGTCTTACCTGGTCCCTCATCGCGACGAAATTATATCTACGTTGTCCGTAGTTTCGCTCATGTCTAATTATGCAATAATATTTCGCTTCTCTTTTATTCCGGCAACTGGCAAGAGAGTCTACTTTCCATGGCAGAGACATAAAATTATCATAAATCATTCTTAATGTTTTATATATAGATCCTGACGCTCAGGCAGCTAGCGCTTTTCAACAAGATGGGAAGTATTGATGGAAGTAACAGAAGATATAAATAGTTTAATTTTTCAATTGTATTTATTGCAAAATGCGTTCGGATAAGGTAGTCATCAGTTTAATTATTTTCATATAACTAAGTTTGGAGCTTATAAGCATTTTTCAATAGGGTGACTGGAACATCAATTGCTCAAAATTTACCATAATAATCGTTTACCCTTGCCCACGTTGGGCGCTACTTTTTGATCGTCCTGCTCGAGAATCTTAGGATTTGCATGGTACTGTTAACTTTTTCATGTAAGTATGGGTTGGTTTTTTCTATCGGTACATCTTTATGTAAGTCTGTATCTCTAATATATCATGAGTTTTTGACAATTTTCCGCGGGAGTATTTATAAATGTTTGTAAAATTTTAAAATGCAATAGCTTCCGAGAGAATCATTAAATTGTCAAGAAATTTGTAGACATAAGGCGCGTCTAGAACGTGGTTTCAAAGTGGATTAGGATTAGTCAAGCCGCGTTGTATACCCGCAGTGGATTGACTTGAGGTAAGTCGATCCGATCACGAAATTTTACGGGATCGGATCGACTTGGGCGTTACAAGACCTGGATCGATGGTTTGAGGATTGAAAAATTCGAAGCCCTTTTGAGTTCTATTCATATACATATGTGACGCTTCGATGCGATATACTTCACTTTAGTAAAACTAGCTGAATTTTATTCGGTTAATCCACGTTAATCCAGTCGCACCAAAAACCTACTTTGAAGTTTCATTTCAATCCATTCCACGCCAAGTCAGTCCAAGGCCAAGTCAGTCCAAGGCATATAAAATGCTAGTGTAAGGTTCTTAAAGAATGTGCGGGCAATTCTATAGCTACGGCAGGTACCTGACCAGATCATCTTCAAATCATCGACCCTCTTGAAAATATTTTGTTTCTCAGAAAAAGATGCAACATTTCGCAAAATTGATCTACAGAGTCAAATTGAAATTATTGAAAATCCCCTTTGCATCAAATCGGTAACCCTTCTTCAAATCACCTCTATTTTTAGCACCCGAAATTTTCGTTCACTAGAACTGATGAACCGATAGTCAGATTCAACAATACTCTTTAGGGTATCTTGAAAAAAAACACCAAAAAATCAAAGCTTTTTAAAAGAAATCTAGAATTAAATTTTCAAATTATTATCAATATATAGATAATGATCTTTTAGTGACACTTTACCACCAAATGTTTTGATTTCAAAAATATCGCGGGTGGTAGCCCTAAAGTTATTTTTGGTCATATAGTTCCAATCCATTCATCAAATTTTAGCCAAATTCACAGGATGGGTTGATCTTAACGTAAGGCAAATTTGGTATACTTTTGGCTGGGGTGCCAACATCGGAAGAAATTATTGGAGAAGAAATGATTGGACGCCTCACCAAAATTGTATTGGACATTTGTTTTTTTAGTCACACAAAGGCATATTTTTTGGAAATCAGTATTCCTAGCGATTCTGATTTGCTAGTGTTTTTGGTATTTAAATGTTCTATTAGTTTTGTTAAATCTTTTGCGTTTTTATTTTAAGAAAAAGAGCTTGAGGGGGATCGTTGCAGATGTTTCGTGTGTTCTATGTGTTGAAGCAAGTCTAATTTATCGTCGAATGTAACTTCTAAGGAGTTGCCAGTCCGTTGTCATTCTATCTATTCGTCGGTCACTATTAGTTTTTGTGGTATCTGTTTAAATAGTTTAGTCACGGGCAGCTTAAGCATATGTGCTGTGTCTATGTTGTACAAAATTAGTAATAGTGAGTACCCTTGTGACTTTGTGGAACTAGTCCTGTTCCACAACTGATTTGATACCTTTGACAAAAGTTTCTATGATCGGTATATTGCGTGCTAGAATTTGTCGAAGGTCTAGGTTATATCAAATATAGCCAGTCCGGTTGAATTTGTATGCTTGAGTCCTGTGCTGATATTTTGAAACATTCTTGCAAGCTAGAGTTCAATACGTTAGAGTAGCTTGAAGCAAAATCACTTTTCCAACAAATTTTTGCTTGTAAATCTCCAAACTTTGGGGAAAATTTAAGGGCTTTGCCAAATATAATGATGGCACTTTAAGACAGATTCTAAGAAAAAAATTTGCATGAATTATGTCTGCGAGTGTTCGTACTATACTCTCCTGCAAATGTATCAAGTAAAGCTGGTTGATGGTATCTATTCCTTGATATTTTCATTAAAACAAGGCCATTTCACCTCAGGTGTTCTCTTTCCTGAGGCTCAAAACTGAGAAAACCTGTGCTTGATCCAAGCCTAGAACTCTTGGTCATCTTCAGGTGAACAGCTGTATTTGAATCCAGCGAGCCCGCAAACGTATTGGTTTTGTTGGTATATGTAAATTTTAGGCAGTGTGTATGGTAGATTGGTGACTTGAGTAGCATGTTTTTGTCAAAACATATGAATCGGCTTCAACCATGCCACCATCAACGTAGAATGCCGTGAAGAATAAAGTGTTTACTATAGAAACTGAAATGAAAGCATCCCTACTGAGCCTCAGTTCTAAGTATGATAATAATCAATTAATAATCAATTCACTTCAGCTTACTACCAAATAACAGAACGTCAGATAATGAATACGCTGAACAGCATTCCGCGATATCTTAGCTCAGAGACTCCACACGTCTACTTAAGGGGGGAGATACATGTAACTGCTAAAACAAAAACGATTTTTTTTATTGCATCAAAATGTTCGAAATACTCTTAAAATATAAAAAAAGTTTTGAAGCGATATTCGTATTAGTTCTCGAGTTATAGCCAGTTATAGACAGCGCGGCGTTCCTCAGGTCGGTGGAGCTTTAGAACTTTAAACGCGTTTTTCTCAAAGTAGTACTTTTTCAATTTCCGTACAAGATATTTAAAAAAATATTGAACCTATTCGGCTCAAATTTATATCACATGTACAAAAGAGTATTATCTCATCGTTGAACATACACATTTTCATTCAACATATATACATTTTCTTGCAATATCGGAAAAATAATTAGTTTACCAATGTTTAAAACGTGATTTTTTTGAAAAAAAATCGATTTTTTTTTTAATCTAATATTAATGTAAAAATTTGATTTTTTTTTCTAAATTTTATTGGTTCACCTATGAATTATAGATCTCATTAGCATATTTTTTTCTCTGAACGCTGCAAGTTTCTCGGAAAAGGCGTTAAGTTGTACGAGGCTGTTTTTGATGTGTTTTTTTCATTTGCTCGCATCGCCTCCATTTTGTGTTAAAAAGTTATTAGAAAAATATTTTCATTTACTATAAGATATGTACTTTGAGGATTTAATATTAAAAATTTTTTGAATAAACAATATATATATTTTAAGTCAATCTGAAATTAGCAATTTCTTTTCCATTTCCCCCTTAAGATCATCATTTACCCTGTTATGTAGGAAATAAATATTGGCCCAAGCCAGACCAACAAAGCCTATAGCCAATATATGTACACCATCTTGGTTTGAGATGGCTACGATTGGTCGATATTGGCCCGCGTTCCGATCTGAGTGGAATTTGGGCACCAACATGCACCAACCAAACGGATTTGAAAGGCTGAATAGACAACTGAAGCTCACCAGCTCTGGCCATGGTGTGGACAGCAGCATCTGTTCTCGAATTGGCCTGTGGTGGCCCAACCCGAGATGCTCTAGCTTGGGCCAATATGTATTTGAAGCATTAGGTTATTCATACTGCTGATAATTTCGAATGATCGTATTTGGCAGATAATTTTGAAAAGGAAGATAATGTTTCTGTTCAACCTCAGTTTTAGCTGTTTTGTACTATAAATGAGTTCCAAAATGAATTATACAATTTGGAGTAATTCAACTTGCTGGTTCCCAGCCTGCAAATTTTACCACCAGGAGGCAAATAGGTGATAGCAGGGATAAAAAATTGAAGAAAAACACATAAAAACATACAAAAAATACACGAAAAGGCAATGCACTGAAGAAAACAAAAAAACCACCGCCAAAAGCAACCATACAACTACACAAAGACATCGATCGGTAAAGTGGTCTGATGGCCATGGGTAAGAAGTTGTCGAGTTTAGCCCACAGCGATAGCTCCCTTCGTGTAGTTAATCTATTATGTTTAATCGGGAGGAGCTTTTTAAGTTTAGTTGACTTAAACGGCCCACAGACACAGAGATCTGGTCGCCAACTTGGTTGCAGATATGCGATATCTGCGACCAAATTCATTGTCTGTGGACTAGTCTCAGATCTAGTTTGTTCGTAAATATCGCAGGTCTGCAACGAAGTCGGTAATCTCCATGTCTGTGGGCCGTTTTGATCGTGAAGATTAATTTTGGCAAGTCTCTATTATTTGGTTATTCTTTGGAATGAAAATTTTGACAATGGAGAAAAACGGAGACTGCTGATTACTGACGGATAAAATGTCAAGTATTTCAATTTTCAGTCGATTTTTTATTGACAAGATATTGAAACAATTCAATGTTCAAATTTAAACACAAGCTGTGTTGAATGAGCTGCTCTAGGTTAAGCTAGGTTGAGATATCTCAACAAAATGTGTTTAACGAGTTGAGAACATAAAGAAATTCGGAGGGGCGATGTCCATTTAAAATACATTGAAGAGACACCGACCACTTTTCATGTATCTTCAATGTCAATTCCCCTGTTTGTATCCTTGCTATCAATATGACAATTGAACTAATGTAAACAATTTGAGTCGGTACGGAAATAAAATCGTGTTTATTTTAAATACAGACTAATTTTGTGTAGATTCGACTAGTGCGGTTCACAAAAACGTTATTGTAGAAGTGAAAACCGCGAGTTTTATTTGAAAAAAGTGTTTGAAAACTGTGCAATTGCATTAATCTTTGCAATGAAGTGAGTTGTGCCGAATTGTGGCAATAATTTGCAACGCCGGCCACTTGGAGTTTCTTATCACAAGTAAGGAATAAACAAACCATGTGTTTTGCAAAATTTTGTGAATTTCACAAACTTTTTATAAGCGAAAGTGCCTATTTGAGCCCTTTTAAATATTGTCGACATATTGGCGTGAATTTTCTGGTAGCCATTTTAATTGCTGTAAAAAAAAACACAAAGCAGTAGAGCGCATAAACAGTTTCGGGGCAGAGCGGAAATAAAATGATATAAAAATTTATTCGTATTGCATGCTGTGTGAAATATTGTTTTCCAGATTTCCAGAAAATGAGCAACACATATTCATTTGGACTTCTTCTCTTGGATTTCCTGAGCTAATCATCAAAAATACTTCCCGGGTCTATTCAAATCTTTCGGCCGTGGTATATAGCAATTGATGATTGACAAGGGAATAAGTGTAATAGTTTCTTGTTTTTCTTACATCTGCCGTCATAGTACGTTAGTTCTGAGCAAGCGAACAGGGGACCATCTTTAGTGGAATAGAATCTTCGAGTGATGCAGTAAGTAAAGAAAATGTTCAAAGCATTCTTCTCTTTAATTATCTTAATTCTATAGATACCTTTCGGCAACAATATTCAAGATGAGATAAACGATGGACAAGAAGAGCAAATTGCGATCTCATTAGGGGCTTAATGCTGATGTTGCGTTCATGATACACTTTTGAAAATTTTAACTTTTGTGACTTTTTGGAACTATTAACTGTGAAGACTACTTATTTTTTTCGAAAAATCTTAAATAAAATTTGCCTTTTTCGGAATTTGAAGTTGTTTTTGATTTTGATGATTTTATTCATTGCAGTTGCTTTACACACAATACTCAGTAAAAACTTTTTAGATGTTCTAAAAACGAAAATGATATTTTATATTATTCAATGTTTTCTCATCACCTACGGCAGTATTCGGCACTGCCAAGATTTGAGCCAGCATAAACACATCTAATTTTTAAGCCACTTTCTTATAAAACAATTTTTGTTTTATGGGTGAATAAATATCCAATTAGTATATTCTACAATTTTCACAGTTCGCATGCATTTGTGCTCTGTTTTCATTTTCTATCTTGGAAAAACAATTAATTCACCGCAAAGCAACGAATAATCCAGCCTACTGTAGCTTATTTTTACTCCCTGGTTCGAGAATTCGTACGGTTATAATATGAAAGCTAAAAAATATTAAATAACTGAATATATAACAATCATTCACTTACGATATTCAAAATTTGAATATTTAAAATTATTCACACATAATATGTCCCCATCAATTTGATAAATTAGGAAATATATACGCCCCGAAAATTTCAATCTATCATCGGGGTCGCTGGTGATGAGGAAAAATGGCCATGCCTTCGGCCCCTCCGAATATCTTTATGCTCTCAGTTAACGAGCAATTTGGCTGCTCTAACTTGCCCGAAGTTGCTTTGATTTGTGCTTCCTGAGCCTGCTCTTAAGTTGAAGCACAGTAATTTAGAGTACGATGTTTGCTCTACTTTTTCTGGTAAAGCAAGTTTGGGCAAGCAACCAGCTGTTTGTCAACTGTCACGGAACCGATTTCAACAAAAAATGTTGACTGAAGTGCAATTTTTTATTAGTGAACTGCCAGGTTGATCTTCTGACAAAAAATACATTTTAAGAATTGCCTTTCAATTGCTCTGACTTGCTCGACTGTTTTTTGCCTCTCAATTGCACTAGTTTGTTCGACTCTTTTTGACAGCAGCTCTATTTTAACTTGCCTTGAGATGCTCTGCTCTTTTTTCAGACTCATTAAACACAGCACCTTGTTGACTCAAATGTCACTTTTTAGCTGGGAAGAATTACTGCACATACTTAATTTGCGTGAAACAAGTGGAGACATACTGCTAATGACATCTGAATTTTCATTAAGAAAGCAACTTTGCCGCAAAGAAGTGAGCTTCACTCTTCCTACATTTTCACCGAAACATTTCACAGGCAATTTGGTTTGAAAATATCTCGTGAAATCAAAGTCAATACTAAGCTTCAGTCAAAAATAGGTGGTAAACTTTTCAACTCTAAACTCTTGAATTAAGGAAAATTGTGTTTTTTTTTGTAGAAACTTTTGCTTCTCTTTTCTATTTGATTAAATCTTTATACATTCTCAAAATAAGAATCTGATTTGGAACTTAAATTCAAATAGCCAATTTATATATTGAATTTTTTTTTTATAAAATTCAACTATCTGTAAATGCACGCTAGTAAAAACTGTGTATGAAATTGCGCTGTAGAATTCTCTAAATTTTCCCGGGCCGCAATAGTCACGTCATCCTGCGTCAACTTATCTCTATTCCTGTCTTCGACTTACACCCAGCCTAAAAAGCATGTGAATAATAATGCATCAATGTGATAGTAAATGTCAGAGGGATATATTCATAGGGAAGCAAGTATAATTACAAAGTTTTGTGAGCAAAGTGAACTCGTAGTTTTGATCCCAAAGAGTTGCATCAGAAATAAATGCTAGAAAAAAAAATTTCAATCGGATTTACGAGGAGTGATCCAAAAGTAATGATAGTGAATATAAATCAAGGTAATTAGACTTAAAAAAATATTTATTTTTCGACGTTCTTTCTTGACAAGTTAAAACATTTAGTCCATCTTTTTTCCAAACCCAGGATATCCTTTGAAGAAAATTAATTTTCTTTACTCTCCCAAAATGCCTCAACAGCGGCCATCACTACGCTATCATCTTCAAATTTCATGTCCCGAAGGTCGAGCCGAGGCTGAGAAAGGTTGTAAAAGTCACTTGGAGCTGGATCTGGCAAATAGAACGGATGCTCCAGCAGTTCGAATCCTGTTTCGTGAATCACAGCCATCGCAACTGAAGCTTTGTGAACCGGAGCGTTTTCTTAATGAAACAGCCTAATAGCCTCCGTCAATTTTCTTATTTGGTCTGCGCAGTAAGAGGCTGATATAGTCGCTCCTTTTCCTATATATTCAACCATAATAATTTTCGAAAAACTGATGCATAACCTTTCTTGCCGAACTTGACACTTTGAATTTCATCAGCGTCGGTGAACATGTTCGCTTCCAAGTCATCGATTGCTGTTTGGTTTCTGGATCAAAATGGTAGATCCACGTCTCGTCCATGGTAACGAAACGTGACAAAAACTTCTCCACATCTGCCGGAACTTTCAAGATTTACCCTCGAAAGATAGACTCATTTCTTCTTTTGCTGGCTGGTTAACATTCTCGGCATCCAATGTGCAGTGACCTTCGTCAGATGTTATTCGTTGACAACGATTCTTTGAACACTATCAAGCGAGATCCGTGTGACCTCAGCTACATACCTGATGATCACTCTTTGATCTGCCAATACGACATCTTCGACTTTTTTCACGTTGTCTTCACTGAACGACGTGAATGGAGGTTATTCGCGGTATTCATCTTCAGTGGATATTCTTCTCAGCTTCATCTCAGCATGCAACGGTGGAATATGGAGGAGCAGAATCCCTTAATGTTTCCAACAAGTCGCTGTACATATCTTTGGTAGACATTTTTTTCAAACACTGGTACTTAATGGCAGCTCTTATTTCGTTTTTCTCAATTTTAATGATCTCTCATCGACGTTTCGTATTCAAATGAATGCACCTCCCTGAATTCGTGGTCTAATTATATGTTTTTTATGCTGTCTTAGTGGGCATATGAGGTAGCAAAATTTTTTTTTTAATTTTATGCGAACTGGAAATAGCCAATTATCACGACTTTTGGATCTATATTTATTACTTCAGGTATACTGAATTAATAAATATTTTAAGAGTCTGAATTAGCTATGAATCAGAATACTCAAAAATCAAGGCTCAACAAAATTTACTTAACTTTAAATGCTCCAGCAAATTTTTGTTCACCAAATAGCAAGTTTTCATATCCTAAACATATAGCTGAGCTGTTTTGTCAAAGCACATTGAGTTAGATACATATGAAAAACACTTATTTACGTTAAAAATGTACTCCTTTTCAGAGATATTACACAGAGATTTGTATAGGAATGGTCATCTTTGCAAAACTGAATCCCATTTCGATAGTAGATTCTAAATAAAGCTCAAACAGAACGGTAGAACAGACCAAATACTGATAACTTCTAGCTCAGCTAAAATCAATTGAAAACTTTGCCAGCAGACTTTTCCGACATTCATTATCTTTTGGAAATTTAATCTTTTAGGTCCATTCAATTTTAGTCTACAATCGAATACATTTAAAATACATATCTTTTAGTATGCATATAAATGCATTTCGATACATAGGTACGTATGCAATGGAAACTGAATTCGATTTCATTAAACTTTGACCACAGCGTGGTTGATTTAAGCAGGTGCTATGTAAACACAGTCTGTGTTGAAAAACTATCCTGGAAAAACTATTCCAAAACGAAATTTATTGTTGTTTATTTGATTTGCCGAGCTTAATGTTTACAAAATGCTCAGAGCTCCTTTCTTGGCATTATTGATTTTCAAACTTCTTCTTAAAACTAGTTTGTGTTTATTTTATGTCTCCATGCCTGTGCTTCTTATGTGGAAGAGGTGATAGGCTAAAAGCCATCCAAAATAAAAATATTTAGGTTTTTTTAGTCAGAACAATATGAATAAAAACATAATCAAGTGGTTAGTTCATCTGAATATTTTATAGATAAGGACTGTATCAATAGACATACCAAAGCTAAGAGTATCAGTGTGTCAAAGAACATTATTTTACATTTACTTATTTCTAAAGCTTTGTTGCAGGTCATTTTTTCATTGCTAGCAGTTTATTCCACAATCCAAGGCGAAAGTAGCCAAGTTGTCACACAAGTATGCCATTAATATTTGTTTTTATTCTACTATGAAATGAATGGTTTAATCGAATGATGACATAGCTCGAAAATGTTCAAAACAATTTTAGAAATTCATATGTGTTAGTACCTACCTTGATGAATCTCACTAATATTCAAAATTTATTATAAAATTGAAAATTGATGTAGCAATCAATTTTGCAAATTTTGAATACTTTCAAAAATTTGAACGTCTAACATTTTCTAACATTGTCTAACATTTTACTTTGCCTTAATTTGAATCGTATTTACATAAAACTATTCAGACACAAACAATTGCCAAAAGCTGGAGCACTATAGATTTTGAATATCAAAATCAATATTTTTTAGACAATGCAATTTAGCGAATTCCTATTCTCGGCTCTTGAGCAATCCAGTTTGTTCTTTAGTATCTTGAAATTTCACCATTGCATTGTAATCTGTGCTGAGAAATTTAATTTCGTCGGCAAATATATTCTCGTCGTTAAATCATACCAACGTTGATTTTCATAATTCTGTTCGGGTACGATTCATATTGGTTCACGTCCAAACTCATGTACATTGGCGTTTGGCAGAGTCTCAATTTCCAATGCAGAAGCTCATCCTCGCATTAGCTTCGTAATATCAATAACTGAATCTATCGTCACCTCATACGGAATTCCGTTGAGGGATTTTCCAATCGTATGACCTAGCTCATGAGCCTTACAGTCTTTTCAATTATACGCTTGTTCTAGGGGAACTTGTCCTTAAAATGGTGTTTTGTTAAGAATTGATACACGGTCGTCAAGTTATATCTCTAGTATTTACCGGCTTTTATTTGCATTAATTTTTCAAAATAAATGATTCATTGCAATTGCTTTTCCGTGGTTAGCTATCAGAACACATTCATTACATTTGAATTCAGAACACTTTTTGCAGACAAGGCTATCGTTCCGTACATTGAGCAGGTTGCTCCAATCATGTCAATTTAATACCTCGCTCTACACTCCGGCGAAACCAAATCCACTGGCGATATGTCGAACAAAATACCGAGTCTATAATTGAAATTTGTACAAGTAAACATTTTCTTAATGATATCAAATCCATTATTCATCAGCTTTGCCATATCTGAATCGACAGTCTATGCAATCGAGTCTGAACAACCCCGAGTAATAGAACCATCAAACAAGCCAATAGGATCTGATGGTAGACAAAGTAGAGGATTCGATTCATTGAGGTTGTTTGGGGTGGAAAGAATGAGAAATTTTCTATTTCTGGCATTCATTATCGATGAGTATGCAATGCTTAGACGATCCGACATCTGGCTTCTGTTGACTACTTTTGAGAAAGTCGATTACGAGTAGATGGATAGGCAACTTGCAAAGTAAAATACACGCTTGAATGGATAATGCTTATTTTGCCGTTGCAATTTGGTTTGCAGATTGATTATAGTGGCATACAAAAATAGTATTTTATATTCAAAGCCTTATATTAAAATTTTTCGTTATTTCATATAGTTGTTATTCAAACTATGTTCTAAATTTCAACAACTGCTCTCCTAGCGGTAAACTACTCACTTCCATAGCCAACAGGTTGAGATGTAATCTGTTCTATTATCGGTTACAACCATGCTCTTTGTTGTTGCCATGTTGTTGCTCTTTGCTGCCTCTTTTCGCAATTCAATTTTCTTTTTGCTTGGCCGAAGAGCTGAGAAGCTAGAGAATCTCAAACAACTGTGTAAAGCTTTTAAGGTATACAAAATTCATTGATGTTTGTGTTAATTATTTGAAGTTTCTATTGATTCAAATGTCTTTTACTTTTCACAGAATACAATACTACCCTTCAGTTTCGTAGCAGTACAATACCATTTTTCAAACGAATTCAATAAGATCATGGAGTAACGAACGTAATTACTATTGTCGCTCGTATCTTAACTGAGTTACTGCCTTTTTCTAGTGTACGCCTCTTAAATCATTACTGCTTTTTTCTAGTGTATGCCTCTTAAATCATGAAATTTTTTATATCAGATATTCAACCAAATATTATTAAACAGACTTGATTGAAACTTATTTTTTAACGATTTTTGATGAAAGCTAATATAAAAATCTCTTTGCGCAAAGATGTATATTGGCAGAGACATGTGCATATATATACATGTTAGGACCTATGCAGTCGCCCACAGGGATCAAATCGCACATGGGTATTGGCAGTAGACTCAAATATACCATTTTACATCCCGATATTGTCAAACTCATACATACTGATTGCTAGATTTCTGACCTTCGTAAGATTTCAGGTGACATCACACCGGGACTCGATTGGTAATTTATCTTGCCATATCCGATGGCAACAACTGTCAATTTATGGTATGCCATCTGATGCGTGGACGATTTCATGGCAACGGTGAGGACGTGTGCTTTATCTGTGCGTTGAATGCTCTCAGAAAGTTATTTGAAGTGCAGAGTGAAGGAATTCTGCTGTTGATGAGAACTGTGCGTGTAGGATAAATCCCTTTTTTGATAGCCCAACGAGAATCGCTGCATTCCGGTCGGAATGTATGAAGAAAACATTTTTGGCAATGAACATGTAATGTGCTTGCAAAGGGTTTTCTACGAGGGGGAAAAGAACTTGCGAGCATGCATTGGCTACGGGTAGTCTGCTGTATAAAGCGGAAAGATGAACATTTCGGAGCATTTCAAATCATCACGGGTAAGTAAAATGTATGAAAAACAACAGTACCAATTCCCTCTTGTAGCAAAGAGAATGCACTATTAGAATCTCCAATGAGCATCAAAATCACCCAGCATGCAATTACCACACATTTTGGGTCATACAGAGATACGATCGGCCGCCGGCCAAAGCTTCGATTCGTATTCAACATAGAAGACGGAAATGTGAGAATACGATGTCGGACTTTCCAAAAAGCTCTTATACATAAAGCTATAAAGTTAAAAGCACACGTTTCCCCTTGTATAAATCTTCCTAGACTAGGACATGCAATGTTAAAAAGAAATAAACATGCAATGGATCGGTAATGCTTCCACGCATTACGCGAAATGCTTACCGAATATATCCGTAAGCATTACTTTTCCCGTTGGTAAGCGAGTGAAATTTCGGATGTAGGTGAAGCTGTTATATTATTTGCTGGGGTACGAAGGGGGATGGGGTAGAAGTCATTAAAGAAGTCCGCCGAACATCAATAGGCAGTTTCATTTACTTACTCATCCTTAAAAATTGAAAAAAATTATCTCTTTCAAAATTAACAAGCATTTAATTTAGTTCTTCAAAATTTCCGTATCATCATTTGACTTTTTCGCAATTTCCCACCATTCCATGTTCTGTAAACTATTTCGATTGCTCAGCGAGATCTTAAAATCCCTGAAAATTCAGAATTCCTACATTTTCTTATAAGAAACGAAGCATGACCTCCGTCCAACGCCATTTTGAAAATCAAGAACTGTCAGGCAATTGTCATACCATATTGCCTACCATTTACACCACTAGCAATTTCAAATGGTATGCCATGGGAAATTGCTAACACCGGGGCTCGATTGGCAATTTACTCTGCCATTTCCGATGGCAACAACTGTCAAATTTATGGTATGCCATCGGTGCGTGGGCAATTTCATGGCATGCAATATCATTTCGAAAATGCCTCTGAGCGGGAAGGACGTGCGCTGTATCTGAGCTTCAAATGCTTTTAAGGAGTTATTTGAAGTGCAGAGCGAAGAAATTCCCCGATTTCCCAGCATTTCATACTCTGTAGACTATTTTCATTGCTCAACGAAATCTACAAATCCATTTGAATTCAGAATCACTACATTTTCTTATAAGAAATAAACCAGGTCAACGATTCAGCGCCATTTTGAAATCAAGAACTGTCAAAATATAGCCAGGCAAATGGCCGAGAAAATTGCATACCATATTGCCTACCATTTATGGTGGACCATAAAAT
Source organism: Nemotelus nigrinus (assembly GCA_947369275.1). Classification (NCBI taxonomy): domain Eukaryota; kingdom Metazoa; phylum Arthropoda; class Insecta; order Diptera; family Stratiomyidae; genus Nemotelus; species Nemotelus nigrinus. The sequence continues at coordinate 65,160,397 of OX376373.1, forward strand.
ATTGCATACCATATGCTGTCTCCACTGGCAATTTCCAATGTTATGCCAAGGAAAATTGCTAGTGGAGGCGGCCTGTAATGGTGGCTTCGTTTTTAATCACTGGATCGTAAAATGTATAAATCTTGAGACGCACCCCACCACTAGTGAAGATGGTAATACAACAATTTGGTAGTGTAACTTGATCAGAAAAGCTTCTTGATGCTCAGAGAGAGGTACTGGTTGATACTCAGCTACTTCCTGTATGCGGCTAAATTTAATCAAGTCAAGAAAATGTAACACATGTTCTATTAAGAATATCCATCGATATATCTCAAACTAAAATACAAATATCCAAAGGAACGTTTTGAAGTGATAACTTCTTTATAGCCCGTCCAGACTACAGATACTTATGTATCCGCATACATAAGTATGGTCCACACTGCAGCGACATATGTACAATTAGCGCATACTTTTCATTGATTTTCATGACAAGGGTAAAGTGTATCTGCAGATGTCGCTGCAGTGTGGACCATACTTATGTATGCGGATTCAATTGCCTGTAAGTAGTCTGGACGGGCTATTAGGCGCGTTTGGAGCTTTTTGAATGAGGGTAAAATCTATCGATTGGCGTCATGCTAAAAATTTCTACAGGGAGTCATAAAGCTTTTTATGAAAACCACAGTCGAAGAGTCAAACTACACGAACAAAGCTTTTGCCTTGTTTTTTGGCGGAGTTTTTGAGTTTACAAATACAATGTATGAAGCAAATATACCTCTTAGTCCGGGGAAATTTAGCATGGTGCTTCGGAAAAATTAGTAGAAAGCTAAGTTTTGGCGTGAACTTTGGTACTGGCGTGTTGAACAAAATGTCAAAAGTCCTCATCGATCCGGGTGCTGCGTTACTTTTTATACGCGGTCAAAGGTCACCAAAATTGGCATTTCCTAATTTATCTCAGTAACGGTCACGTCTTTAGAAAAACCATGTATGACGAATTTGTAGCTTGCTAACAAAAAAGATATGTAACTTTTTTTTGTAACCATAACCGTTTTTGAGATACATTGATCTAAACATTTGCTACTTACAGCATCCTTTTTGTCAACGGCATTTTGATATTATCCGATTTTGATTACGACTTGGAATGTTTGTGAGCTTGTTTTTCTATGTTTAAGAGACGCATGGAAAAAAAAATATAAATAAACTTATCTACCACACTTTAGGGTAGGTGGGAAAGTGTGTTCCGAAAAGTTATTACCCTATACCCACACCCTACCCACCCCCGCAAACGAACCACCTCGAAATACCCGGTTTTTTAGTTTTCTTTTCCATAGCGTTTTATCCCAAGAACGATAAGGGCAAGGTCACGTAATTTCAGGTGAAAATTGGTTTCATGTCCCTTAAGCATGATGCAGTCATCACAGGATTGGTTAAAAACTGATTATTCGGGGATAGTCTGCAGCGGGTTGAGCTCCTATAATGTCAAAAATGAGCAGAATTATGCCAGGATATTATCTTGCTTTTTCATACTCCTAGGGCCATGATATGTTACATAATCTATTTTCACCTGCAATGTTGTGGTTTTGTCTTGCTCCTTCGTGGAATATCCCATACATGATGCAGCAATACAGTTTATTTCCGAGAAGAGAGTAGCGAGCAGATGTCCCTAAAAGTTTATGGCAAAGGGGGGCGGGGGATGGTGGGAACTTTTCGGAGTACACTTTTCCACCTAACTTGGAGTCTGGTAGATAAGTTTGTTTACATGTTTTTTTTCATGCGCCTCTTAAACATAGAAAAACAAACTCACAAACATTCCGTAATCAAAATCGGATAATATCAACATGCCGTTGACAAAGAGGATGCTGTTAGTAGCAAATCTTTTTGTTGGAAATTTTTTAAGCTACAAATTTGTCATACATTGTTTTCCTAAAGACGTGACCGTTATTGAGATATTTAGGAAAGGTCACTTTTGGTGACCTTTGACCCTGTATAAAAAGTGACGCAGCACTCGGATCGATGGGGACTTTTGACATCTTGTTCAACACGCTAGTACCAAGATTCACACAAAAATTCAGCTTTCCCCTAATTTTTCCGAAGTTTCGCCTTTTTTTATGTCGGATTTCACTGGGCTATCTATGGAAGCAAACTATACGAGCGCGTTTTTAGCTGCATTTTTCGTTGTGCTACTGCTTACACGCTGGGCTGAGCAACACGCATAGATGCGTTGAGAGCTTTCCAGCGCGGCGAATTTTCCTGCATGATATATGTGAGCAGTGCTGTGAGATTGTGAGAATGTCCCCATTTTGTGGGAATTTTCCCATTTTATGGGAATTTTCGAATCCTAAAACCTTAAAAAGGAAAAAGGGAGAAATCGCTGATTGTGGAACAAAATCGTGGGAGAAATTAGTCAAATAAAATAAACCTTTTTCGTAAAATTTTCAACAAATATATTTAAGGAATAATTTGAACAATTCAGGCAAAATTGGCATTTTCTTGTGTATCCTTGCATTTCAATTAAAACCTAGGATGAAATGAATTAAAATCATTTGTCAAGCCATCGGATAAGCGATTTTCAACAAGAAATTTAACTCACGGCACTAAAAATTGAATTAAGACTAAATATTAAATTTAATTTTTTTAACCCTCCGAGAACACAGGGGGTCAAACTGACCCCAGTGACCGTTTTGGCCGATCACACCGCTTAGGCCTGCGGGAAAACGGGGGTACTATAGGCCCCTTAGTGTATTTATGTGTCTTGACTAACAGTTTACACCGTTCGCATGCAGTCTCAAGTCGTCAGTCGTCGTTGAGAAGCTTTTGAAGCAGATTAAGGCGTCGAATAGACCCCATATGTACTCGATGTAAATTTTGAGATAAAAATTCAATTTTTTTTACTTAATAAATCGATAGATTAATTTAAAAAAGCCAAAAAAATAAGTTGCAAGTGCTTTTATTTTTGGTTTTTAGCAATATAATTTAGCAATATAATCTGCGTTCTAGTGTAGGCAATAATTTGTTAGCTGAAGACAATGATAACAATTTTGGCAACAGTGATTCTTCCGAAGACGACCATGTCTCGGAGCAATCAGAATCTGATTATTCAGATGATTACACCTTTTTTTTGCAACGATTTATGTAGGACTAATTTTTTTATTATTGTACTATGTCTTTAGAGTATCCACAGCTCAAAATATTAAAAACTGACAAAGCTATGATTTATTTTAAATGTGTGTAAAAATTAAAATCCTCACAATCGCCACGGTAAATATGCAAAATAAATACTTTTTTTCAAGGGTCACTATAAAACTAATTTTTTTATGATTTTGTCATACTGAAAATTGACAGAGTTACGATTTTTTTTGTAAAAAAGCTGTTTTTCGATAAAACTGTTTTTTCGCGAATCTGTTTTGGTATGTTAAGGACATTTAGGCCTCTTCTAATGCATGAGAACTACTAAAAGAGGCCTCAATCTACATCTACAAATTTTTTCAAATAAAAATATTCAGTGGCGGCGATTCTATAGACGTTCAAAAGTGGTTGGGGTCAATTTGACCCCAATTATTCTCGATGATCGAAAAAATAGGTGTGTTCTCGGAGGGTTAAAATTTAATTTCCTTTAGATGCTAGATATATTGAAATTCCTTGAGGGATATTGATATTTCGAGGATAATCCGACCTTTTCTTCAGTGTCTACAAGCCTAGCAGCATTTGCATACAACATTAAAATATTATTACTTTGCATCAAATCAGTCATTAATTTCTGCTTAAGCCAAAAGCTGAACGATTGCATTTTCGTTTCAGAGGTACCTCACAAAAAAATGTTTCAAGCGAATATTTTCTTGTGATAATAATAATATGTACTGTGAAAAATATTTTTCGCTCTGTAATAATTAAAAATTTATAAAATAAATTTGAATTTATAAAATAATACGCGGATGCTGGAAAATTATAACAAACCATATTAATAATCATATAACTTGTTCCGCTTTGTTTTTGTACTGCACTGTTTCGAAACAAAGATATGCAAATATATATAAAAAATATGAAGCTGCTGAACTACAAATTTGGCTCGAAAAAATTTTGTTTATGAATTTGATTCGAAAAAATTATGTACTTGTCTCAAAAAAAAAAAATATTAATTTGATTCAAAAAAGCTAAAAATTTGGCTCAAAAAAATTATGAATTTGACCCGAATATGAATTATTGTGAATTGGTATCGAAAACCTATGAATCAGGTTTGAAAAAATGTGAATTAGATCCGGAAACATTATTATTTGAATTTTATATGTTTATTATTAATTAAATGTATTAATTATTGTTGATTTAATATATTAATTTTAACCAAAAACCTTTGTATTTGATTCGGAAATGGTGTGAATTCAGTAGTTGAACCTAATCGTAGGCTAACTTTGGCAGAATTTTGGTTGAAAAAGTAAGATAGGGCTACCAGCTTTGCATATATTTTTATAGTTTTTGTGATGCTTTTACTAAAATATACGAGTACTATCATCATCGAGTACTATCATCTATCAGTTTCAAATAATAATGATCTTGTAGAGAAATTAAACATAAAGAGTTTCAAAAATTCTATATATTTTAACACACTCATCGGATAAAAACAAAAATTATTCGAAGTTATACTTTTGACGTAACTTAATTGCGGTGGACTTTTGGTTGTAGTATTAATAAAGTGCCGTTTGTTTATACTCATTTCTGAACTAGATAATGCCGCCATCAAGCTTTCATATAACATGCATCTTACAATGAAAATAAGTAACAGTTGTTTAATTTCCTAAATTTTAAATTTTATGCTAGTAGTTATTATGTGAACCGCTTTAACCTCTGGCTTTTAATGCGGCTATTGGATCAAAGGTTGAGATTGGTCGTAGTAAAGAGTTCTTTCGGTGGAACATGTACTCAAAATAAGCATTGCGTATTGTTTGATTACATGTTCTACCAAACAAGCTCCTTACGACAACCAACCTAAATGGAACGTCATATACAACTTTGATCTAGTTAACAATCTTAAAAGCAAAAAAATAGAATGAAAATATAAATAATCAATTATTTCATATTTTTTCTTATTTTCTTATGAGAAATTTGATCGTTTTTGAAAAGTTATACCCTTCACATGAACGTGTTTGCTTGAAATGTTGTAATTTGCTATGCTATCAATGCAGCTGTTCGTTATAGAAGCACCTTTCTATTCATAGCTAGTTATTGCTTGGTTTCACAAAACACCGTCATCAACTGAAATCCCTGTAATAATGTCTAATTTTGACCTCAACTCGAAATTTCTGTTCCTTCACCACATTTTCCCACGCAACAGATATACCCGCGTCTATACGTGCACAAAATGCTGTTTTATCTCTGTCTCATTAAAAGACAAAACTTCATGATCCCTTATCTGGCATGCAGTTTACGGAAAGACCACCAGCAGTAGTTCTCAAAGTTAATGACATCCTACTTAATGTCAATAAATCCTCTCATTTCTCCTCCTTCAAGCTGCATGGTTTATTGTGTGATTTTCATCCTATGGTCTGTATGCCTTGTTGTCCTGTATATTTACACATGTACATATTCTGTGTGAATAAGCTGCATATTTCACTCTTCCAGTTCTCTTATCTGGCCAGTCAAGAGAATAGGGTGTATGTTTTATCATTCAGCCAGTCGTCCATTGGGTCTTACAACCCTTGACGTCTTAATCCTAAAGAGCTGGCAAATTTCTAATTGAAATCCTTTTAGAAGTGAATCCTTTCGTCCCATGGCTTAGGCTCAATGAATTAATGCTCCACAGGATACGTCACAAGATTGAATTTAAATTGCCAATCGATTTATCAGAGGAACAACAACGCTCGAACAAGACAATGTTCTTTGACATGAAAGTATTTGATTAGTGATACAAATGAACGAAACGACAATGTGCAAATGAAAATATAAATTGTGAACTTAAGGGGACGTAGCACCTTCAAATTGAAAAAAAAATGTTTTTTTCAAAGGCTTGTTTTTAATTGAATAAAAAAACATATCTTAATGAAACTTTTTACACATACTTAACACTTTTTATACTATATAGAAAAAATTGTTTCAAATGTTTTGTGGCCCCTTGTCGTCTGCTACAATTTTTTGCAAAATACACCAAAAAAACCTGGCGTGCATGATAACTGTCCTTAAGAAAGTCTGAAAAAACAAACAAAAACGTGGTTTTGATCACCATCAAAGCGGCCTTGGAATGAACTAAAAAAACAAAATTTGGTTGAAAAATAACAAAATGGCGGTGTTTTTCCGAAAATCGAGGTTTTTTTTCCCCAGAAATCGGTTATAACTAAAAAAATTGAGTGCCGATTTTTTCATCCGTAGTTCATTCTGAGCATCAAAATGTGCAAATTAACGTGTTAAAATTTCAGAACGATTGGATAAAATTGTTTTTCTTAATCATGCATGCCAACTTGCAATACGTTGTTTCGAGAAAATCACGCTTAAAGTTAAAATTCAATATTTTTTGCAATAAATCTTACCGAAAATTAATCTGCGATGCCTGGACCATACAATATACCTTCTTCTTGCTCATACTCCTCCTCTTCCAAAGATTTTTGCTACCTTCGAGCAGATCTGGCCTCTTTAGATGCCTCAGTCGAGTGTTTTTCCGCCTGGTTGCTTCTTGCAGCATCTCTATGTTCTGCATGTTCCAGCGCATGTTCGCTAATCGTAACTCCCATTACTTGCATTATTTTCAAGATAGCCATAAATCCTTCATTGAATGTACATGCAGAAATATTTGAATATTATTTTTTCCCACAAAAAGTATGTTTGGGGGCCAAATTCCAAACACAAGAATTATAGCTTTCGTTATTATTCTGCGTATAATTTCTCAAGCAGCGCTTTAATAAATCTTTTAATGATAAGTCATCATAAATAGGCTTTAAAATTTCTTGTACCTCATCATCCAAAGGATGCTTGAAATTTTTTAATGCATTATCACCAGCTGCCTCCGCCTTGCGCCAGTTACACCAAGTCGTTTCTCCAACATGACAATAAGAGTGTTGAGGGCTCTCATCAGTGTAAATTTTGTGGTGATATGCTACCCAAATTTACTTACACATATTTTCAACTGAATCAGGATTTCGTCGTATAGCTAGGCCATAATATGTAACAACATTTTTCATTAATTTTAGTGTCAGTAGGACTTTTTTCGGACCTTTTTTTGGAGACTCTAAACTTTTTTTACAGCTATTTTTTTTGTTTTTTGTTTTGCCAAGGATAACTGTTTTTTGCTTCTTTTAAAGGAGATGACTCACTTATCTTTGTCTACACTTTGGGTTAAGTCGATGTAGCGATATAGCGAAGTCAACGAAAATTATAGAAAAAATGACCTTGGAGCGCTTCGCTATATATACTCACAAAATTTTTTTTTTTTAGAATTTCAATTTTATATTATTAAAATCATGTTTTTAAAGCTTCATTCTAACATATTCAATCAAAAAACAAAAATCGGTTTTTCAAAAATTTGGAGGTGCTATGTTGCCTTAAGATAATCGGCATCAATATAATTTTGATATGTGTCTTTCCCCGTTTCAATGGAAATATATTTGGCTAGAAATTTAATATGATTTTTTTGATATGATGCAACGGTTAATATTACGAAGCATTACCTCAATAGCCCAATATTCCAAAAATAAGCATCATCATTTTGTGTTTAAAAGAATCATCGTATAATTGCTTCAGATACAAGCCATTGTTAATGTTGAATACCAACATTGGATATATCTGGCTTTCACAACTAAGCAACCTAATCAGCCTCACCACTTTGTTTAGAATATTTAACTCTTTCATAGATGTGTATCCTTTTCTCCGAGCTATGCCGTCATAGGCAGCTTTATAGTTGTTTAAAAGAGGGAACAGCTTTAAGGGGTTATACGCAGTTAGGAGGCCGAAAAAAGACGGTTTTTTATAATTTTTTTTGTAGAAAGGTGTTTTATTTTTCAAACACAAAAAGTATTGATACATTTAGTGGCAACATTTAGGTTTATAATGGCACTAATGATTTATGAAAATATTGATCTGGGGTGCTCCTGCAGACGATATCCTGAAGGTTCTCCAAAAAAAGATGTTCGGCGGTGACCACGATTTTTCCAGTATAGTTCATCTGAAATCAAAAAACCAAAATGATTCTTTTAGTGAATAGATAAAACTAGGTATTTATCGAAGGAATAATCGAAATTCTGATTTTTGACAAAATCGCGGCTTCGTAAAAAAAAAATCGAATTTTTGACCAAAATTTGCGTGTAAAATTGCTAAAAAAAATATAAATAATTATACGAAATCTTATTTCTTCGACTAGGATGTGATGAATATATCTGAAAAGGTTGTGTTAAAATTTCAAATCGTTTGGATCAGCCGTTTTTTAGAAATCGTGGTCACCGACTTGGAAAACATAGTTTTCAGAAAAACGCGTTTATAGTTTCGGCTGGAACTAACACATAGATATATTTTTTTTTACTTGCATGGAGTCATCTATTCCAGGGCCACAAAATGGACCCTCTGTAGCATCAGCAGCTTCCAATTCATCGAGTTGATGTTGTCTACGACCCATTTTTTCCTCTCGAGTACTCCCATGCGCTCTCGAGTCAGAAATCGTGACGCGCTCTGCATATTCTTTCTCAACATAGTCGTGGGCATTGGGCCCAATTGATAGTCCCATTGCTTTCATGCTACATCAACTTGAAGTTGTACCTTCATTGAAGATCCCGGCAGCGATATAAGCTGCTATTTCAACAATTTTTGAGCCACACGGAACGATTTTCGGAGCTCTCATTGTTGTTTTGCGTAAAACCACCAACACATCTTTCCAATAATTTTTTATCACTGAAGTCTGTATAAATTGGGAAGATAGCTTGAGCAACATCACGTGGAAAATACAGATAATCATGTTTATAAGAAGATAACGTGTCTGAAGCTCGCGCTCGCTGTCAACAACACCATAACTCTTCTCCGACCAAGCACCTTTCGTGTTGAGGATTTGTATCATTAGACCAAAAGTGGTAATAAGTTGCCCATATTGCATTATAGATATTTTCAACAGAATCACAGTGTCTTCTTATTGCCAAGCCATAGTAAACTGTTAACTTATCTATCATTTTACCTGTGAGTTTACCTTTTTCACCAAGTCCTTTTTTTTGTATTTTTTTATTACCTTTACCTACAATTTGAGTAGTTTTATTTACACACGCACGGAGTCGTGAGCCCATTCTCTTTGGTCATGTCCAATACATTCTTTTTTGACCCCTTCAATATCACCGTAAGGCCAAGCTTTCAAAATCCCGGAGTATGTTTTGGAGTCACCGTCACCGATGTAATTTTTATAACGAACAACAAATATACTCATTAAACGCTTGAGCATTTCAACGACTGCATCGACTTCCATTTTTTTCTGAAGAGACAGTATGATTTGTAGAAAAATATTCTTTGTGATCCTCTAGCTAATCTTTGTACTCTTCAGTATTCAATTTTTTTTCCAAAGTTCCCATTGTTTGCAGTATGAACTTTTTATAACAAAATCGATAATTTTCCCCGTATAATATCCAATCAATGATGTTACTTCGTATAAAGAAGTGTATCCTCGATTTTTCAAGATTCCATCGCCAGATACAGTTAATTCTTCACAATTTTCAACGCCTTGATTTCTAGCAGTCGCATCTTTTTCTTCCGCACTAGCTTTTCCGAGAAGCTTCTTGGTTGCTACTTTCACACAATAGTAAATATTTTTAACTATCATGTCATAGGTATTTTGCGTCAAGAAAGCTGGCATGTCCATCAATCCACAGAATTTAGTTGCACCTTTCAATCCTAGTCCAAGGATTCTCATCACCAATATAAATCGTCTGTTTATATCATAAGAATACTTTACAAAAGGACTGGAGTTTATAGCACGAATCTCACACTTATCACACAGCAAAACGATTTTAAAGCCAAGACCTCGTTGTGAAGCTGTTTCAAATTTTATTTGTCCGTCACAAGTTTTACACTTTACAAAATCACTTTTTGCTGTAAACACTGTACTAAAGTTTAAAATTCTATATTCAATTGAAGAATCACGGGGAACTAAAATCTCATTCTGCAGTTTGAATTTTTTCGCAGAAGCACAAACACTGCTTTCATCTATGTCTATTGTTTTAGGATTAAATATATTTCTCCTTTTTTTAGGTCGAGATAGATGCCTCTTCTATTGCACTTGCGTGGCATTTTAATTAAGATTTTAAGTCAACTTAACTGAACAAAAAAAAAACGCTGAACTGAGAACAGCAAACTAAAACTGAACACACGGCTATACAATGTGGCTGCACAACATATTTTATTATCCTAGTACCCTGTAACTATTTCGCACAAGAAATAACTCTATTTAATCCTCAGGTACGAAATGATTGTGTAATTTATACCTAGGAATACAAAGAGAGAAAAGAGAACCTGCTACTCCGGTCTGTACTTCGCCTACTTTCTACCAGTCCAAGACGTGTTTACAAATATGCGCATATCTCGGAAAATACTTGTTGGAACGATTTGAAATTTTCATTGAACATTATAAGTTAAATGCTAACTGTGCTTTCTAGAATTTTTTCCAATCATCTGCTGTAAAGGGAAAATTTTATCCACAGCTGAGTTGCCTGAGTGAATTTTTTTTTGCGTCATTCCTTTAAAGTAATAATTTAGTTCTTTAGATCATAGTCCATGAAATGGAAGGCTAGCTATGACATCCCACATGCTGTTTTTAACGCAATGCTTTAAAAACAGTGTGAAACGAAGGAGACTAGTCACTTGAAAAGCCAAACTATCTTAAGTGTTGCTTTTAGGTGCATTTATTTGAAAAGAAGTGAGTTTGCCACGATTCACAGCTTGTTGAAAGGAAGATAGCACTTTCAAATCGGCTAACCTTTCCTTCCACTAAAATTCAGTTTTACGAAAATTAACGACAACGAACCATTTAATTCGAAATTTCCTACTTCTTGCAAGAATCTTTTTATGCAGCAACGACTCCAGATACAAACACATTTCCTTCTCCTTAAGATTAAACTCTTATGCCTGAGTTACAGTCGACGCAGCGAAGCGCAGCTATCAGTGACCAAGCGCAGCCAAAGAAATCGCCTGGTTGCACTGCAAAGTGACTAAGTGTCAGTGAAGTAGAAGAATTTTCAGTTGATGTTTGAATTCCACAGCGACATGTCTGTATCCGCTTGTAGCCTTCTCACGAATAATCAGACGCTGCTTCACTTGGGCTATCAGCATCTCTATTGACACCTCGTCATCCAACACTGCATCTTTAATTGACTACATTTTGAAATAATGCTAGGTATTTTTTGATTTATTCGAGGGTGTTCTTTTCTATTCACTGTAAATGAATTTAATTCTAACGTAAACTCAAGCTTATATTTATGCCGAATGCTTTGAAAGTTTCTTTTACTACTTACCTTTTACCATAGTCACCTTTGAAATCTTACTTGGCTCTTAAACATTTTCCAATGTTATTTAAATTAAACATCCGTTTGTTATACTATTAGCATAATATTTCACTAATGGGTTTTGAGGAGAAAGTCAAATAGCTCTCTTTATAAATATGTAAGTGCATTTGACTAGATCTGGCTTGTAGGAGAAAAAAACTGGTCTTTAAACCATAATTAAATGAAAAGTAATCCAACGACAACCCTCGTACGGGTCTAGGAGTTGAAGCTGGTGAGGAGCTTCTTTACAATTTTTTCAATCAATGTCAATACGAGTATGGAATTCAACGAGTCACTTTACCCCTGATTTTAACCACGTACTTAATCAGAGCTTGGTGAGCTCAAAGCTTGGTTCGCGGGCCTTCGTCCAAACTTGGATTCGAATCAGGGATCCCACAAGCAAGAAGTCAGTAATCTTCCAACTAGACTACTCAAGTATTTTAAATTACTATAATCAATTTGCTTTGAATTATCTTTCAAATTTGCTATTAACTATCTTTTTATTTTACTTTTAACTATCTAACCTATTACCAATAAAAATTGTTTTCGAATTCCTCAAAAAATTAATAATATAAAATCAACTCTACAATTTCGCATACATTTCAAATCCCGCGCGTTTCTCAAGTAATTACAGCTGATTGCAACTCTTCGCTGCGTTGAATCCATTTCGACCTGATAAGTTGAATCCATTTCGACCTGAGCTGCGCCTGGCTGCGCCTAGCTGCGACATGTCGACGTAGGGTGTGCTCACTGCAATGGAAATCCCATATAATCAACTCAACTGACAGTTTGGCTGCGCTTGGTTGCGGTAGACGACGTCGCAGTGTGCTTCAGCGGTTACTCTAAGTCCAGTGAACATTTTAATTTCAAACCTTAGACTGGCCAAAACATTTCAATGAAATCTAAATGTATAGACAAATACGTCCTTTAATAGCTAATAGCTACTGCTGAGCTAAATGTTTTTGTTTGTAAAAACCTCCAACAAAACCAAGACCAAAGAAAGTTCGTTTTTACAAAAACTGCCTTTTGAAGCTATGCATTTTAGAAAATTCAATTTCATATGTTTGACAAAACAAAATTTCCTTTCGGCACATGTATCAATGCTGGTATACGTACCTCGTGATGCCATCCTTGAAGTGAGCGTTAATGCGAAATTGGGAGATAAGTACATTTATAATTTGTTAAATACATGCTTGTCCTTCTTATTTATGCGGCCTGTAATATGTCCGCCTGCATCAGGTTTGTTTTAAAAACAATCCACAAAATTGCATCTACAGCCTAAAGTTTGTTTTGCTAATTCACTCTGATATCATTACAACATCGTTACAGATCACCTGTAACCGCACCAGTCGTACTATCGTCGCATTGATATGCTCATTACACACATTCATTCTCGTGATATATTTCAGAAGAGGAGAATATTTTCATTAGTGAAATCCATCTTCAACATTACTGCCCCTTGACAGTAAGCCAAGTCAAGAAATTGCCTTCGTTCACGTCTCATCCAAACATTTAATCCTTCATGGATTATGCTAAGTGTACACCGGATTTAGTTTGCTTGTCTTCTGTCCCGTCACCAGGCACAAAGGCACACATTCAACTAGCAGAGATAAATGGCTTTAGATGAAATTTAGTAAAATTTAGAAGGAATAGGAATGGCTAGGGATCAAGGGCAATGTTGCGTTAAAAGGATACTCATGTTCATCAGATCGAAATTTATTCATCCAAAAAGCTTCATTCCGTACACTTGCTGTACTTGGGTGAAATGGTTCTTTTTTCATTCGGCTCTCCGTTTCTGCTGATCACTTTGCTATCGTAGAAAAGATTTATTTCCGTACATCGTGCAGTCACTTTCTCTGGGGTGGCGACGAGTACTTTTAGATAATTGCGAAATTGTAAGGCTAAGCCCTTTTTCTTATGGCACACTTCTTCTCCTCTAGCGGGTCCTGCTATTGCCTTTATCTCCTAATTTGATTTCGTTTGCCATTTGAGAGATGCTCGCGCTCCATGACAAGGCACGAATACTGGCCGTTCGAGCTCTTACGCTCGCATCGACCATTGAGCTCTCTTTTCCATTCGAGCGTTATTGCTGGATTTTATTTTATTTTAATTGAAGAAGTTGCCCCGAAATTAGACGTTGTAAGTGAATGAAAGTGAAGATATAATTCTCTTTCTTTTTCGCTTCGATGTTGAGTTAATGAGCTGTTGTTAAATAAGCTGTTGTCTACATTTGAATAGTCTCAATTGAGGGGCTTTTTTCTGTTTAATTGCAGAGCTGGCTTTTTGTGTATTCCGCAGTGCTTGGTAGTATGGTTAATTTATTTACAGTTGCTTCTGTTTCAAAATTACGAAAATGATTCGAAATTACATTATTTGGTCTAATTTTTCGGAAAAGAAAATGTAAATAAATCTTTCTAAATGCGTTTTTTGCTGTGCGGTTTTTTTTCCAATTTCAAATGTGTAGCACTTAAGCTTCTTCTCCAAGTCTAGCTAATGAGTATGCAATATTCCCAGTTTATTTTACTGAAAGGCAAACGTGCCCTTATTTTAACTGCACATTGGTTTTAAATATATGCCCTGAACAGCCAATTGGGTAAAGCAGTTGCTTTTAGCATGTATGGTTCGTAGTTCAAATTGAGCCATGATCACACATCGCATTTTGATTTTTCCTAGCTCTGAATGAGTACCTGAGTCAAAATGAGTTGTTAAACTTATTACCTCACACTTGTTTACATTGATTGTATTATATGCAACTTTAGTTTGCAAACCAGTTATAGTCGAACTGGTTAAAAGTCAGACAACTTATAGTCCACTACATACAATACAATATTCGGCTTTAAAATAGAAATATCTACCTGAGCGTAGTTGAAGCAGATCCGACTACAGGATCGGATGTTTCTCATACTTATATCACCGGACTAATCTTCTCAGGGCTATCTTGCTATTTCATTGAGCTATTTTTGGTTGTGTTTTTGCGCTTTCTTCAACAAGTTTGTGCAGTCGACCTAATTCTGAGTGAGGTATCTGCCAAAGCCTTTATGTTCTGATCAACACCATTTCTTTAACGCGAGCAAAGTATTTCCCGCTGCTGTCGGCTATAAAATCTATTACAAATAGTTTTTGAAGCAGGCTCCACTTCGCTCATACTAATTAGATGCCCAGGTCATTGGAGTCTGCCAAGCTTTATCCTTAGTAGCTACGTCTACTTCGAGGTACATATCGTCTAGTTCGTGGCTCTACCGTCTCTGGAATCGCACTTTCTCTCATACGGGGCCAGTGAAATACAACTGAGCACTCAAGCTTCGGATTTATATAAAAGTACTGGCCACATCATAGTCTTGGACAGCATAAACTCTAAAACTATGACCAAATTTTCAGGTATAAAGAGCTTTGAAAGGCTGTAGAAGATCTTGTAAGATTTGAACAGCCATTTACATTTGTCTTCTTCCACATTATTTTCAGCTACAATTATTCAGGCAAGATGGTTACACTACTTAAAAACTAGCGCTAAACGATTTTGATTGTTTGACCAGCTTTGGGTGCTCTTTTCTCAGACGATGGTGCCATGGACTTCATCTCTCGTCAATTTATATGCAGCTCCATTTTCTTCCTGATTGGAATTTTCATAAAGCCAGCTCAGATCTTTCGATCATATGAACTTTATCTGCGGTAATGCTGTTAGAATTAAAGGCGAGACTTACTCGTTCAGAGAGTTTATTACAACTAATTTATACTTAACACTAACAATTGAGTTTTAATAATTCAGAGTTCAAGTTGTATAGGTACAGTGAGAAAATTTTACTGTAATGTTAAAACAATTCAATACATGTTACGTATTATAGAACAAGTAATATGGATTTGTATGTGTACTGAGAATGTATAAGCCTTCATCACTACCTCTCAAATAAATATTACTCTATGTTCATTATGATGCATACAGCAAAGTGTTCATGATAATCCAAGCTTAGCTGATAGTTCGATATGTTTCTGCTTCTTCAAACTTTTTGTAAGTATGTCTGCTGTCAATTCATTAGTCGGGATATATTTTCCGCCAATCTCGGTTGGCCCGTCAGCGAGATTTGCAAATCCAAGCTCGTTAATTTAATTTCGAAGATAAACTGCTTCCTCCGTTGCACTTGATAGTGCCATATATTCAGCTTCGGAGCTACTTAGAGCAACTGAGGGCTGCTTCCTCGACTCCCAAACGACTGCTGCTGCGGCAAGAAAGAAAACATATCCAGTGTACGATCTTCGATCGTCACAGGTGCCAGCCCAATCAGCGTCCGCACAACCAAATAGCCTATCACCAGTTTTTCTAAAAGTAAGTTTAAAGTTAATTGTGTTATTTAAGTATTTTAAAATATGCATTGCTGCTCTCAAGTGTTCCATGTGAGGATCCGTATTAAATTGTGCCAGTTTACTAACGGAATGAGCAATATCTGGCCAGGCTGAAATAGCTAGGTATGTTAACGAGCCAATTAATGACTGATAAAGCTTCTTATCCGCTTTAACGCACGTAGAGCAATCCGAGCATTTCTTCATTTTAAATCCAGGGTCTAACGGAGTACTACATTTCCTCGTTGTTTTCATTTTGATTTAATCAAGCAAATTTAAAATAAATTGTTTCTGTGAAATAGTTGTAGCATCGCTTTGTCTGTTGAACCCCATTCCTACGAAATACTCTATAGGCCCTTTATCTACTACATCAAATTCTAATCCGATTCGCTGTTTGATTTGACTTAGGTCATCTTCATTTGAGCACGCTAGAATTATATCGTCTACGTAAATAGCGATTATGTTGATACATCCTTGTTTTTGAATTGTGAAAACACAAGGATCTGCATTACGTCGATTAAATCCAATGTTTTTCAGAACTTGATCTAATTTTTCATTGCACTGTCTTCCAGATTGTTTTAATCCATACAATGCCTTTTTCAACTTACATACTTTCGAAGGGTTTGCAGAATCAACAAAATACTCAGGTTGTTCCATGTATATGACGTCGTCTAGTTCTCCATTTAAGGGGGGAGATACATGTAACTGCTAAAACAAAAACGATTTTTTTTTATTGCATCAAAGTGTTCGAAATACTCTTAAAATATACCAAAAAAAGTTTTGAAGCGATATTCGTATTAGTTCTCGAGTTATAGCCAGTTATAGACAGCGCGGCGTTCCCCAGGTCGGTGGAGCTTTAGAACTTTAAACGCGTTTTTCTCAAAGTAGTACTTTTTCAATTTCCGTACAAGATATCTCAAAAAATATTGAACCTATTCGGCTCAAATTTATATCACATGTACAAAAGAGTATTATCTCATCGTTGAACCTACATTTTCTTGTAATTTCGGAAAAATAATTAGTTTACCAATGTTTAAAACGTGATTTTTTTGAAAAAAAATCAATTTTTTTTTTTAATCTAATAATAATGTAAAAATTTGATTTTTTTTTCTAAATTTTATTGGTTCACCTATGAATTATAGATCTCATTAGCATATTTTTTTTTCTCTGAACGTTGCAAGTTTCTCGGAAAAGGCGTTAAGTTGTACGAGGCTGTTTTTGATGTGGTTTTTTCATTTGCTCGCATTGCCTCCATTTTGTGTTAAAAAGTTATTAAAAAAATATTTTCATTTACTATAAGATATGTACTTTGAGGATTTAATACTAAAAATTTTCTGAATGAACAATATATATATTTTAAGTCAATCTGAAATTAGCAATTTCTTTTCCATTTTACATGTATTTCCCCCCTTAAGTATGCTGATGTCACATCCATTTGATGTAATAATTAATTGCATTCTACAGCTAGCGCTGTAATTAATCGAATCGTTGAGTATCTAACAACCGGAGAGAATGTTTCTTCGTAGTCTAGTCCAAATTTTTGCCTGCAACCTTTTGCTACTAGCCGGGCTTTATAGCGTTCAAGTTGACCATCCTCATCATGTTTCATATTAAAAATCCACTTCGAACTAATAGTACGTTGATTCTTCGGTAGGTCTACAAGCTGCCATGTATCATTGGATATCAGTGATTGGTACTCATTTCTCATAGAGTCAATCCGTTTTTCGGCATCTGGCCGACTCAATGCCTCTTCCACCGTTTGTGGATTTATAAAGCTAGATGAAGATACCATTCATAAAGCTAGATGAAGCTATTATCTTTCTGCCAGATCTCAAAACCCTTGCTTCATTTTCATCAGAGTCATCAATTCTATCAAATCTCACATTATTCCTGCCCTCAAAAACATCATTTGATGTCACGATGCTTCCTTTAGCTATGTTTTTGACTATGTTTGTTGTATGAGGCTTTTTATCCAAACTTTCAATTTCATCATTCACTGAGGATTCCTTTCTCTCATTATCTTCCTTTTTGGTCGTAATTTTTTGATTTTCATTTCCTGTTACGATTTCCATCAAATTTGTTGGTGTCCTCAGCTCAGCTTCCTCACTAAACTCGAAGAACCTCACGTCTTGGCTGTAGCCTTTTGATTCGCTTGAATATCCTACCATGAAGCATTCCATTCCTTTTGTGTTGAATTTAGATTTACCCGGTCGCTTATCTAACATGACCGCTTTCCACCCAAAACTGCGAAAGTACGTAACGACTGGTTTTTTCTGGCACCAAACTTCTTGAGGTGTAATTTTGTTCAGTATTTTAGTTGGCGATCTGTTTCGTATATAAACTGCGGTATTCACTGCTTGGCCTCAAAGAAATTCCGGTAGTTTCGAATCTAGTAACATTGATCTTGCCATTTCTACTATGGTTCTGTTAGCCCTCTCAGCCACACCATTTTTCTGGGGTGTATATTCTATCGTCCGCTGGTGTTTAATTCCCTTTTGTTGAAGGAAGTCTTTGAAATCTTTACTTAAATATTCTCTACCATTATCACTCCTTAAGATTTCGATTCTATTCATTGTTTCGTTTCCGACCATGGCTTTAAAATTTTGAAAACTTTGGAAGACTTCATCCTATGTTTTGAGGAAATAAACAAGCATTTTCCGCGAAAAATCATCAATAAATAAAGCAAAATACTTTGCACCACCAAGAGATGTGGTTCACATTGGCCCACAAATGTTTGTATGAATCAACTCTAGTAGTCTCTTACTACGATATTCCGATTTCGAAAAAGGTAACACACTAATTTTGGCTTTGGCACAAATCTCGCAATCGATTGTGCTTGCAAAGTTTGAAAGCTTTAGTCCGTGAACTATTTCGTGTTTCTGCATATCTTTTAAATTATTCACATTTAAGTGTCCAAACCGTTTGTGCCACAATTTCAGATCACTGACAGTATCATTCGCTAAATTACAAACTTGCTTTTGTGGCGCATTGTACACGAATAGATTGTTTAGCTTTTTGGCGCGTAGGATTACGTTTCCATCCGAATTACAAATTTCTACACGTTCGTGAGTAAAATCCACGCTATGATATGATTCTGTTACTTTGCTCACTGAGAGCAGATTAAATTGTAATTGTGGCACAAAAAGAACATCACGTAAAAGTATAATAGTGCTTTCAGTTGCTAATTTTACTTCACCAATACCTGGAGACATAATTATATGATCACCTGCTAACTCAATTTTCTTTTCATGAGGAACTAATACTTGGAATATTTCTCTATGACAACACATATGACTAGTTGTTCCACTATCAATAATCCAACTGTGCCGCGAAAATTGTTGCCAGGTTGCTGCACCGGTTTTCGATCCTGGTTATGTGGTAGTTTGGATTTCCGTTCTTTAGAGAAAAATGCGGCTTCAATCAATTTATCATCAACGGACGTTCCCTTCTCGCCTACGAGCTTCTTCTAGAAGCTTGTTTTTCTATTTATCTATTTCAGGCAGTTCATCTCGAGTTTCAATTGCCACTATAAAATTATCGAAAGATTTGGGCACACTCGATAGTAAAATTATGGCATGCTATTCTTGATTTAAATTTACATCCGTTTCTTGTAATTTCTCACATATTTCGAAAAATTGGTTTAAATGACTTACCATGGAAGAATTGTCGGGCATTTTCAAATTTATCAATTTCTTAAATAGAGATACTTTTCTTTCTGGCCCTTTCGGTTGTTGGATTTCTTTTAGGTTTTCCCATGCTCCCTTGGATGTTTCACATTTTTTGATGTGTAGCAGTTGGGATGACTTCACGCTCAATAAAATAGTCGCCATTGCCTTCTCATCTGATTTTTTCCATTCGAGATTTTTTTCGGGTTCCGTTGGCTTAACAATGGCTCCACTAACAAACGGCCCCAGCTCTGCATGGACTAATACCGACCGCAATTGTACACTCCAGCTATCGCAATTTTCCGAATCGAGTTTATCAACTTGATGCAGCGAACTCATCGCACATTTACTTTTAAAATAATACTTCTATTATTACAAAACTCCGATTCGCTTTCCGCGTATTTTTTAACTAAGCCCGAGCACATATACCGTTGTTAGCTAATCAGTCGTGCTGGTAACGTTTGTTAGAATTAAAGACGAGACTTACTCGTTCAGAGAGTTTATTACAACTAATGTATACTTAACACTAACAATTGAGTTTTACAATAGTTCAGAGCTCAAGTTGTATAGGTGCAGTGAGAAAGTTTTACTGTAATGTTAAAACAATTCAATATATGTTACGTATTATAGAACAAGTAATATGGATTTGTATGCGTACTGAGAATGTATAAACCTTCATCAAATGCATTATTGGACTGGATTTGGAGACGATAGTCTTTATTGTATACAAGCCAGAGTCTCAGATTTCTTCCTATAATGCCAGGTTAAAATGGGCCAGACTACATCCTTGCAGCAATCGATAAATGCTGGCAAACAAAGATTTCGAGCTAGATTGAATCTAAGCCAGCTTAGGTTTGTTCAAGTACTTCCATCCACACCATGGCCGTAGCTTGTGAACTTCAGTTATAAATTGTCAGCTTTTAAGCAGCTTTTGTTTGGCATTTGTCTGCTATACGAAGCTAGGTTTAATTTAGGTCTAATTATACACCACAACCGGGAAACTCTACCACCAGAGGACGAATAGGTGATAGCAAGGGTAGAAAATTGAAGAAAACGCACAAAATTATACAAAGAAAAAAAAAAAAAAAAAAACTCTAGCGCACCTGAACCGCTAGAAAACTAATTTTCGAAGAAATTGTCTTTGAGTGACAAAAAAATGTGGAAAGACGTAATACACTTTTTTGTAGAATCATAGCAACCATTCCTTGTTCAAAGCAACAGAACTCAACTATAACACAAATGATGAAAATGTTCAGTGCTGGCAACATTTTCCCAACGAAGCAGCAATAAGTTAACCTTCACAAGCTCATACTTAAATCAACTTATCCTTTGAATTTCGTTCTCATCGGAGAATTTCGTCGAAAGCTTTAGCGGTTAACGTTGTTTGAAGCTGCCATCCAAAAAATGTTCAAAACTCGGAAAATTTAAAAATTGGTTTCTTAGCTTTATTGCAAATGTTTTGCATATGAGTAGGTAATTTGAAGCATCTGTTGATGCGATAGTTACGAAAATGGTTAAAACTCGTTACCCTGTGTCAGCAGCAAAGCAAAATATCTACCAAATCTGCTTCACGTTAAACTAAACCCAACCAATAAATTTCGTTTCGATTGAATCACTGCGCTAGAAGTTATACGGGTGAAAAAATTTTTAGGGTTACCACACTCAAAACTTTTCAAATTTTTAAAACGTTAATATTTGTTGCTAATTTTTATTGAAGGATCGTTCCCATTTGCAAATCTAATGACATAATCGCCCAGTAAAGAAATTCCAAAAAATTACAAAGATGGTCATGGCTGGCAGCCCTTTTACGATTTTTGTACGAAATTCCTATGACATTTGGCTCACATTAAAATGTATTTACTGCATAAACTTCATTTTGATATCATGACTGCACCGGAAGTTATAGGGAAAAAAGCTTTATTTTGCTGAGCAAATTTGCAAGATTTAGGAGACAAAAATCACCATAGCTGGCAACCCTAATCTAATTTTTCAGCCAAAATTTCACCAAATGTTATCTTAAGTAAGATCCAAATATTGTGTGAATTTTGTTTAAATCTGATGGCTGAATCGGAAGTTATAGGCCAAAAAGCTGTTTTTTTTCTCAGTGATTTTTCAAGATGGCACCACTGCCACAGGGTTGCCCGCATTTCAAAATCACTTTTATCAGACCTGGTCCTAGTTGATACTAACATGTCCTGTGAATTTCATTACGATCGGATAATCCGGTCGTCAGTTCTCGTGAACAGAACTTTCGAGTGCTGAAAATAGAGGTAATTTAGTGATGGGTTGCCGTTCTTGTGCAAATCGGAATTTTAAAAATTTCAAATTGACATGATGCACAAACGTTAAAATTTATCAATGATTTGAATTTTTTGTCCAAAATCAAAAATCTTTCAGGAGGTTCAATGATTTGAAGGATTTTTTTTCAAGAGCCTGTCGCAGCTACAGGGTTACCCGCACGACCTTGGAAATCCATGTGTATTAAACTTTAGTCAACATCAATACGCTCTGCAAATTTCACGATGATCTAATGTTTTTGTCAGAAGTAATGACAAATCAAAATTTGAAAAAAAATCCTTGCCTACTTTTAGGCACGCTGCACCCACATACGGCACAAAATTTCCAATTCTTAACCATCGGCAAGCTTAGAACATAATAAGTTTTCATTCCCAATACTTTTTTTGAACAAAAGTTTTCGCTGCTTGGAAATATAGGAGTACCTGAAAATTCACTAAAACGCTCGCCGCCGGCAAAAGGTTTAGGATATCTGGATTTGAGAAAATCGTGGACCTACCTACTAAATACATCTACGTTCTCCGAAAGTTTCATATCAATCGGATTGGCCACTCCAGAGATTATCTCCCTTAATCATTTTGATGATATATATATATATATATATATAAAGAAATATGAATTTTCGGCGAAACGAGTTTAATACTACTTTTCTTCGAAAATTAGTAACAAGAAGATAACACAATTAAGAAAAACAAACAAAAAAATCCCTAAAAGCAAACAAACAGTCACAAAAACACAAGTCGAGTTGCGTCAAGTCGAGTTTTACCGCTAATTGTAGTTGGAATCAAGTTAGATTTAGTTTAGTAAATTAAGTTAGATTTCAATTATAAAATAGTCAAGTCAGCCTCAGGCCATGTACAACGTGAGTAAAATTTTATATGTGTAGGCCAAAAAAAAAATCAATGAAAAAAATATACAATCAATTACCATTAAAAAAGGAGCCAGCAGGCCAAAATAGTATAGCCGCTAGATATAAGAATTTTTATGTTAAATGCCGCTTTATGTTAAGCTATATATGTACAATTTAAAATTAATAAAATGTATTATTATATTAATATCTGCTGTAGGAAAAATACACATTGCCAATTGAGAACCAATATCATATCATTGCCATTTGGTGCGTTTTTTGCAAACCCGGCCAGATCAAATTTTGTTAAATATATTGAATAAAACAACAATGTCCTGCACATGTCGTGTTATATTCAAGTCAGCGGTTGTTTACGGGCTAACATGTAGAGTGTGCTGATAACAGTAAAAGTGCTCTAAGTGGTTCGTAGCACTGCTGTTGATTATTATAAAACCGGCAGTTTGAATTGAATGAATTTGCATAGCACTCCGCAAGTGTAAATTATTGTACATAAAATCTTGTAGTGTGCGGACTGTTTTTGAGTGTTTCAATGCACAGTACACTGTAGATTATTTCATAGGCAAGTTTCGATTAAAACCTAAATAAAATTTCATATAAGTTTTTTCCATGTGTCATTCTAATTTAACAACTACCCTAAGCGAAAGCTTAGCGAATGCAACAAAATTTTCTAGCAACGCAATTTTTCTGCTCGGGATCGTTTATTCGCAGCCCTATGTTGACTTACTCTGCTAGATTGCAAAAAAACCACCTATTTTAAACAGCCATGGATAGCTAATATAAAAGATTTTCCGATCCCATCGATATTCGTTCACTGTCCAGTAGTCAAACGTACTGATTGTGCCTGAGACCGACACATAGACTATGTTCGGTACGCCGTTAAATCCTCTGATGTTATCGAAAGACTCAGATCGGAAGTAGCACAAGTGCCGATGATTCGTGGCGTCTTTGCAGTCAACATACTGGCCATATCATGTGTATTTGCCACATTACGTTTAGTCACTAGTTTACATTGAATATTAAATCAGCCGCTCTGATCTCTAGACGACTTCTTAATATGGAGTAGGAGTTGATCTCCCTTAGAAATAATGCTAAAACTCTCAAAGCCTGGTCATTTCTCATAATGCTTTTTTGCCTTGTTGCCTTTTTGATTCTATTCAATCCACAATGTGAAAACCATACCAGTGGAAGGTGATCTCAGTCATTTATAGCACCTTGATACACTCTTTCCGTTATCAGACTCGAGCAAAGGTTGAGGTCAGACAATATGTGAACTATCTTGTTGCGAGTGGCTCTAGCAAGTACTCTATGGAAATTCTGTTGGCAGTACAAAGTGTTTGCAGTGTCTACGTTCTTCACTGCTGCTAGGAAGCTCCCGGTACCACACTCCATGCGACTTGTATGCATTGAAATTTACCTACCTCCTAAACTACTAGCCATCCCTTTCTTAAACTGTTATGATAAAATAAGTATCCTTTAAGCTTTGTTTTGCTATAAAAATAAACAAAACTAACCTGGTCCAAATTATTCAAATTACGAGTTTAATTGTCTACTTCCGGTTTCATACAGGAAACAAATTTGGTTTTCAAATCTAATTTCAAAGTTAAAAAGAGCAGCTAATTTTCTATACCAATCAGTATGTTTGCTGTTTTTTAGATGTTGCTTTGAATCCCAGAATCCGCTTGCAAAAAAGCCTTTCATGAATTTCGTCAATTATTAAGAAGCCCATAGCTCGTCAACTAAACTTCACACAAACATAAAAATGTGCATCCACGTTCATATCTTCTAGAAGTACCATTAAGCAAAATATGAACGAAATCCAGAATCTCCACTTTTTTTTCGTTGTCCGCTTCACGTGAAATGCCCCATATCTAAATTCTGCTGTTTTTGCATAGGGATCCGATATTCATGGGTGCACAATTTGGTGAACTTTTTTTGTTTTTAACAAAATTAGGATGCCAGTATCGTGTCACTATTCCAGTCTTTGATACAGCAGGTCTTATGGCAATGGACATTCGATTCCAAGTTTTGATCAATATTCAACTAGTGGCTGCTGGTGTCGAAGAAATTGACGCTGACTTGGATGATGAGTGGGAAACAACTGCAGACTCAGATGATGATGATTTCGATTTATTTAACTAATGGATAGATTTTATACTTATAATGTGCTTGCTAGATAACTTTTTCTCCAAAGCTTATATTTAACCAATGCAGTTTTAAGTAACATATTGGTTAAGAGTTACGGGTTATTTAATAATGCCAGTTTATTGTAGTGAAAGCATCATAATTATTCCAATAATAAGTATATAAAGATGATAAGGAGCCTTTTCTTCCTTTCTCCTTTCCTTTCTCTAAGAGATCGCGTGCACCACTCACGAAATACTTCATTAAATTGACTTAAAAGTAGAAAAACTACATCAATTCATGAATTCAAATACATACAGCCAAAACCTTTCTTGCATAAAAGCATTTTCGCATTCCCAAACAAATGCTTCGGACAAGACTAAATCTTACTTTAATTCAAGAATATACAATGTATAATGTTTTGAATCAATATTATTCAACACAACTTTCAAGAAACCTAATCACCCCGTAGCAATGTTTATTACAGAAAAGTGAAAATTGCTTGTGGCATCAATAACGTAAATTCTAAATTCGTAGCTTTGAAGGTACTTAATGTAAAGTTTGAGCCTGTGTGTCTCAATTCAGAAAATAGAAGAAATTACCACTTCCTACAAATTCCTTTAGTTGTCTAAGTTTGGATTGTCATTCTGCCACAATGATGGTATGTTATTTACAAAATACAGAACAATACATATTAGATGAACAAAATTTCCTAACACAATTCCGAGCCGAAGAAGTAAACTTTCCCAGTAAAAACTTTTTGGACAATGCCCGGGGATAACATCACCAGATTAATTGATGTTTACTCATAGCACAAGACTGATAGGAGCTGGTCGGATTTTCGGAAGCTGAAACAAGATTCCAGACACTAGGCGATGTGTGCACTTAACGAAATACAGTCATGGTTCAAATTTATGATTCAAGGACAGATTTGAAGCAGTAAGTAGTTTTGCAGCAAAGAATATGAATTTTACAAGTTAGCGTAGTCTTGAAATGAAAGGTTTCACTCTAGGTTACATATTCAATTTAAAATAAAAAAGTAATTAGCACGCATAGCATTTAATTTCAATAAATGTACGTGAACAGTGTTAACAAATGTAAATATTTTTATAATAGCTTCTAGTTGTTTAAGGCAAATTATACGCCTCCTTTTTGCTACTAATTATTAAAAACTATTTCAAGAAAAATCAAAGAAATTAGAGACTGTTTTGGAGATCAAAGTAACTGTAAGTAAACGTTCTACAACCGTCACCTCACCCTGCCTTTGCTCATTTTTTTCGAGCATTACTATTACTTAGTAGAATGAGACCTACTAGTTACGTGCACCTCTATTCGCATCATTGTGTCTTTTTGGTTTTGTCGGTGTTGAACAAATTATCCTTTGCCCTAAGCTGAAAGTTAATATTGAAACTGGACCCAATACATATTTATATATGGGTGGATGTGTGCCGACACGGAAATCGTTAAGTCAATTAGACGGCGTCGGAACGTGGAAGCCAAGAGCTATTAACTTTTCTTTTTACAAGATCCTATTTCGTTCCTTTCACATCCGTTTGTAGTTGCCTCCTTACTACGCTGTCGCATTGCCACGAATTCGGGTCTACAATCCAACAAGTTGTCAACTCTAATACCGATACGGCTCAGGGTTTATAGGACGTACTTGGTAAATCTAAATTAAAATGGCTTTAACGTGGAGAAACTTTATCCAGGCGTGAAACAGTTTCGTGTTCACATGAAAATATAAAGATGCTTTAGTCAAACAACCGAATATCATGATAGCTATAGTAAAAGCTCATACGCATTGAATTTCGCAATGTAATTTTTATGTTTAAAACTGAAAATATTGTACCAACCGGTAACTGACTTATTTTTCGCGAAAATCCTAACTAACCTGCACAGATTTAAGCTAATTTTTGTCAAAGTGAAACAGTTTTTATTCAATAAAGAATAGCTTTTATTCAATAAATATTTTGTTTATTCGGTTTTATTTGAATAGATTAAACAATACTGCTTCTTTCTCATATCTGAACTTATTCAATTATTTATGATGATTTATTTTCTGTATTTTTCTTAGAATTTCACTAACGCTGTTTATATAAATATGTTGCTGTATGCTATTAGCACAATAGCTTCTTTGCAGGAAACTAACAAAATTTCTTCGCAATAAACACTCATTAAAAAGAGTTTCATTTTCAGTCAAATAATCACCTGTTTTCACTAAAATTTCTCCTTATTTGCCTTACCAACATCTACCTTGACTGAAGCAATGAAACTCTTTTCTTCTTCACGACGAATACTTGATTAACTTACAGCAATTTCTGAAACGTGTTGAATCCTCACCAAAAATTCTAGTTATCGTCACCCATCTCTTTGTAAGACACCGAAAAAATGACATTAACAGTGACTGAAAAATAAAAGTGCTATCCTAAAGTGAAAGCTTTGCGATGATTACAACTCATAACATGGGTCGTAAAAAAGTTTGAAAGAATCAGGGACAAGAAAAAAAAAGCCGGGAACAAAAAGCACAACAACGGCACCAACATTAAGGACCAAAGATGCCATAACAGTTACCGTGAATGATATACACGTTTCACAGGCGTTTTCGGGCACTTGAGCCAAGCGACGAGTGTACCAGGGAAAAGGCGAGAATATCCTCGGATAAGTAAACAACAAGCAACATGAAATAAAGCACCCAGGAGACCAAAATGCCCTCAAGTCGATTACCAGTTTTTTGTAACTTTCACGGACGCGTTTCGAAATATGGTTGCTTCGGATTCTTTAACTTACTTCATTCTGGGTAATAGTCGCGCAGTACTGCCGTAGAATAGCAAAATCACTTTTTATTATGCTCTCGAAATTCCTTAGCTGAACACTATGGCTTATGGTTTGTTCGGAATGCTAAATTTCTCCTGGACAGGGAAATCATTTATAACAAAAGCCTTGTCGAAATGAAAGAAAAGTATGGTTTTAATACTTTCCAGTGTTCTTGTCTCATTGGGAGTATCAGGCATAAGATAAAGATATTGTTTTAAGGGCATTCATACAGCCAAGCCTAATCCACTCCGAAATATCCATAACATAATCTTACCAGCAAATCGTATTCACCGGAAATCATAGAAAACACTGATTCACCATTGCGTGCAGTAAAAGCTGCAAAAAAAGGATTCATATATTTTGATAAGGGATGGTACAGCAAATGCGAGCAGGCTCGGATTAAAACTTTTTGATAAAGCAATGTACATTTTCCCGCAAAGAAAAACATTGTGTACCGACGAACAATAAGGTTGTCGAGATTAGACTGCCTTGGTCGCTAAGAGGGTTGATACAAGCGTTTCAAAAGCGAAAACGAGAATGACACCGATGCTGTACTGGTGCTGCTGATAACAATCAAGCCCTTAACGGGTTCGAAGCAAAAAGTTGCGGTTAAAGCAACAGGGATAAATTACATTACGGATTTTGAGTTCAACCTGAGAAAAGGATATTCGTTGATAATAATAGAAGATATTTTCTGACTCTGCCTTAATTTAATGAAAGTAAATGATATTTATTCGAGAGACGCAACGCGGAACTTGATGAAACACATTTTACTATGTATATTTTCAAGAAAATGGTAAGTCATATAGGGTGATGTTGAGCTCAATTGATACGATTAGACATGTATAATTAACTTTAAATTCATAAGTACTTTTTATGAAACAATGGCGAGTTTATACAAAACATTAGGTTAATAAGCAATTGATGAAAAATCTCACCCATATTCATCAAAATATCTTCGATATCTCGGAAATTGATACCGATGATATAAAATCAAAGCCGCATCCAGCGCTGATGTCAATCGCATACTTTATCTAAATAAAGAGATCTTAAAATACTTAATTACGTCGTAGGTTTCGAGCTATGAAGCTATAATTCCCAATTATTATTCGCATTGATAGGTTATATGAATCATTTGATAAAAAGATAAGCATCCAGATAATAATTAGTTAAGTGCTGCATAAGACGTTGATAGATATACATAACTAAAATTGTGTTGAACATAAGCAGAAAAGTTATGTGAGAATAAATACGAATAGTGCGCAAACAGAAATTAAAAACTAACAGCTAGAGCGAATAATAATAGCTTCTGATTGGTTCATTATTGTTTCGAGTACTGAATTTTAAAACCAGGGGAGGAACGCAACATGTTTGACTGTCACTTCATATGCACTATGTTCTCACAAATCAAGAAACCTGTTTTATCCATGAAAATTCGCGAAATGACAAATTCTGCTTTCTAAAAACCTTGAATATAGGTTAATTTAAAGCATTTCAGAAATAAAAAACCCGAATGATCACTAAATGTCAATATTTGACACAACTTATTCGGAGTATATTTATCATCAGCGTAGTAGGTTAGGTTAGGTGAGGTTAGGTTGTAAAGATGGTTGCCAGTTTGAACCCATTTGCCACGATCCGTAGGCTTGTTAGAGCTGCCAAATTACTGCTTCGTCAAACTGATTCAGTTGACTCAGCGTGACGACACTAGCCAGCTTTCTAAACTCTTGGAAGTGGTAAGAATCAAAAATCTTGAGGCGTTTATTATTTAGGGCACGACAATCGTAGAGAATATGCCCGATGGTGTCTTCTTCCACCTTGCACTTCTAGATGTCAGTCCCGTTTTGTTTGCATGAGATGCGGTGAGGCAGTGCCCTGTGAGCAAGCCGACCATCACTCTCAAGCAGTTTCTGGTGAACTTAACCAGTGTCCTGCTTTTGCTATGATCAGGCGATGGCCATAATGTCCTGTTTACTCTGCAATCCAACCTGTTTTCCCCTTCGGACTTTAGTTTGGCCGATATAATAGCATATTGTTTGCATGTGGTATCAGCAATTGACCGTCGTACAATGATGCAGGGCTATTACTAGCTCCAGAACCTTTCCTTATGACCCCACTATGCCCTGGTCCCCCCACAAAATCTGGATCGGAATATGCCTTGGCTTTTCATTGAGAGCCACGATGTTAACAGTTTTTGAGTAACATCTGTTAGACGCAAGGAAGACAACGCTCACTCTGCTGTTGACGCAAATCGTTGTTGGTTTGGTTGATGTTCCGCTAATAGACTCAACTGCCATGCGTACAGCATATAATTCAGACTGAAAGACAGTAGCACCAGAGGTTACGGCTCAAACCCGTAGAAAAAATGTCCGAGCCAACTTCTGTACCCGTGTCGTAGTAAATATTCAAGTAAATATTTCAGCGTAGCAATATTCAATAATAGGTCTGTTCCCGTACTACGATTAATTGCAATTAATTGCAATGAAGCGTACTAAAACGGAGTACAAAAAACGGCTTCATTGCAATTAATTGCAATTAATTGTAGTACGGGAACATACCTAATAGCTCAAGCCAAATGAATGAATTGGCAGCCAAATGGTAGCATAGGGCACGGGGGCGTCATCGGGTGTTGGTTACCGAAGAAGCAACTGAAATCCCGAGAAATGCCTACTGCTGAATCCTACCTCCGACCTATCGAAGATGTGATTTCACATTGGGTGGCTGCCGTAGCCTTCATGGTATTTCATATCATGAATGTTGCTAAAGAAGAAGGGTGAGCGCGAACACTAGCCATTAGCTTCCATATTGGGGGTTAAGCATAGGCCAATAACCCGTTCCCGTAAAATTTTTACTGATTCAGGAACCTGATATTTTGCCTCGTATGCTTGGGTCAGATCAACGGAATCAACGGTCCACGCAAACAAATTATGGATTAATCTATTGGAACTTAAAATGCGCGAGCCCTACACAGACCGGTCCTTCTGGAACAAGTCAATCAATACAAAATAAACCTTCTTGCTGTTTAGAAACTGACACTGTTTGGTACTGAGATTATGGACATGACATCGTATACAATCTTCAAAAGCGGAAAGTCATATGGAAGTCACGAATTTGAAGTGGACTTTTTTTTCAAAACAAAAATAAAACCGGAAATAATCGAATTTAAACGAAAGATTGTGTGTGATCTGTATTCGAGCAACGTTTTTTTTAGCATCTATCTCACAAACATTCATCCCACTGAAGATAAGGATGAGGTAGTGAAAAAAATGTTTATAACCTTCTGGAAAGGTTATATGATTCTCTATCATCAAATGATGTGAAAATTCTGCTGGGCGACTTAAAATCAAACGTTGGAAAGGAGGAAACACATCGCGGAACCAGTTGCCAATTTAGCCTTCACGATAATGGACAATGGACAACGCAGAAATGATTGCTTTGACAACGAGTGTCAAGCCGCGTTGGACAAAGAGAATGTAGACTACAAAATCCACATTGAACGGCCAAGAAGAGCCAAGAAAGAAAAATATGGGGAGAGTAGAGAGTAGCTAATAGAATAATAAGATGTACACTGAGAGTAAAATCTTGGTGAAATCAACAATTTTCCTTAGTTGTTTTTGCGTCAACTACGGGCTATAGTTAAAACAACCATAAGAAAATTGTTGATTACTTTTATGTACCATGACGCGTGGTTGATAAACAACGTCCGTGGTGCAAAAAAAGTAAGCAACCACGAACAATGGTATTCCAACAATATACATAGTACGAAATAGTGAATGACTATAGTCTGCGGTGTCGAATTATGTTTGTTGAATTTAACAATTGTAGAGTGGTTCACTTACTATAAAAATTGTTGATAATTCAATATTTTGGAGTGTTAAATAAATCGATGCTTATTTTGCTATATATAAACTATTTATCGTACTTATGAACCAATTGACAAAGTTGATTCCCCGAAGGTTTCGATTTGTTTTGTATCAGCAAAGTCAACTACTTTTGTATGTTCAAATGAACTATTTTAGTATAGTAAAAATAACCATTTTCCGTAATTCATTCGACAATTTTGAATAAATTGTTGCATTACTATCAATAATACTTAAATCAACCACGGCTTTTTCTTTTAGTGTAAGAAATGGAAGTATTTTGACAACATGCTGAATAACATCAATTGCAATTTTATGGTTTACAGCACTCGACAAGCCTACAAAGTAGTGAGCACAAAAACAAGGCTTTGAACCACGCACTTGCCTGTGTAAGGCTGCTGATGGAAGCATCAAAAGTGACTCGGAGCAGGTGAGGGAGAGATGCAGCAATTATTAAACGGAAATGTCCCCGCACCCTACGATACACTATCACTAATTGGCACACACCGTGACAGTGCCTCGTCTCACCCTGCTACAATAGATGAAGTCCGACGGGCCATGAACCGCTTGAAATCTAACAAAGCACCAGGTATCGATGGAGCTCCTGAGAACAGACGAAACCGTTTGCAAATTAATGAGCGAAAAACAAAAATTATTACCCAATCAAGGAAAAGGACGCCAGTCAGACAAAAAGTAACAATAGGGGACCTAGAGTACCTAAGGACGATCCTGTCGAAGGATGGGAATGAGTATGACGAAATCAAACGACGAATTCAATTAACCAATAAGACGTCAATGTTTCTCACTCTGAAATCTCGATGTGTTCACAGGAAAATTAAGTTTCGCACCTGTGAAACAATAATGAAACCTGTGTTATGCTACCGAGGCGAAACCTATACACTGACCCAGGCATCTGAAAAAGCTTTAAATACGTTCGAGGGAAGTGGGAGGGATTGCAAAGAATCCTCGGTCCAATACGGGAAGAAAATTGATGGCGAGTGCTTTTTCGTCAAAAATTCAAAAACAAATGGCTGGATTGAAACGAAACTTGCTATTTCTACTTTAAATAAAATGTTGTGCAAAAATAAAAAAAATCATCATTGCTTGCAGCTCTAGCTAAATTTCGCTACCAAAAATCTTTCAAGTTTGGTATATATCAAGATCAACAGACTGTATGGTCTTAGTTTAAGTCTGGCATCTGCATTGCAAGTAATATAAAAAGTAAGTATGTTTTGCTTTAAATGACGATTTTTCAAAATGACACTACAGCCACAGGGCTACCCTCATTTTCGAGTCGCTTGTATCAGGCCTGTACATATCCATCCTGTACAATACATGTACCAACACAACCTGCAAGTTTTAGTTCGATCTGATCATCCGGTCATGAGATCTCGCAAAAAATATATTAGATATCCATTGGAAAAGTAGGCTGTAAGAAGTAGAATATTGAAAATTTTAAAACGACAGGGTGGACCGCAATAAATCTACCTGCCATTTAAATTTTCGTTTGAAGTGTAAAATTTTCAGGATTCTCAATGATTTGAAGGTTTTCTCACGTGCCTACTGCCCATTCAGGGTGTTTCCGGATTCACGTCTTCTTCAGACCAAGACGAGGTGTCCGAAATCGTTGGCTTTGTTTCGTCATATTGCCTCAAAGCACCATCAAGCCAACGATAAGTCAATTTAGAACGTCAACTGTTATACAGGAGAGCAATGCCAAGACGTAGATAACTGAATTCGGACAAGCTCGACTTGGTCTGACGTCACATTCTGTTATGAAAAACTGAAAGTGAAGGCGAAGACGTCAATTCTGACAGGCCCTTGCAGTTGCTTGCAAATTCATCAATAATAAGACATATCTATTGTTGGTAAACATCACTACGTCCTGTGAATTTCGAATGTTGTCATGTTTGTATCAAAAATTATCACAAACTGAAACTTGGAAAAAAGTTATTTGTCTATTTTAAGGCACTCATCGCCCACATAGGGTTAAAAAGATTCACATTGTTATCATAGCTAAGCTTAAAATAGTATCAGTCTTTATTCTCGAACAGAACATATGTATTTATAAATGCATTATTGTATCATAGCTCCCACAAAGCTATTTGGCAAGTTTGAGAAGCTCTCCCAATGCATCATTTGATCCTAATGAAAGTAAGGCAAAGTAATAAACTGACAATTTCCTCTGTTGTATTTTGTCTTCCCTCGAAACTGCCTGAGCGCGACTCTTCCACGCTTTGGTCTCGCGATATCTGATACGATCTAAGTTTTATGGCTTTTAATTTTAAGATCAACTGAATCGAAATTTGTATGGATCAATTTCAGTAGGTTGTTTTATACTGTGGAATAGATAAATGGCAAGGTATATACAGTACGTACATAAAAAAAACATGAATGTACTCTTAAAAGCTTTCGATCTTATGTTTGTAAATATTCAGCGAACAAAACCTAAATTTTCTCATACAAAGTAAGAAAATAAAAACTCTGTGCACTGTAACCTTAGCTCAGCCGTATAACAGTTGGTTGGAATGAGATTTGCATATTTATAGCTACTTAGGCTGCAAACGCATGTTCTTTGTTATTCCCACACATCAGTAGAAATCATAAAAAGATTCCTAAAAAAAAATACGCAGAAGCTAAGGTGAGCAAAATCCAGGCTGGGACTAGCACTTTTTGCAGTCATAAAACTCAATGAAAATTTTAATCAAAACATACCACGAGTCACATGCAACAAGCAATTTGAAAAAAAAATGTTCTCTCGATTGGAAGTCGGAAGCTTTCACTGATACGATTATAAATAATCAAATGCCACCGTCACGTGTTAAATCCAATTACGAAAATCATTCATTAGAAACACACCGAATTTCGAATGGATTTATGAATCATTAAAATCGTGAACTCTGCCGGTCCCATCCGAGTACAAAGGACCAACAGCAGCATTTATTTTTCATTTATTGTTCCGGCTGCCAGATTTCAGGTATTTGATCCTAACGCAGACATAGTCACGTTTAAAATTCAAGAGTATTCGTAATGAAAGCTCTTTGCCTAGACTCTTGTCGTCGACCCTTTTGTCAAACACAAATTTCTGAACTGTAGCTTCTAAATTTCCCTTCGCTACAATGTCTGCAAATCTATTATAACTCAGTTGAAAAGAAATGATGAAAAGTGACGGAGCATGACTTTCGAAAAGTAATTTACACTATCGTTGTATTGTTATTTTATTACCCGAACCATTTCATGTTAAGGTAAATAAAATAGGAATTTTGATACACAGTGATGAGGTCAAACAATAACAGATAATTTTATTTAAATACCATTTATTTCCTTTAGAGGCTAATTTTCAAATTGACAAAAAACTTTCGAAGAACGGAATTATAGTTTCCTGATGTACATATGTATGTATATCGATATTTCTACAATAATCCAACCTATTCTTAAATACATTAAATGAATTTAAATATATCTAGATCCTAAACACAAAATGGTCTTTTGCTAGAAATAATTTAAACAATAAATAAAGAGTGTTTTTTGCCGGTTTTGCATTTTGAAGCTCACAACTGTCAAATAAACAAGTGACAGCTGTCAATGTAACTTTCTTTTTTACTCAGTAAAGATTGTCAAATTGTCATGGATAGATTTACGTCGCAGCAACGTCTAGAAATTGCGAAAATGTATCTATGTATTTCCGAAATCAGTGTTCAGTTGTACAAATCTAAAGATCACTTTGTGAGTTTTATTTATTTATTTATTTAATGTTTAAAACAACAGATCGAGTCCAATTACTTAATTTGGTAAATATCATTGGTAAATATAAACAAAAATATATTTAAAACAAACAAGAGTATGATATTGGAATTGTTTTTGCGGGATGATTGAAATTGAAAAAAATTTTTATTTAATTACATAGAAAATTTTATTTGACAAAGTGGTTTCGAAAGTATGCACTGATTCTCACCAGACACCAGCACACAGTGCATACTTGACTGATGTGACCACTTGCAGTTGGAAATCATCGATTTTTATTTACGCTAGTTGTGACAAATTTTAACATCTCCGACTTATATCCATCGAAATAATTTACTTGTAAAGGTTATTTAATTGTGATCATGGTTCCCTTTTTGTCTATGAATCAGCATAGACAACGTATATCGACTTTAAAGCTTAACAAAGCAGAGAATAGTTGATACGGAAAACTTGATCGTTTTGCGGAATAAGCCTCCGAAGCCGAATCAAATTGGAATTGTTTTTGCGGGATGATTAAAATTGAAAAAAAAGTTTTTATTTACATAGAAAATTTTATTCGACAAAGTGGTTTATATGCTGATTTATAGACATACTATGCTGATTTGTAGACAAGAAGGGAACCATGATCACAATTAAATAACCTTTACAAGTAAATTATATTATTAAACGATCTAAGTATATAACCCAAGAGCCTGGACGCTTTGGCAGCTGGTCAAATAAGAGTTTAGTGTCAAAAATTACTCCCATGTCTTTAAAACGGAATACAACATCGAGAGAAGTACTAGAAATGCAATAAGAAAATGTCAAAGGGTTAGTTTTACGCGTGAATGAAATTTGACGACATTTTAGGACATTCAAATTAAGATAACTCGCATTGCACCAGTTGCCCGGAGTGTGAAGATCATTCTGTAGCATAAAGCCGTCTTCAATTGTATCGATTACTCTGAATATTTTAAGATCATCTGCATGAAGAAGACACGGAAGATCATTAATGAAGATTAAGAACAACAAGGGGCCAAGTATCGATCCTTGTGGATTACTTGAGACGGGACAGAAGGGAGCAGAGGAGCAGGAGGAACCAGGAGAGCAGCGGACCATAGAAACCATATTTGTCTTATTTCAAGAGAAGAAGCAAGTGGTTGACAAAGTCGATTACCTTAGAGAAATCAGTGTAAAGAACATTCACCTGTCTTTGCTTATCGATGACAGAAACAACAGTGATGCTGAAAGATAGCATGTTTGTAACAGTAAATTTACCTTCTACAAATCCATGTTGCTCGTTGGCATGGATAAGCTCGAATAGAGGATAAATTCTGTTGTAGACAAGATTGGGTGGTAATTGGAGATACAAACAGGGTCACCTGCTTTAAGTATGGGAAAAATGTTGGCTAATTTCCATATGGAAGGAAAAACACGAGTTGCGATACTGAGGTTGAAAATAATTGACAGGGGAACACAAAGTGAAGAAGGTAGTGACTTTGTTTATATATTAGGAATACCATCAGAGCCAGAACTAGAGTTAAAATCGAGAAAACTCATCAAATATTCAACTTCTAAAGGGTTTGTACGAAACAAAGAAAACGCTCTAAGGTTAGTGCGAAACGACGAAGGAGTCGTAAAAGAAACATGCGGAGGAGAAAGAGGGTTTTGTGGGAAAGAAAATGACGACAAAAAACGAGCAAGGAACTCACAGGTCTCTTCAGTTGTAACGGCAGAAATTTCATCAAGAAATATATTTTGAGCAATGACGAGGAATTTTTTCAAGGAGTGAAAAGGTTTTGAATTGTTGGAGCTGGTTTTGAATTGTTGGAGAGCCTCAACTCTGGTAACTTAGACACGCATGACTTCTTTAGCGATCCTTTTTGCATGAGAGCGTAGCTTTTTAAACTCAAGCAGGTGATCGTGCAAAGCAAAACGTTTAAATTTGGCACGGGCAGTTAACAAGATGGATTTCGTTCAATACTAGATAACAAGATGGATTTCGTTCGCCATTCCAGCAAAGTTGGCTTTATTGAAATTGAAACGGGTATAACAAGAGACTTTGGATCTAAGAGGAAGATTGAGGGAAAGTTCTAAAAGAGCAGTAGGGTGTTGAGGGTCGGTAGGGAGATAAGATAAAGCGTCGGAATCCAAATAAACAAAACACACTGGAATATTGGAAAAATAGATCCAGTATTTTGTCATTGGTATTAGATACCGAGTTCAATTGGGAAAGAGAGCATAAAATATGAACGTAGACAAAGTAAACGAAAGACTGTTGCTAGAAATGATGGCTGAAAAAGATGTATTCCACTCGATGAAGACATATTCAAATCACCATATAGCATTAAGTGAGCTGTAGGAAAATGGCACAGGAGGTAGGATTTATGGACCACATAATCGTCCATTAGCACATGCTATTTGCCATGTGATTGCAAATTTTTGCAACTACTTCACGTTGGTGGACCTTAGTCCAACGACAAGATTGAGAACAATGCCTTTTGAAGAGAATATTGCAGCCATTAAAGCCAGTGCTGTCGATTCACAGGCATTTGTAAGAAGCTGGAACTTGTCTCTCTATTTTGTGGAAAATTTTAAGCATAGATCTGAGTTTAAACGCTCACGAGATCCAATTGGTGCAAGAATCAAAGCCCTAAGATTATCAGAGACATCACCCGTTCAATTGAAATTTTACCTTTTGTTTTACGGGAAAATTTTCTACAACAACGATGTTCCTTTCTCGCTCGATGGCTACGTTAATAATCCAAATCACATCTGGAGGAAGGAAAAATCCCGTCAAAATATTGAAACAACGTTACATACGCGAAAATGAATTGTATATAGATTACTGCGTGCTGGTGGTATCATAGGGCCATATTTTTACGATGATAAACCAGTTTTTTCGAATTTGCGTCGCACAGATATGAACAAGATATGGTTTCAATAAGATGGCACTAAATACCACACAGCGCCGCAATCATTGACTTACTGAGGAAGAAATTCGGAAATCGCATTAACTCGAGAGATGGACCCGTCAATTGGCCACCGTTATCACGCGATTTGACTCCGTTGGATAACTTCTTGTGAAATCGCTGGTCTACGTTGACAAACCAGCGGCGATCGATGCATTAGAAGCCAATATAACCCACGTTATTACAAAAATACGGCCCCAGTTGCTTCAAAAATTGGCTCCTTGAGATGTAGTCGCGGCGGTCATTTGCTCAAGTTCATCCTCAAAAAGGAAATGTAAGGAGCCAAATTTTGCAACAACAGACAAATAAAGCGATCCAACTGGTACTATGTGTTTGATTCCAGTTTTTAATCAAATCCCTTTTAAAAACACCCTTTACAATAATTTTTTTTAATATTTAACGCGCAGACGACCCCATGGATTACATTTGCAATTATGATGAGATACAATGAAATAAACAACCATTCGGAAATGAGGCAGAAAAAAATCTGAAACTGTCTCTGAAAACAGAGCTGCATCGAAAATTCAAGTAAACAGAACGTTTATCAAGATGCAGGGAAGGTCATTTCTAGCTTTTTCCAGAATGGCGTCATTAAACACGTTCGAAGTTTCCAGTCAGTACAATTTTAGGCATGATACGATAGAGAACGTTTTGAAATCGTGCCAGTAACACGCTAGATTGTGCCCAGATCGTCCTTTTGACACAAATGAGAATATTTAAAAGGAAAACGTGAAGAAGTTTATGGAGCTCGAATCAGCGTACCCAAGCCTTTTCACTTCATTCCCACCTTTCAAAATTCGACTTGAGCTGAGTTGTGTAAATTACTACTATCAATTATGATATTTGATACGCCTCAATAAGCCTTGCGGAAGATTTTGAAGAAAGAGCTTCACATATTTCCATGCAAAATGCAGTAGACTCAAAGACTAGATTAGCCGCGTCGCAAATAGCTTCATTCAAATGGTTGAAGCTGAGCTGGATTGTTGGGCACGAATTCTGATGACTGATGAGGCTCATTTCACACTCTTTGGCAGCGATAGCAAACGAAATGGTCGTATGGAGGAAACCAGTAGCTCTTGCTTAACTTAGGATAAGAAAGTGATTTTTTGAGCAAGTGTTTGCTTCAAAATCATCATTTGGCCATATTTTTGAGCTGATGAGGTCATTTGAGCAAGTGTTTGCTTCAAAATCATCATTTGGCCATATTTTTGAGCTGATGAGGTCAGTGGCAAGCGAAATTGGTGATTCTAGCGCACTTTGTGTTTGCGTAAATTCGTGTAAAAATTTGAAAGATTTCCGGTTTTTAAGGATGCTGCACTATTACACTATACGATAAACGTTTTGCGTCCCTAGGTGTCGAAAACTGACTGAACACCAATATCTCCTGATAGAAATCCATCAGCCTACTTCCTAAAGACATTTTTATGAATTGAAATGTATGCCAACAAGCCAAAGACCAAAACAGAGTTCAAAGACAGCATTCTAGCTGAAATCGTAGTGATATTGCATGATATAGTGATTAATGTGATGGAAAATGTCTGTAAAAGAGTTGGGTTTTGCCTTTCCGAAAATTGAGACAATTTAATCAGTATTGTGTCACGGCGTCGTAAATTACGCGCACAAGCAAAAAAATCTCCACCGCCATCCAAAAAAACGGCGATGAAGATTTACGAACCGAACTATTAACTTGAGAGTTCCGCCGTCTAGATTAACCTTGGCTAGGTTACAGAAACAGTTAGTAATAAGTAAACAAACAGGCCGTCACAACTACACAGTAGGTATAGATGATTAGTAACTTGTTAATTTTGTATTTAGTTAGTAGTAATTAGGCGTAGTACATAATCACATCAACATCAGTACATAATCATATCAA
The DNA here is from genome assembly GCA_947369275.1 of Nemotelus nigrinus. Lineage (NCBI taxonomy): Eukaryota > Metazoa > Arthropoda > Insecta > Diptera > Stratiomyidae > Nemotelus > Nemotelus nigrinus. The sequence continues at coordinate 65,200,388 of OX376373.1, forward strand.
CATCAGTACATAATCACATCACATCAACGTAAATTATCGCAACGAAAAGCATACCGAGTACTAAACACCACTATCAACAACAATCACGTCATAAACAAATTTGCAACCTACCGGCGGCAAATCACGACATAAACAAATCCACAATCTACCGGCGGCAAATCACGATAAAAGGGTGGAAGTATGACACAAACATGAAAACACGATCACCAAAACGATCGACAAAATAATCTATGTGATACACTTACGAGGTCTGTAACTGAATTTTACTGAATTTTCCAGAACCATGTGGTGGGGAATTTCATGAAAAGACTGGGAACGCACTCATTCTATTTCCTGAAAATTGACAATCGAAAGTGTCAGTTTTTGGTTTTTGGGAGAACAATAGTGATTATAAAGTCATCTTAAGCGGTAATAAATTATCGCCACAAAAATATTCGACCTTCATAGCAACATTACGCAAAAAATATGTTGCTTGCCGCGCACATTTGAAAATATTTACTCCCTTTGACACTTTTCAGTATTTTTCAGTAGCTCAGACCCTACTGAATTTTACTGAAAGAGGGGAAATTTTCAGTTTTCAGTAAAACGGAGTACGGGAATTAATCGCGATTAATCGCCATTAATCGTAGTACGGGAACATACCTACGATCAGCTCACTATTGATTTTGACTTACGAGTCGCGATGACAGTTCCGTTTGTCAAACGGCGGGCAGAACAGTTGTTTGCTGTCATGATCGAGCGGAATAAGTGGGAATGGGCCGAGGTGGAATTCAGCTGTGGATCGCACGACCCCAAAGCTGAGTTTACTGAGCTCAACGGGTTCAAATAAATTCCGTTGCCACCAAAAAGTTTTATTGTGCACCGACAAGGCGAAAAACGTCTTCTTTTGATTGGAACTGGGTGAGTGGACGGATGTCCGAGGAAGAAACGACCGAACACTGACATTGAGTTTTCTTTCCTTTTGTATTATTGATCTGGAATTTTGGACCCGAACCGAGGCAAGACAATAAGCGTGCAAAAACGACGACTTTAAAATTGGAACAGTCTAACTAGCAAAAACCTGACGACATACTCGGAGGAGTCAACCACGGAAGCAGAGTTCACGGAAAAGGGCCCCAGCGAGACAAGAGTAGGCGACGAGCAGAAATAGCAAGGTAGTGTGCACACTATATTATAGGAGCTCTTAGTTTTTTTTTGTAATATTTAATTTAATCGTATACCAATCAAGATAGAAGTGGAGAGATATTTTGAGAGTGGATAGCGTTTAAGTATAAGTTTCAAGGACAATAATAAAATGTGAAGTAATTCTGCATGTTAGAAAGAACGGCTGTTAATTCGATGTGATTTAATTTAGACAGCGGAATTTAATCATTTCGACGTTTTTCTTGTTTACTCGCGTGATCCTTTCCCGTATCTTAGTGCTCGCTGTCACAACTTCTCGCTTCAGTGCGACGGTGGTTCAGTAGTTCCGGTTAAATTGAAGCGACTGGCGCCCGAACCACCCCAATTTCCACGAGCAAAGCCGCCCGGAACTACCTCACTTTTGTCTCAGTCGAGGAGAAAAGGGGTTTTTGGAACGTGTTGCACGAGAAACGGTAATAATTGTTTTCAAAAACTACTTTAAATAGGTTTTGAAATAGCAGGCTTCATAAAACAACAACTATTCAAATTATGTTCAGAATTGTTATTGAGTTATTTAGCTATTTAATAAATTGCGCTCCCATAAATTGCGTATTCCATAAATTGCGCTCCCCTTTGCTTTCTTGCACCTGTTAAGTATACGTTGCCTTGGCAATAATTTTTCTGATTATAATGCTGTTAATTGAAACATATAACAAATTTAGTTCTATTTTGTCAGGAATCTAATATAATTTAAGAAAAATTTTTTTTTTATATTACTTTTAAAGAAGGATTAGTCTTGCTTTGTTCTTATAGCATTTTTTCTTGGTTTGTTCAGTAACGTTTTCCAGCTCTTGTGGGTGCTTTAACGGAACCCACAAGAGCTGGAAAAACGTTAATGTCAGGATATGCGGACAATTATCCAGTATGCACAAACGAATATTGGGTGTTTTCTGCTTTATTTACTATTTCCTTATTATCAAGAGCTGAATTTCAGTCTTTGTAACATTTTATAGTAAGTGCTCGTAGTTCTAAAAAAAAGTTTTGCCACGGTTACCGTCCCATTTTAAACTTATGTCACACAATTTCACCCACGTAAAATATGTAAGACTTCTACTTGCTTCATTTGTTTGCTTCAAACTTTCAAGCAGTCAAAATCTGTTAAATCTAATTATTAAACTCAAAGGGATAAAGAGTTATATATGTATCTCTTTTATATTTTATACTATCTCTTTTTGTATCTTTTAATAAACATGAAATTGAGCTCTGCTATTGATGTCTCTATTTTTGAAGTATACATTTAGAATTAATAAAACATATTTTCTTTTCTCTTGGAATGTTTATTATCTCGTGGAATTTGTAAGTGGATATATGTTCAACTTCTTTATTTCCGCCAAATTCCAAAATTTCAAACATTTAAATATTTGTATTTTCGTTGCAGATGTTTATTAAACGAAAATTTAGTTATAGTATCTTACGGCCAAAAGGCCAACTCATCCCAAGAATTTCGTTTCGATCTGATAACTGCTTTGGAAGTTGTAAGGGTAAGAAGAATTTAGTGGTTAAATTTTTGAAAATGAAATATTAGTTGCTGATTTTCATAACAATATCATTATAATTTGAAAAATTAATAGTAGCTTCCCGAAGTCAAGAAATTCTAAAAAAAGTACAAAACTTGCCATTGCTGACAGCTTTTTACTAATTACTCAACCAATTTCCTATCAAACTTGACTTACAGTATAGGGCATCAACTAAGTGCATATCGTTTTGAACTGCTGATTGAATCGGAAGTCATAAGGCGTAAATAATTAATTTTGTGGAGTATATTTTCTTGATGGCACCTCTGTCGCAGGGTTAACAATAATTTTAAAGAAGTTCTTGCCAAATAATTTAACTCATAAGTTGTTGTTCCTTCATCATCAATTCATACGATTTTTATTGCACTTCAGTAATGCACTTTACTTGATCGATTGTTTAAAGTCCTTTTTACAAGTTCCTAAGAAACTGTAAGAAAATCTATTTCCCATCTCATCTATAGAAGAATTAACATTTTTGACACGTTTGAAAATTACAATAACTGCTATATCGATCGAATCAAATTTATTTTACTTATATTTATAAATTATAACTATTTCCACCAATGCACTTTTTTATATATTCCCATATTCAAAAATTTCCAAAATTGTGTTTGGGTTGTGATTCTTCCCTGCTTTTCTCGCTCTTCATTGTTCAAGCACGTATGCGTGCAAAGCATTTCGTCTCCAAACAACAGCGACGAACCCCAAATGCCTAAACAGGAAATCGAAATGTTTTTTCTTTCCTTTAGGTCAAATCAGCCGTCGCGTCGGTCCTTGTGGAATACACAGCCGTCGAAGGTATTTGCTTGGCGGAAAGTATCATCCGACAATATCCGTCCCTGGTCAAAACGACGACACTTTCGAGGGATGAGATTGGCATGAAGCTAACGTCAATGACAGAATCGGAATAGACTGTGGATGTTTGTTACCCTTGGATACCTATCTCAAGTCGCGCTGAAAGTAGCAATTCGTGTTGTGGCTAATTGCTATGTGACTTGGAGCGGCCGCATCCTGTTCCTGGTTTCAAGGTGGTGGTCATATCAACAGTGTGCTTTGGTAAGCGCTCTCGTAAATTCGTTTAGGGCCTTGGAGAATTGTAGGTTGGCTATAGCAGGAGGTAGGAAGCGGCCAACTGTTAACTTATTTCAATGCGGACGTAATGGCTTTGCATTTTAATTGAAGCTAACAAGCGTGGAATTTTCCGTATTGTATTCTTTACAGGTTTTCGATTTGTAAGCGATTTTGTTTGGGGTGTTTTTCAAATGGTGTTACATTCGGTATGGTTTTCGGTAGTAACAACCCTTTCGATTTAATTTTTCTGCGACGAACTCTCAATCATAAAAAACGTACTGTATTCGGGGAAACAAAATTGATTTGTAAACCCGTTTAATGTAATACCTTTACATTCAGTCTGCTCGCAAAATAAATCTACCATTTAACAGAGGAGCTGATGCTCAGTATGAGTATCCGCTTCGTTAAACATAAAAATAAAGATATGCAACATGCTAAAGACCGCATCATTGTTTGCCATCCAATTCAACGCAACAGCAGCAACTATAACAATTATCAGTTTTCGAATTCACTGAACAAAATAATCCTCTTTGAAGGCTCCGTTGGATTGCCAATGTCAGCCTATTCGTCCAAATCCACAAAATGTTTGTCGGTCCAGCCCGGCCCGGTATGAAAGCATGTCCGTACTTCTGCTCGTCTATCCATCCGAGCATTCATCTGTCAGTCTCAATTGTTGAGCAGCTCATCCTGTTGAACACAACATAACGGGAGCGAGAATGCATATCCTGTTGACCACGTTACTCTCGAATTATTTCGTGATGCGATAACGGCTAGCCTTCTGAATGTATCCGCTAACTATCATCCTGGAATTTACGATATTTGAGTCGTTAATTTTATGACGCGATGAAATTAGTGCGTCATTACGTATTCAAGCTGAAATCGTTGCTGATATAGAGAAACAATTAACCTCATATTGGATTGTTCTCATCGAGTGTTAGTAAGGGCGTGCTAGAAAGTGCTAACTTAGTACTAAACATGTTTGGCAAAGGTCTCATATTGGTTTGTGCCCCAAATAGATTCGAAAGTGATTATAATCAGCTTGATTAACTGGAGCTGAAATTTTTTTTTATCGAAATTCCAAGAATTGGTGGACTCAGTTGTGTGGCTTTCACCCTTTCTGAATTGTTCCGTAACGCTCTCCATTCCAATTTTCCAATAAAAACAAATATTATGCAGAAAATGCTATCAGAGTTCACTTAAGGAGGGTTTGCTTTCGGCATATGCTTTAACAGTACTTCATAGCAGATTAACGAAATTGCTTGCCAAATTTAGACTTTGACCTTTTCTATTAGATAGTCCTGCGCACATCTTTGGGTGTTCAAAAACTGTTTCTGATCCTAACGATCGTCTTATAGTTTTTTCATAGTCAGCGTGGGATATAGAAGTAATTTTTAAAATTTATTAAAAAGGGGGATAACAATAGTAGATGTAATTGGTAATCCCCTTTGAATTTGACCAGTAGATATTTGTGAGACAAATTGCCGGAAAGCTAACTTTGGCTCAGCTTAATAACAGGGAGTCAAAAGAAATCGGTACGGTATCTCTCAGCTGGAGGCTGATTTGCCACGATACCTATCTGCTAAAATCTAGCCGATCATTCTTTCAATGTGTTTTTTTTAACCATCTTCGTAGATAGGCAAACTAGATAGAAAACAACGGAAGAGAAGAAGGAAACAAGTTGTTGGTGGATTGGGATTAATTGTCGGTAATATTAGCAGTTTTGGAAAGTAAGAATGGAAAGTAAGAATCAGAGAAAACACGGAAAACGAGAGAGCTGCGTCCATGAGACTATCTGGTAAGTAGGCAAGACTCAATAAATCTAGCGAAAGCATTTGGAAAACTGTGATATTATCAAATCAAGCCACCTCTTAAGCGCCACAATGCAATAGAACAGTACCACCCAGGGCAAGCATTGACTGAAATATGTTTTTATACTGTCGTAGACAGTATGACATATTTTTGGTCTACGACGTCTTGTTATTTATTATTATTTCAAGAAATTTACAAATAAATCACGTTAAAATTAATTTAACAATTTTCACATATGGGCATCCTTGTGTCAGTGGTGCCAACCTGAAAAATAATCTATCATCATAAAAATAATGAAATCCTAAAAATAACTATATCCATTCTAAGAATAACTGAACAAAAACCATAGCGCATCAGAACCGCTAGAAACACTAATGTTCGAAGCAGAAAATATGCAAAAAATATGTCGCATCTGCCTTACGTTAAAGTCAACCTGCTGTGTGAATTTCGCATTGACGCAATGGCTGCATTTGAAGTTATGGGGATGCAAAGAAATCTAGGGTAACCATTCGCAAAAGTTTTCAAATTTTCTAGATCTTAATATTTGGTGTTTATTTTCGCTATAAGATCATTACGCTTTGAAAATTCTATGATAAAACCGCTTACCAAAAGTATGCCGAAAAATACAAAAATCAACATAGCTGGCAACGCTATCATTATTTTGAAGTTAAATTTCTACGGAATACTGCCTACAATGAGTTCTATTTGCCATTTGAATTTCGTTATGATTCAGTGACTGTACTGGAAGTTATAGGGCAAAGAGCTTTATTTTCCTCAAGATTTTTTTCAAATTTAAGACACCAAAATTACCATAGCTGGCAGCTCGAACCAGTTCAGTAATGTTCAGTTACTGTGTTAATTTTGTCAAAATCGAATGACTGAATCAGATTTTATAGGGTCAAAGGCAGTTATTTTTCTTAGTGATTTTTCAAAATGGCACCACTGGCACAAAATTGACCTCATGTCAAAATCACTTCTATCAGGTTTGGTCCTACTTAAGACCAATACATTTTGTAAATTTCAATTAATTCTGATTATTGGATCGTGAGTTTCCGTGAACAGAAGTTTTTAATGCTAAAAATGTAGGTTAATTGGGAAAGGACAAATAGGCGTGCTCGTTATAAAATTTCAAATTTTTTACTTTGGCTGTGTAGACATAGCATAAGATTTATATATGAGTGGCTTTTTTTTTTCCAAGAAACGACATTTTTTCCGGAGAGTCGATGATTTGAAGGTTTTCACTTTCAGCACCTGCCCTAGCTACAGGGTTGCCAACATGCTCATCAAAAGCTACACAAATTTACAACTAAATAATATCAATATGTTCTGAAAGTTTCAAATTATGAATTGTGCAACAAAAATCTTGTCTGTATTTGTTCTATATAACTTTTTTTTTCATTTCATTTAATTTCATTTTTAAATTGTTTGTTTTTATTATTAGATATTAAATATTTACGAAGTCATGTTGTTCTATTTTATATGTTTGTTTTGATTTACATTGTGTTTTGAATACTTGTTATATGTTTCTTTTATATTATTAGTAGCTACATACATATACTTATTTAAACAGATGCAAATCAAATCCCGGCCGGGTTTGGAACATAGCTTATCCCACACCATTGTTTGATCATTTTAAACTTGAGCTTAATTTTATGATTAGAGGATATATACTATATGAGTAGAGGATATAAACCTATACCAAAGGCAAGTATGTAGAAACTGCTCTTCACGTCCTTATTGAGCAAGTTGAGAAATCTCTTGCTCGAAAAGAATACACGCTTGCTGTCTTCCTGGACATCGAGGGGGCCTTCAACAACGTTAATTCTAACGCAATTGTTGAGGCTCTCTCGGTGCTGCATGTGGATGAACGGTTGATTGCTTTTATTTTGCAGCTTCTCAAAAGTAGAGTTGTAATCTCTACGCTGGGTAATGCCAGCATAAGACGAGGAGTCAGCACGGGCACACCTCAGGGTGGAGTTCTCTCTCCCCTGCTGTGGAACATCACGGTGAATACTCTTCTAAGGAAGCTGGACCGTGCCGGCTGCAAAGTGATTGCTTATGCAGACGATATAGCTGTAGCAGTGTCGGGAAAGTATTTATCTACGCTATCGGAGAGGCTAAATCACTCTCTTGACATCCTTTCACGTTGGAGTCGTGAGTGCGGCTTGAATGTGAATCCTAATAAAACGGAACTAGTGTTGTTTACAAGGAAGTACAAAGTTCCTGGTTTTGAGTTACCCAAATTGAATGGGGTCTCCATTAACTTGAGCCAGAGGGTCAGGTACTTAGGGTTGATACTTGACTCGAAGTTACTATGGACTTACAATGTAGCAGAAAGAGCGCGGAAGGCTTTCAACGCACTTTACTGCTGTAAAAGAGCCATAAGAGCGAATTGGGGACTACAACCTCGTACTATTGCATGGCTTTACACTGCTGTGGTTGAGCCAATTCTACTGTTTGGGGTGGCGTTATGGTGGCAAGGGCCTACTAAGGCTACCTGCAAACAGCAGCTTGAAAAAGTGAGGAGAATGGCTGCACTACTTGTAACTGGTGCGCTCCGCACCACCCCTACTAAGGCACTATTCGTGTTACTTCATTGGCTTCCAACCAATCTACTTATCTTACAGCAAGCTAATCTTGCTGCTGTGAGACTGAATTGTATCTCGGCATGGAATAGAACAGAATTCGGCTATGCGAGGATTTTGGTTGAGGGAGTTCCCGCTCCAGCGGGTGTTGACTACATCGCTCCGCAGTGCCTACTAAATTTGGAGTTTACAACTCGCATTCCTGGTAGGGATGAATGGCGTGATGGTGTCGCCCTCGAAAGTGGGCTTATCCATGTGTACACTGACGGCTCAAAGCTAAACAATAGAGTCGGAAGTGGTGTATACTCAGATGAGCTGAATCTTAAGCTGTCCTTCCGTCTGCCAGACCATTGTAGTGTCTTTCAGGCGGAGGTTGCGGCTATTTTACAGGCAATCGACTGGCTTCTGTGTAATCGAATATTCGGGACTAATATTGGCATTTTCACAGATAGCCAAGCGGCTATTAAATCCCTCGCTGGTCCCCTTGTATGTTTGTACAGTGTCCATGATTGTTGCTGAATGCCGTGCATCTCTTAGGGAGATGTCGAGACATTCGGTTGTACAGTTGATTTGGGTACCTGGACATAGGGGTTTTCAGGGCAACTGTGAGGCCGATGAGCTAACCTTGTTGCCAGAGGTCTCCTGCTCCCTCTCAATAGGTATACCGATGACATCGGTCAAACTGTGCATCAGGCAAAAATATCTCGAGGATGCTAGGAGGTTCTGGGCAAATGGCAGTCCTGGGTATCCATGGATGCGCATCGCACCAGGCAGCTTTTAGGCTTAATTCGAAGTGCTCTACGCTGCACTCTTGGAGTTCTTACGGGCCACTGCCTCATAGGACGACATGCACAACGATTGGGAGTGCAGTTGAACGATTTCTGTCGGAGTTGTGGCTCTGAGGATGAAGAGGAGTCCGTCCTCCACCTCTTGTGTCACTGCCCGGCGCTGGCAAGGAGAAGGTTGGTGGCAATTGGTGCCCCCTTTCTCTCAAACCTGACTGAGTTGTCCCTGGTTAATCTAAAGGGGATAACGCGATTTGTTAAGGGAAGCAGATGGTTTCCCGAATTCAGTGAGTAGGAGAGAGTCACAAAATATTGTGGCATCACAACGGGTCTCTTTGGTTCCTATGTGTGCCGGTCGGCAGACCTCTGTGGACCGGCAGTCACTTTAACCTAACCTAACCTAATGATTAGAGGATACTTTATTGTTGAATTTTTTTATTAATATTGTTTTTGAATTTTTTTATTACTATTGTTTTTGATTTTAAGTTTATCTGACTTCTTTGGAGTAAATTATACTTTGATGAATATAGAGTAGTTTGTTATGTATGCGTATGTTTTCCAGCTCGGAATCATCTCTTCTACTCCTTTGTGTGATGTTGGTGTGCCGTAACACGTAGTTACTCCTCTGCCCAAATACTCACGCCGTACTGAATTAGCTTGCTAGTAAAGGCAAACGAGGCAATTTGCAGAAAATCCCTTAAAAAGAGTCATGCTGCACTGACGACAGCTTGACAAAGCTTTGTTGGTCGTAACTTAGTTTTCAATTTTTGCAATTTTTTTCAAATTTTTTCAACTTCAAACTAATCATGCTACTACTCAATTTTTTTCCTGAACCATATGGCCGAAAGAAATCTTATTTATTTAAGAACACAGAAAAAATGTATCAACGTTTTTCAAACCATTGCTGATAAATAAGGACTTAAAAGCAAAAAAAAAAAAAATAATTGCGCAGGAAATATTTATATTGCAAGTCCCATATAAGAAAAAAACGTGAAAAAATATTGAGCAGGGGCTGGAACAAAGGTGCATTAGGATAAATAGTTTTGTATGAGATTTGTGACGATAAGGCGTCCTCTCCAGTTTAACTATGAATGAACAATTGAACGTAAAATATAATTTTCCTGAATTTCAACTCAAAACCAATCGTAATTCTGCAAATCAAAACTAAAATTGATAAGATTTGCGCTTGAGTTTCTAAATATAAACAAAACCCATTTAGATGCCGGGTCTATATTGCACTGAATCAAAACCTGTATGATTAGCCTTTCGTTAATCAAAACTAATAGAACCACCACATGAAGATCAGCTGAGTTAGAAAAAAAAACCGAGTTCTGTTGGCACCAATATTTTAGATAATATGTGTCAACGCTCGCATCCTGCCCTGTTGGAGATTTTGATAACTCAAATGGCAGATTGGAACAAATCAGTTGTTTTTGTGAACCCTTCGATTAAATGTGGAATTACCAAAAACAACATAATCTGCTTCTTTTACTCTTTCAATCAAATCGACCATTAACAACCACCACCACTTTCGCTTCGCACGATTTTTCCCTCGAAATCTCGCATGAAAGCTTGCGTGCATACCCTTGTTAAGGAAAAAAACATTCGCAAATGAACATATCAATTTCTTACTTGCCACTCGCAACCAATTATTCAATTTTCCTCTCCCTCGCTCACCGAATAAGGCGAGAACTTATGAAAAATGAAGCTCAAAAACCAGCAACGCGATTCCATTTAACATTTCAAGTTGCGGAATTTCGATTTAAATTTTCCAAATTTACACCGACACCGAAAATATTTATGGTGTTTTTCACGGTGTAAAAATTGCTTGAGGGGTGCTTTGGATAACGATATCAAATCGAGGGACTCTTCGTTTAGGGTTTGGGGTTGCTCAAGTCCTGGTCGTCGACTGTTATATTCGTACGAGTTTGCATGCTGTTGAGGATAAAATTGCTTCGAGTCAAGCGACCGACTGTTTATTGGTACTGACTGGGGCAAGATTCCTTGTGGAGGATGAAGTGGGTGGACGTTGGGATTTTTCTTTGGTGGCGGGATGAACCGCACTTTGGTGGAGAAAACTTAATCGAATTAATTTGAGCCCTTCTCGCCGCAAATACACAACTTTTCGAGGTTGAAAGATTAAAATAAATAATCATTTGGAAAGTGTTTCACAGATTAAGGTATTTGCATACGATAACGGCTTTTGTGTGGATATTGTTACGAAGGGATAAGAGGTAGACGAGCATGAAGCAAAGGAAAATGAAAAGGCCTCAAGCTCTGGATATTCTGTCTGTGAATCAACTGCTTTTCCTAGATTTTAATTTAAATGCAGATGTAATGAAACTTACGAAAATCAATGTAATGGTGTTTCAAGATTAAGGTTTCAAGATTAGTGGCCAAGCTTTATTATAAATAAGCTCTTTGATAGTTCTAAATAGTATAGCATCATTGAACTTATTATTTAAGCTGTTATTTATTTTTCAAAGCAAGGGAAAAAACAGCCGATTGTCTGAAGTCAGTCGATAATAGAAATGTATAAAATGCTTTCCAAAAAATATTTATGCATAAATGTAGTTTAACAGATACATAGCTCTTTGCAGTGGACAATGTCTGGTTTCTAGTGCTTGTTATCATCAGCATCAATAACTGAATGTCCTGCGTTGCTGGAATCACAATAAAAATGTCCACTCTTTCTTACTTTGTATGCTCCCGAATCGAATGTATGTTTATTCAAGTGTGGTAGCCTGGGCCATAGAGTATCCGACGAGAGCATTGGACTTTTGCGTTCATGTTGGGCTTTTCAATTGACAGCTTGGAATTTTTAATAAACCAATATTTAACCAATTCAATTAGCCAAGCCCCAATTGGTCGCTTTGATTGGAAATCCTCTGTTCTGACCATTCTCGACCCGCGGTCGGGCCCGGTCCTGCAATGCTATTGCTTCAATTTGTGTAGCGCAACCATTCATTCAGTTTCGCGGACAAGTACACACAATCGAACACTAGTCCGACTAATCGAGCATTTTTTTTCTTCCTTGTTTCATTTGCACTCGTCCTGCGTCGTTCGTATGCACTTTGTCCTGTAAACATTTACCCATGTTTTCAATTACGACTCGTGGAGATAACGTCAATCTATGGGCTCGGAATGTGTATCTTTTTGTCGCGAAAGTTTGTCGTGACATTTCTCTTTGCTCCGCATGATTGTAGTGCGACTGATTTACACTAGAGATACTCGAAGTTTGAACTGAACTCGATTTTTCACTGGTGAATTTTATTCGAATCAGAAAATACTAAGAATTAGTAAAACATTTTCTAAGTTTATTAACTTGTAATGACATATACATACATACTCTATTATTCTGATTTAGCTGCCAATTTTCCGATGGATCCGAGTGAGGCTATATAAATCCTTTTATCTTAACATACTGTGACTATTACTTAGCCCCATATTGCTTATCTAACTTAAATCAAGATAATTAAAATATGCATTAGAGTACGAGTACTTACCGAAATGAAGTACTTAGCCTGACTGCAACTCTAATTTTAGCATATGCCGTACTGTTATGATTCAAACCAACGAAGGTATTTGCATCAAAAAATTGTATTTCATATTCATTACATACTAAAAGCAATAATGTGTATAAAAGGACCAATCCATCATATGCCGATGGGTAACTTTGAACTAACAGCAATTGCTGTCCCTAGCTCATTACGTGACAGTGTAAGACATAACTCTACCTTCAATACCTTTTCGACCTAGTAAATTAAATCCAACTTCATGAGGTCGCAATTCAGGTGCACCGTATTGCATATCGTCAGCAGTGCGGCATTTATAACAAGCAAAGCCTACGTTGTGTCCACGAATAATCACCTATACGCACCACTCTCACTATGCCTGTCGAGGCTATTTGCGGGTGCATATTTTCAGCCAGCAGCAATTTACACATGTAATCTGCAATCGGACCACAAACGATTGACTTTAAATAATTAAAACGTTGAATTGACAAATTTGATTAAATTCAATTAAATTTATTGATGTTTCTGTTAAATTTTACGCTTACCTGAACATGGTCTGCATAATTTTGCGCTTGCTTTTGAGTCCTTACTGTCGCTTCGACATGTACGCTACCTTTTGGGAATGGTGGCGATTAAGGCTCAGAACGAGCCCACTCTTAGTCGTCATGCAGAAGGATGTGCTGTGATATACCGGCAGCCTAGTTTGCACAGGTATGTTATGTGTCTGTTAAAAGTGTCTGATTCGTGAGCGATGTAAGAGCAAATTTATTGGTTGCTAATTTTAATCAACGTCATCATGTATGAATGAGGGTTATTGGTGATTATTCTTAGATCGAAGATGTTGTGAGATTTCAGCACATTTTCTTCATTGTAGCGATTCTTATGAGTCAAACCATTTGATTTGAATTAAAAAATAAAAAACGTATTGGATCAGATGTAGAATAATTTGTGTACAATCAACTGCTGCTTTTCCTTTCTTATGATTAGGCTTCATCATTTGTAAAAAGATTAGATCGAAAAGTTAGGGAATTGGTTATTTTATTCGTATTTACGTGATAAAACTATTTTACATGGTGTTGAGAAAATGCAGAAATAAGTCAAGTAAGTCGCGTAAAACTTCCAAAGTGGTAGCAACTAATAACATCCACATTTGTCTCACTAAATTATGACTTGGTACAAACGTAGTGATAAGAAGAAGTCAAACGAAGATTAAGGATAATCGGCGAGCTGTTTCCTGTAAAGAATAGCAGGAACAGAATACTAATTTTAACAATTCGTCGGTGGATTTGAGCACTGCATCGGGCCGACACTAATCGAAGTAAACACATTTTTGGCGATCGCGAGTGAAAAAAGGTTTTTCGTTGTTTTTACATTTCTTCAACATACATAAAGGCACGTAGTTATTGTTTTTTTTTTTATCAAGTAGTGTCTTTTAGTCTCTCTAGTTAACAATTATCACAAACAGGAGACGAAAAGAAGAGGTAAGCGTAGGAAGATTTGATCCATAATACATGAGGAAGTATTATGGAAAAACTCAGTGATTGCTAAATCTTTGCCGATACGTGAAAAATGATGAAAAGGTTTTAAATCCACCACCTCCTGTGGAGGTTTCGGTCGTTGCCAAATCAGCTTTTAGTAGCCAGTATAAGACTGATAATGCTTTCGCTTTGTGCACTCATCAAGAGATCTTAACTTTAACTGAAGCTTCAAATTTAAGGTACCAAAATAAAGTTGATGGTACTCCAAGAGCAACCGTCTATTAGAATTTATCACTGGCAACTCTGGAAACGATAAGACCATACCCAACCCAGACCATACCCAACTTCTTGTACTCAGAAAGACTGGATTACGTGGCCTTCAGTCGGAAAAAAACGAAAGTTCTAACATAAAGTCCTGAAAAAAGCTATGTAGACGCCCCAAAACCCAGTGGGAGTGAAAATAAAACCCAGTGGGAGTGAAAATAATAAGCAAACAAAAAGGAGCCAATACAACATAAACGAAAAAAATCTTCAGGATAGTAGCAGTGAAACGAAGTGTAAGAATAATCGTACGAAATATCTTGTTGTCAAAAAATAAAGCATTAGCAAATCAAAATAAGATAGATTAACAATGTAAGACAGAAAGAGAAAGTAAAAAACTCTAACGCATCAGAACCGCTAGAAAACTTATTTTCGAAGAAATTTTCTTTGAGTGACTACAAAGTGATTATTGAACGTCATGTATGACTTTGATGTTTGCATCAAAGCTCAGTGAGTAAAAATGTTTCCATGGCAACCATTCGTATTAGCTCTAAAATCTAGGAAAGTAACACCCATGTTCCTTTTTTCATTATAGGATGCTTATCATTGAACACATTTATGACAGCATCTCCCATAGCATAAAAATAAAAATGTTCAATGCTGGCAGCACTTTTCCAGCGCAGCAGCCATAAGTCTACCATAACAGGCTCAAGTTGAATGCCGTAGATTTCAGCAATAAAACTATGTTTGGGGTTAAAATTCGAAAGATTTCCAAAACTCGGACAATTTAAACATTGGTTCCTTATTTTTATTGTAAATGCTTTGCATATAAATATATGTATAATGGAAGCATTTCTTGGTGATATATTATTTACAAAAATTCCTTTAGCTGGAAACCCTGTTTTAGCATCACAGCCAAAAATAAACCAAATCTGCTTCAATTTAAGTTAAACCAACCCTGGGAATTTTATTTCGATTGAATGACTGCGCTGAAAGCTATAGGAGTGAAAAGAATTTTAGGGTTACCACCCGCAAAATTTTTCAAATCTACGAAACCCAAATATTTGTTGTTAATTGTCACTGCAGGACCTACAATATCATTATCTTTTAACTAGCAGTAAATTTAGGGCTTGCGATAGATATCGAACTAGATGGCACGGACATACAACAGAGATGCCCGGAATTCTGTTTTTTGACAAGACCGAATTATTGGTGACTGTACCGTTGATGATGATATGTAGAAAAAAACAGTAAGTTAGGTTGGTGAAGAGGGCTGCCGAGAACGCGGTCACCATTAGGCCACCAGTTGGGGCCCATTTGCCACCCTCACAGACAATCACACGCATTCACACTCACAGCCATGGCACTGGCGGGACTCGAACCCGCAGGCCCCGTACCACGCCACTTTTTGGCCTGACGCCTTAGCGAGCAGAGCTAACGGGCCCCCTTAACAAAAATAGTAAGTTTTAAACAATATTTCTCTGCTTTGAAAGAGGCAAAATACTGGAAATTTATTTCCTATTCTCGAGAATGTACCATGTTTCATGCTCTTGATTTTTTGACAGATTACTGTTGAAAACTTCATAAATGTCATCAGCCGTTGCCATTGCCGGTTTTATTGTAGTTGATTGAGTCCAGTTATCTCACCTCGCTGCTTTCAAATGCTTCTTTTAAATGTTACGAAGCAAAGGTGTTGGCCTTGCTCTTAGCCCGTAGGGTCTGGCTATAACCCGCCAAATACACACTATCTCTTTTCTTAGATGCTGTGTGCTGATATCTCATAACCGGTGATTTCGAGAATCAATCTTTGCAGCTAATGCTGATGATATAGTGACGAAAATTATGTTGTGATAGTGGATAGTGGGCATTCAAAACAGAAAATTTATTATGCATGATCCAAGGTGCATACTAATTTTCTTACAATCTAGTATATTTCAAAATGGTAGCGCTCTAGCTGCTAGAATGCCGTATCTTTTATTTGCGCCATGTAGTTTACTAGTCTCAAATCTCAGCTTATATATAAAAAAAAGTATAAAAGAAAATAAACGATCTGAGATCTACATGACAGATGATTAAGAACAAAAACACTTATTTATTAATGAACAAATGGTAAATAACATTACTCCCTCATTTCTTTTTATTGAAAATGGGCAGTTGGTTGAAAAATGTGTCTGCTAAATTTTAACAAAATCCGCTGAGAGTCCATTGCGCTATAGCTCACAGTGTATAGCCTCACCAGCATCTCACAAGCAAATGATCAAGGACAGATCCTCGTCTATAGGCAGAAGTGGGCTCTGTACATCAGAATGTTTAGGGTGACAAGTGCATTAGGAGCAAGAATCCGATAAACAGTATTGGTGGTGCAGTTTCTCATCCTAATGCCGAATTTATACACTGGGACGAGCGTCTTGTGTACAAGAGTAAACAAGACTCAACAAGACATTGGACGAGACTCAACAAGACATAGGGTGAATTGTTTACTTAGGATATTGCACCACGCATCTTTCGACAGTTGTGAGCTGTTTTGTTCAGTTCAGTGAACGATGACTGAGGTACGGGCTGTGGCTATTGCAACTGCCTGGTGTGCGTTGAGTTATTTCAATCTGGGACACGCAAACACATGTTTGAAGTCCCGGCGAAAAATTCGAAAATTTAAATGAGCACATGCTACCCTCTCGAATCCCTTTGACTTGATGCATAAAACCGACTTCGCTTCCAGCAGCTTCGAACTCGGACGAGACGGTCATAAACACTCAGGCACAGCAATAAAAGGATCATTATCCCTTCATAAAACAAACAAGAGCCGACGAGCAAACCATTTACACACGCGTGCTTGCCATGAAAAAAACAGCCGAGAATAGACAAGGAGACCATTTACACACAGTACTTGTCGTCATTTGGCATTCCTCGGCCAGAATGTAATTTCAGCATTAGAAATAAAGTGGTAGTTTGTTGCCATCATAGCCTTCTTTATGCCATTCTTAGATTTCAGATTCCTTCGGATTGTAGAATGTACTATTTTGCTAACTTTTCCATGAGCTCATCGGTAAGTTTCTCCTTATCGCGTGTTTAGCGTGTTTTTTACATTTCGTAAGAATCATTTTTAATATACCTATTATTCAGCCCATGAATAATTTGTGCTAAAATTAAGTTAGCGACATAAATTTTGAACGTGTTTTAAATGTGAATCGGATATTGTTTTGGAATTTTTCAACCCCATGTGTACGCTTAGTGCCTAAAAAGAAATCGGGATAATTTGGGAATTTTGAAAATTGCGATAACTTTTGACAGAGCTATCAAATCATTATGAAACTTTTAGGACGTATTGACATTATTAAGTTGACAATTTGTGTTGCTTTTAATAAGCATGTTGGCAACCCTGTAGCTAGAGCAGGCCCTGAAAGTAAAAACCTTCAAATTATCGATTCTCCTGAAAAATTGACGTTTGTTCGAAAAAAGCCACTCATATATAAATCTAATACTTTGTCTACATAGCCAAAATAAAACATTTAAAATTTTACAACGGGCAAGAACGGTAACCCATCCCCAATTTACCTATATTTTAAGCATGAAAAACTTTTGTTCCGGGAAACTAAGGAACCGATAATCAGGTACAGTTGAAATTTACAGAATGTGTAGGTCGTAAGTAGGACCAGATTTGATAGAAGCGATTTTGAAATGCGGGCAATTCTGTGCCAGTAGCGCCATCTTGAAAAATCAATAAGAAAAATAACTGCGTTTGGCCCTATTAATTCTGATTCAGTCATTCGATTTTGACGAAATTGAATCTTACTCTAACCCACGTTTGGTAGAAATTTTGGTTGAAAAATTCGGTTGGAGCTGCCAGCTAAGGTAATTTTGGTATCTAAAATTTTGAAAATTTGCTTAGGAAAATAAAGCTCTTTGCCCTATAGCTTCCAATACAGTCGTGGAAAGAGAACGAAATTCAAATGGCAAGTTAAACTTATTGTAGGCAACATTCAGTAGAAATTTGAATGGAAAAACAATGATAGGGTTGCCAGCCATGGTTGTTTTCGTATTTTTTGGCATATCTTTAGGAATTTTCTAAATTTTAATTTTCAAATCTTAGTGATCTTGTAGTGAAAATAAACAAGAAATATTAAGATCTAGAAAATTTGAAAACTGTTGTGGATGGTAACTCTAAATTTTTTTGTATCCCTATAACTTTCAATACAGTGATCGGATGAATACAAAATTCGCAGAGCAGGTTGACTTCAACGTGAGGGAGAAGCGACATATTGTTAGCTTCGGAGCTAGCAAAAAGCTGGCAGCACGAGGCGTTTTTGTTATTTTCGTGCCAATAAATGCTTGCATTAAGTACTCACATCGCACACATTTGCCATGAAAATAAGTAAGCAATGTTTAAATTTTCTAAGGTCTGGCCATTTTTCGGATGGCAACCTCAAACACCTTTTTATCGCTGTAACTTTCGATGAAGTCATCGAAATTAAAATAAGCTTACGGTCTATTATTATCTACTTATCTACTTACTTATTAATCAAGTAGGAAAAGTAGCAAGTGGTAGAATACACACTCAAAATCTGCACAAATCTTCTACTGTTCTTCGAACATTAGTGTTTTTAGCGGTTCTGATGCACTATGTGTTTTTTATTCATACAGTTTCTTTGCAGCAAATATAAACACAACATTCTTTCGTAGCATTTTTGGCTGAATGCTTGTCTCAATTCCATAATGCCGCTGAAAATATGAATGCTGGTACCAGATGCTGTCAACAATTTCATCTCAACTCAACTATTCTTGCTTAGAATAATATCAACTAACTCAATAATTATTCTTCCATTAAAATCGAAATTATAATCTTCATAAAAACAATTTCTTTTTGCTGAAATTCACGAAACGTTAAATTTTTACTAATCAAGTACGAAATTAACAACAGAAAATTGAAGAAAAAATTTGAAAAAAACCGCGTGTGCTGTCATTGTCAAATTAATGATAATGCGCTCTTGAAAAATAGTGTCCAATTAAGATAAGCATTTTTCGAATAACATTTAAAAAGTTTAATTCTTCCAGAAAACTCCTGGTACTGAGCTAATCGTGAAGCTAAATTTTGACATGTCTCCATTATCTGGTCATTCTTTCGAGTGAAAATTTTGGCAATGGAGAAAAGCAGAGACACTGCTCATATCTGACGGATAAAATGTCAAGAATTTCACTTTTCGATCGATTTTCTTATTGAAAAGGCATTTGCACTGCTCCATTTTCAAATTGAAACAACAAATGTCACTTTTTAGCTCGAAACAATGAACTGCACAAACTAAACTGGCGTGAAATGATTGAAGACATGTTTCAGTGCCATCTACGTTTTCAACGCGAAAGCAACTTCGAAGCAACTTTTCATGCTAAGAACAGAGTACCACTCTTGCTTATTTTCAAGCTAAATTTTCGCCGAAACAGATTTCACGTGAAATTTTATATGAAAATTTCACGTGAAATCGAACTCAGTACTATGCTTACCACGCGAGCGTATGTACATATGTCGTATTGTTTACAAAATTACTCTGGTATTATTCACCATAAATTTGAGTGTCTTGCTAAACTTGCATAAAACACCTCAAAAACTTCCAGGAAAAGTATGTTGCACTTGCAAAACAAGTGTTCAGACCTCAGAATAACTACATTTTCTACAACTAGTTTTGCATAGGAGCTATAAGAAAAATTACAAAAATTATTTCTTTTCCAGCTCGTCGACGACTTTTTTCACTCACGAATATCTACTTCACTCCGGTTATACATTTGCATTTGTTGTGGTTTCACTTTGACTACCACTCCGCCCTTGAAACAGTGTGGCAAGCAGTTAGTTGAGGGGGTGTGTTGCTGTTACACAATAAAAACTCCTGCTGTAAGTTCAAACTGTCGAGGACCGGTAAGGTAACGTAAACAAACAAAAGTTTTACTAACACAATCAGAACGCACCTTGCTCTGTCGGAGCTACGAAAAAATTCTGAATGGCTAGAAACTCACTTTGAAAAAAAAATGCAAAGTTTCCGCTTAATTAAGTTAAAAGTAGTTTGTGCAGCTTGTTTATGTCGTTATAACTTCGCCACGGATATGTTTAACAGTTTGTGTACCGTTGAATTTATTTGTTTTCTCATGCAGCTCATTTATTGTTGAACTGAAAACATCGGTAAAATAAATGCGTTCAAAAGAAAGTTGAACGGGTATTATTGTTCTGTTGAATCATGGTATTGTTTAAAGCTAACGGTATACCAACATATTTGTTGCTTCCACCGGTTCTGTTGTTGCACTTTCCGTATTTGGAGTGAGTACTTGCATGCAAAAACTGATTCAAAAGGGATAACAATAGGCATCGGATTTATGTACATTTTTCGCCGTTAATCAAGCAACATAAAATCATTCTATATTCCCATTGATTGATTGAACTAATCTTTTGTATTTTTTTATTTAAAAATAACAGGGTAGGGTGGCTATGGTTTTTCAGCTGTTTTAGTTATGGAAAACCACACTTTTGATTATTTATAATAATATAGTTATAAAATCTAATCGTTGCATATTTGCCGTCCGTATTTTAGTGCAATCAGTTGACAATAATTTAAGAAAACATTTGCATGAATGTATAAATGAAATGTCTTCTCATGTGCTGATAATGTTTTAAGATTTTCTGCATTAAAATCGGTGACAGTAGTGGCAATGTGACATAAGGAATATGATTGACACCAGAAGAGTTGTGACCCACAACATTTTTTATTCCACTACCTCAATTTCATTATTTGGCAATAAATGAAAAAATTGGTTTCTTAAGCTACTTGATGAAAATATTTGATGTGTATGTAGAAACGTGTGGCGTTTGTGTAGAGTCGTGGATTGTGTCTATACTCCTCTTCCAGCATAACGCGAATTATTACGAAGGATAGGCGAGTGGCTCTTTAGTGGTTCATCTGGCTAGAGATGTTTGATGCAGACAGTCTTTCTTATTTAATGTTTATTTAGTTTTCACTTTTCACAGTTAGACATCAACAGCTTCCGTTATGGACGACGTTTGATAATACGACGTTTGATAAAGCTAGTTAATAGAAACATTGATGGGTTGGTTTGAAATCCATCAATGTTTTTAACCGGTTTAATTAAGCCCTTTCAGTCACTCACTAGTGTGCCTGGCTAAGTCCTTGAATTAATACGTTATACGCTGGAATTAGTGGTGGATGAAAAGAATCGACTAGTCAGAGTCGTGTTGCTAATGATTTATATCTTCGGCGTTGTGCGATATGATTTGCTATATTGCTCAAAAGTTTAGAAGCAAAGTCAGATTACTTTTCAAGGATTTTCTAGAATTAGACCGCTTAACAGGCGCGGAGAGAAAACGGGTAGTGTTGGTGACGAGGCTAATTCTTCTTGAACTTGAAGTCTTAGCCTAAGAAAAATAAGGGTCAGTGTTCTCATTCAGAACGCACCTTAGTGAGTCATGACAGAAGATTTGAGAGTACGAAGCTATTTTTCTAAGAAACCATTAGTTGCATTCGAAGCGCAAAAGTTGACCGAGTTCAACGTTAATTGCTGAGTCAAACTATTTACTCTTGTGGGAGACAATGTAATGGACAACTATCCAGGATCATTACCAGTCATTAAAGAAAGATATTGCCTCAGGCCAATGATGGAAACTGTTCATGATTAGCAAAAGTTAGGTCCGTGTATAATGTTGATCCCATGACTTCCAAAAAGTATCACAGAAAAGGAGTTTTGTGATACTTTGGGCTAAGACACTTAGGGTTAAGTGACACTATTTTTTGATGTCTTAATTAAAATTCTACGCTTTGGAAATTTGTATGATGTACACTTGCCTTTATCAAAGGGTTTCGTTCAAAGGTTTATTGGGATAGCGTTTGCCAAGCTCTAGGATAAAATTAATAATGCCGTTCAGACCAATTGTCGTAAGTTATAAGACAACGGATAGGTGACAAATCGATTTTCCTATCGCCTGAAACGAAGCGAATTTTTAGTGGTAGGTGCAGACATGTTGATTGCTGTGTCCGCGTTTGAAATCGAGAGTGGGATTTTTTTGCAGTATCTATAGTGCACTCGTGCACGTAGGTGTCGGCTAGTCGGTTACGTAAGAGTGGCTGCTTGTTTCATTAGTTCGACAGCCCGTCGTTCGATTTCAGTCTTGATGTTGAATTTCTTCAGAGCTTTTCTTGCTTATGTTTACTTCTTTTGTGCTTTAATGCTTATGATATGTAACTTGTGCTCAGCTCTAATGAGTCTTTTTCGTCGCGCAAATGAAATAGTAACTGTAGTAGACAAAATTTCCACCTAGCGAGCTTCTGTCCCTCCATGTAGATCAGTGCTTACAACAACACAACGCGATGCTCGGAAAACGTCGAAACTTTACTTTGATTTTGAATGAAATGAAGCTGAAGGTGATACGTACAAATACGCAAGATAAAGAGGTCCTCATAGATATCTTTCTGTGGACATGTGAAGAGTCTCAGCAAGGCAAACCACTTTAATAAGATTTAAGTACGTCATCGAAAGTTATGCGTTATGTCATGAGCTCTGAGGGCATTTGAACTAGCTTGAACGCAGATGTTCTAAACGTTCTCATGGGAACGAATTTTCTGGGCAATTATTGACCTCCTCTAAAAGTGGTGCACCAAACGGGTCAAGCTACCAGCTGAAGGTCATCGTTCAGGATATCAAATTCTCAATTAAGGTGGGCCATTGACTTATTTGAGTCGTTTAAATTTCGTTTAAATCTCCATCTCATTCTTGCAACTAATGTCCAGCAGTCCATGGAAATATTGTTACTACAGCTCAGAGAGATTTATAACGCTTCCGTTTACGGGCGGGAAACTAGAGTTGTGTTTATCCTTAAACCAGGAAAAATACCACACGTTTAGCCCAAAAACTATCGTCAAATATGTCTTAACTCTGTCCTGCTTAAGACTGTGGAAAGGATAATTGATTGCTATATTAAAAATCAATTGACCCAATGTTGAGCTGGCAGTCACAACATGCCTACACTAAAGGTAAGTCTGTTAAAACTGCTCTTCAGGTCCAAATTAAAACTGCTCTTCACAGCAAATCGAAAAATCTCTTGCTCTTAAGAAATATGCGCTTGTGGCCTTCTTGGACATTGAGGAAACCCTAAACAACGTAAAGTTTGACGCAATTGCTGAAACACTGTCAATGTTGCATGGAGATGAGGGGCTGATTGCCTTTATTGTGCAGCTTCTTAAGAATGGAGTGGTCATCTCTTCTCTGGGGAATGCTCTCGTATGAATTGTGGCTAGCGCGGGCACACCTCAGGTTGGAGTCTTCCCTCTCTTGCCAGTTGCAAAGTGATTGCTTATGCAAACGATATGCTTAATCATTTTCTTGACAGATTTTCACGTTGAAGCTGTTAGAGCGGCTTGAATATGAATCCAGGCAAAACGGTGCTAGTACTATTTACAAGGAAGTACAATGTTTCTCGTTTTGACTTACCGAAATTGAACTCAATTGACCTGAGTCAAAGGTTCAAATACTTAGAGCTCATCTTCGACTCGAAACTATTATGAAGCTACAATATAGTACAAAGAGCGCGAAAGGCTTTCAGCGCGCTTTGCTGCTGCAAAAGAGCCATAAGGGCAAGTTGAGGATAGCAGCACCGTGCTACCGCTTGAATTTATACCGCTGCTGCTGAGCGAATTCTATCGTTTGGGGTGGCATTCTGATGACACGCTGCTCTTTAGGCTGCCTGCAAGCGTCAGCTTAAAAAAGTGCGGAAATTAGCTGCACTACTGATAACTGGATCACACCAAATCACCCCTACTAAAGCATTTTTTTCTCTGCTTCATTGAAATCAAGCTGATTTTGCTGCTGTGAGTCTGAACTGTATCTCAGCATGGATAGAACAGAGTTTGACCATGCGCGGATCTTGATTGGAAGAGTTCCCGCTCCAGCGGATGTTGATTACATCGCTCCGTACGTTCTATTAGATTTGGAGCTCACAGCTCACATTCCTCGTAGCGGTGAATGGCGTGATGGTGTAACCCTTGAAAGTGGGCTTATCCATGTCTACACCGATGGCTCAAAGCTAAACAATAGAGTCAGGAGCTGTGTATACTCAGATGAGCTGAATCTCATGCTTTTCTCCGTCTACCAAACCATTTTAGTTTTTTCAGACGGAAGTTGTGGCTATTTTCCAGGCAATTGACTGGATTCTGTGTAGTCGAATGTTTGGAATCAATATTGACATTTTCACAGATAGCCAAGTGGCTATTAATTCTCTTGTTGGCCCAAGTAAAGTGTGCATAATTCTTGCTGACTGCCATGCATCTCTTAGGGAGATGTCGACACGTTCGGCAGCACAATTGATTTAGGTACTTGGACATAGGGGTTTTCAGGGCAATTCCGAGACCAACGATCTGGTGATGCTTAGTACCTTACTACCGAAGGTGTCATGCTACTTCTCAGTGTCCAGATTAGCCGTTAGGTAAAAATCCCTTGAGGACGCTAGGAAGTCCTGGGCAGATAAATCATCCTGGGCGATAACAAAGTAGTCCAGGGTGTGGATGTATGTGCATCGCACCAGACAACTATTAGGCTTAACTTGACACGCTCTGCGTTGTGCTGTGTGTGTTCTTACGGCTCATAGCCTGATAAGATGGCTTGCGCAACGATTGGGTGCAGGGTTCAATGACCTGTTGAAACTGTGGCTTGGGGGACGAGGAGGAATCAGTCCATCATCTCATGTGCCATTACCCAGCTTTGGTTATGAGTAAGAAGAATGTATTTGATGGACCTTTAATCTCAAATCTGACCGAACTGTCCCTGGCCAGCTCAAATGGGATAGTGCAGTTTATTAAAGGAAGCAAAAGGTTTCCTGACTTAAATGAATAGAGGAGGGTAAAATTACTGAGGCATCATAAAGGACCTCTTTTGTACTTAGGTGTATCTGTTGCAGGCCTCTGTCGATCGGCAGGTATTTTAACCTACATACCTACTTTGATTTTCCTTCCCCAGCCTCAACTGAGTAGATGTTAGATCGTGCGACTGCATTTCCAAAATTATGTGGAACAGGTTGCTGTATTATTGCTGAACTGCTTTCTGTCGTCGAATGATTCTGCTCTTCTCAACAGTCAATTTGAAAGGAAACTTTTGTGACATTCCGTTACTTTGGTTAATTAGTGAATTGTTTGAGTTGTTTCCTTGTTGGATTTTTTGCTGGATAAATATGACAGTTTCATTGGTATCCGCTGTTTCGTATTTTGCTATTTGTTTAGCCCCCTGGTGATATAATGCTTTTACATTTTAAAAGGCTGATGAAATGACTTTAACGAAAGTCTCTCTTGATATCGAGAGCTTCGTATCTCGCCAGAATAACCAATATCTGAAATTCTTCTTCTGCAGTTCAAATATAAATAATCTAGTACAGGGTTTGATTGATGCATTTAGTGTGGAAACCTAAATGCTTTTTATTCCATGTACTCTATTCTACGATTTATCTATTAGTGAAAAAAGATGTTTAAGGGGTTTAAAAATTGCTGATTTCAGATTGACTTAAAATATATATCTATTGTTTATTCAGAAAACTTTTAATATCCAATCCTTAAAGTATATGTCTTACAGTAAATGAAAATATGTTTTTAATAATTTTCAACACAAAATGGCGGCGATGCGAGCTAATGAAAAAAACTCATCAAAAACTGCTTCATACAATAAAATGAATAAGATGTATAATTCATAGGTGAACCAATAAAATTTATAAAAAAAATTAAATTTTTACATTAATTTTAGATTAAACAAAAAAATCGATTATTTTTTAAAAAAAATCACGCTTTAAACATTAATAAACAAATTATTTTTCCGAAATTACAATAACATTAACAATAACTCAACGGGGAGATAATACTGTTTTTTAGATGAGGTATAAATTTGAGCTGGATCGGTTTTATATATTTTGAGATATTTTGTACGGAAGTTGACAAAGTACTACTTTGAGAAAAACGCGTTTAAAGTTCTAAAGCTCCACCGACCTGGGGAACGCCGCGCTGCCTATAACTGACTATATCGAAAACTAATACGAATATCGCTTCAAAACTTTTTTTGGTATATTTGTAGAGCATTTCAAGCATTTTGATGTAATAAAAAATAATCGATTTTTTATTAGAAGTAACATGTATTTTCCCCCATAAGCCCACTGGATGAAACCAGTGGTGTTTGTGGAGCATTTCGGTTTATTTATGGAATCTAGAATATTTTTGAGTGTGAATCCACATGATTTTATTATAGTGGATATATTTTATCATTCTACCATATTTTGTAGTAATTGTTTTTTCCATCTTCTGTGATTAGACTGCCAAGCAGATGGTTCAAAAAATCATTTCATAATTTTCTCACTCATAGTAATGATACGCGATGTTTTTACTAATGTTCGAAGAAGAACTATATATGTATATATATATATATATATATATATATATATATATATATATATATATATATATATATATATATATATATATATATATATATATCATCTATAATATATATATATATATATATATATATATATATATATATATATAATATATATATATATATATATATATATATATATATATATATATATATATATATATATATATATATGTATATATAAATATATATATATATCATCAAAAAATTTCAGTGAAAAAATCTCAGGAACGCGCAAAAATTACATCCGATTAAACTGAAATTTTCAGGACATATTGGTGTATATGCAGAATAGTGCCAGACCTCACAAAAAGTTAATAATCTTAAACCCTTTGGCGCCGGTGGCCATTTTAGTGATATTTTTAATACACCTATTATTCCGTACACAAATAATTTTCGCAAAAATAATGTTGACGAAATAAATTTCGAACGTGTTTCACATGTGAATCGGATAATGTTTTGGAATTTTTTAACCCCATGTGTGCGCTGGGTGCCTAAAATGAGAACGGGAAAATTTGAAAATTTTTAAATTGCGATATTTTTTGACAGAGCTATTTAATCAGTACGAAATTTTCAGAACATATTGGTATTATTAAGTTGTAGATTTGTGTAGCTTTTAATGAGTGTGCTGGCAACCCTGTAGCTAGGGCAGACACTGAAAATGAAAACCTCCAAATCATCGTCTCTCTTGAAAAAATGCCGTTTCTTCAAAAAAAAGCCACTTATATGTAAATCTTGTGCTTTGTTTACATAAACAAAAAATAAAATTTGATATGGTACAACGAGCACGCCTGGTAACCCTTGCCCAATTTACCTATATTTTTAGCATCAAAAACTTATGTTCTTGGAAACTCACGATCCGATAAGCAAAATTAATTGAAATTTGCAGGATGTATTGGCCTTATATAGGACCAAGTCTAATAGAAGTGATTTTGAAATGCGGGCGATTCTGTGCCAGTGGTGCCATCTTGAAAAATCACTAAAAAAGATAACTGCTTTTAGCCCTATAAAGTCTGATTGAATCGTTCGATTTTGACGAATTTCACAGAGTAGCTTTAACTTACTTCAAACCACGTTTGGTATGAATTTGGTTGAAAAATTCGGTTGGAACTGCCAGCTATGATAATTTTGGTGTCTTAAATTTGAAAAAATTAAAACTTGGAAGTGAAAACATTCAAACCATCGAATATCCTAAAAAAATGTCCGTTTTTTACAATAAAACCAATCTGTATACAAATCTTATGCTTTATCTACACGTTCAAAATAAAACTTTGGAAATTTCATGTCGGACAAGAACGGTAACCCTTTCCCAGTTGACCTATATTTTTAGCATCAAAAACTTCTGTTCACGGGAACTCACCAATTAATAATCAGATACAATTGAAATTTACAGAATGCATTGGACTTAAGTAGGACCAGGCAAATTGTTGTAAATGAGTTGTAGGCAAATCTGTGCCAGTGGTGCCATCTTGAAAAATTACAAAGAAAAAAAACTGCTTTTTGCCCTATGAAATGTGAATAAGTTACCAGATTTTCATGAAATTGACACAGTACCTGAACCTTACTCTAAAATCTGTTTGAATGAAATTTGGTTGAAAAATTCGATTGATGCTGCCAGCTATGGTAATTTTTGAATCTTTGGTTTTGAAAATTCGCTCAGGAAAATAAAACTTTTTGCCCTATAACTTCCAGTGCAGTTATGAAATCAATACGAATTTCATACAATTAATGAAACTTATCATAAACATTATTCAGGCCAAATGTGGTTGAAAAGCCTCGATAGGGTTGCCAGCTATTGTTGGTTTCGTGTTTGTTTGCAATATCTTTATTAAGCGGTTTTATCGTAGAATTTTCACTTGGTAATGATATTGTAGTGACAATAAACAGCAAATATTAAGCTTTCGATTATTTGAAAAAACTCGCTGCAGGTAACCCTAAATTTCTTTATACTCCTATAACTTCGAATGTAATATAACAACGTGAAGTAGATGTGATATATTCTTGGCTTTGATACTGGCGAAAGGTTGCCAGCACGAGTCGGTTGTGCTACTATTGTATCAATAAATGCTTACAGTTAGTATTCATACCGGAAACATTTACAATGAAAATAAATAACTGATGTTTCAATTCCCAAAGTTCTGCAAATTTTTCGGGTCGCAGCCCCAAACACCAACTTCAGTTACAGTGCTGCAGGCACTGAGCATTTGCTTCATTGAATTTATATGAGATGCTGCTTTCAAAATTTTGTGAAATAAGCAACTGATAACGAATATAATTAACCCGTGTTTTGCTCTCATAAACGTTGAAATTCATGCCAGTGGTGATATCTGAAACCTTCCACTATATGAGCTATAATGCATTCTTGAGACCAAAGTAAAACGTGGCGTTTGAAACAGTTTGGCCGTAATAAGCAGCTCATGTGGTGGAATATGCACTCAAAACCTGCACGATTCTTCTACTGTTCTTCGAACATTAGTGTTTCTAGCGGTTCAGGTGCGCTAGAGTTTTTTTATATATTGAATCTTTAATTTTGTCTCAAACAAACTTTACCAAGTTAGAGGAATATCAATATTGAAAATCCTTCTTCAAATGCATCGTAACAGTGTCTTTCGCATACTTAAATTGTTCCCATTTGAAACTGCTCCTTGTTGCAACAACAACGCATTCAAATCAACATGTAATATGTCAATCATTCCTGCAGCTTCTCTTCGTTTGCATGAGTGAACCTTTTACTGAAGAAAATCCAACTTTCAATGCTGCAGCAAGTGACAACCCTTCTGCTCTCGCGAATTGTCATTTGTACTCTGATGCCTATTTATCTGGATTTGGTTTAGGAGTTTTTCATGAAAAGACAACTTCAAACGCCTATTGTGCAATATCAGCGGCAATTCATACGGGACCGAAATGGAATCGGCGAGACTAGCAAACAGGCAATTTTCCATGGCCCACGAATCTTTCTACGCTTACTGTACTTAATCGTGATTTGCACAATGCTACGGAATGTCCCGAAACGATCAGCTTCGGTACATTATTTGTCACGCTTTGCATTCAAATTTAGCTGAAAATCACTTAGGCATTAACGCTCGGTACTGATGAACCCTGGTTGAAATGTCGCTGGAGCGAAATATAGAGTGAATTTGTGGTGCGACATAAGGGCCAAGCGCCGTTCAGTCTTGTTTTCGATGTAGTATATGCGAAATGCTGGTATATGGTATGTTGGGAAAGGCGATATAAGCTGGGAGGATGCTTTTCAGGTGCTTGTTATTAAATTTTTACCAGTATTGACAAGTTTCCCAGGTATCGTCTAATTTTATATTTGAATATTGTTTTGTTTTCGTAGTACAAAAAAGTCACATTCCGTAGTCGAGCAATCACAATTGACAACATCCAAGGACATGACAATGAACATCTCACTCTAATCACCAACATCCTTTTATTTTCATTTGAATTGAATGACAAGCTATAGCTTGTGTCTGAAGCCACGACCACTTTGGCAATTGGCCGGGGGCTTTTAAGCTGCAGCCTGATGACAAAATTGCAACATAAATCATCAAAGGTGATTTTACTGGCACCCACTCAAAATTTTGTACGTGGAGGAGGCCTTGTTACAAAGTGACAGCGAACGTGCCCAAAAGCTGCCTATCTTCTATACGTACTTGAATTCTTATAGCTGCTGTTGAGTATCTTATGACAGCGCTGGGTACGTGTATGAGTACGAACACACGATACCATCTACGCCAAGTACCGTCTCCAGCAAAATGGATGTTGGTCGTGAAAAGGCAACTTGGAAAACTTGAAATGATATAAAGCCAACAACTGAATTCTAACAGCTTGCATACCCTTATAATACCCCATCCAAATGCATATACCCATCCAAGTGTCGGAAGTAGAGCGGCATTTGTTCGAATCAACTTTCTTACCCACACCTTTCTCTCAGCTAGCATGGCTGCTAAAATGACACGGATCTGAGTTCTTATTTCCTGAATAACATGACACAGTTGCATTGAAGTGCATTCACTCATTCTTTCGGGGAGGAAAAGCACGAGCCCGGAGCACCTTAAAGGGGGCCTACAAAGCGAAGAACTGTTGTTTTGTACAATGGCGAGGTACATTTTCATTTATCTACATGCAAGTATTATAGTCCGTTAAATGAAAATTCGCTATTACTTTCTCACTGTGACACTCCTGGGTAATAGTCACGGATGGGGTGAAATGCAGTGCTCGAATCCCGCCCTTAAGTAATAAGTGGAGAACAACAACATTATCCTTCGGCATCAGTCTTAGTCTGAATACCTCCTAAACCGATTGTACAGCAATGCTGTTCGCGAGGCTGCAACTCATGTTCCGTCAAAAGTCCTCGTGTTCCGAGCCAAGTTTTCCGGTGCCGTCGCGGACATGGGGAGATACGCTTGTCCTGCAGCCCGTCTCTTTGCCCGCATTCATGAATGCACTGCAGCGCTTGCAGTTGTGCAATTGAAATTCTTGTAATTTGATCCAACAAATTGGAACAATTGTCAGACAGGATGTCTTCGCTGCAAGTGAAAAACGGCGAAAGTGCCTTGTTGCACTTTAATTGTTCGCCAACTGTGTGTCTGGATGATTGCGGATGTCTTTGTCTCTCACTTGGCTACCGAGAAGAATAATAATGCTGACTCTACAAAAAGAGAGGCGACAGGAGGCAACTGGTGCATGGAACGGGGTCTTTGAAAGCACCGCAGATTCGAACACAGCAACTTTGTTACACAATGCAGACCAGGAAAAAAGGCGGTAGAGTGAGGCAGCGCTGCGGACAATTAAAATACTTTTCCTGGTTAGATCTGCAGAAAATTTCGAAGTATGAGATGAAATGTTACAAAAAAAATAACAGGAAAATATTGTAGAACTGCTTGGCTTGGGCTCTATTATGAAATGATAAAAGGATACAAGATGTTGACGAGGAGATGAATGCAAGTTGAAAACGCTGTAGCGACACTCTATTGAAACTTATCCTACACAACCGTTCTTTCGCTGACTATGGTTTGTAGAATATGTTGCTTGATGGCGAAATTTTAAAAACAATATACATGCATACTATTCATTCAGAAAAAGTGGGGATTGAAACGTGCAACGTCCATCAGTAAAACATTCGCTTGCCATATGATTATAATGATTAAAGACGACACTTGTAAATGCTGACTTATCATTAATGAACAATTGATGAGCATACTGTAGCATTGTATTTCAATGATAATTATAAAAGTCACATCTCATGCTAAGTTGATAAAAACATGAAAGCAATTCTTATTCTTTTTATGAACATAAAAGAAGCCCTCACTTTCTGGGTCCACATTAAAATTATATTGATGCTTTCTACTGCTCGATAGCAGGAGAATATTAGGACAACAATACACACTAGTTGTATTATTATCATTCCTTGTTGATTTTACTTCCATACTTGATACATTTTACTTTTTACTTTATACAGTTCACATTATTTACGCTTTAAACATTTTTTAAGACAAAAAATATTTTTGTCATAGAAGAAATGTAGAAAGAGGTTGGAAATGAAACGAAATAAAAAAAGGGATAAGAATTTTTACTGCTCGCAGTTGTAGACTGTCTTGACTTTTTTGAATGGATATGTAAAAGTGTTTCAACCAATGGAACATAGCTGGCTCACTTAAAGCCTCATTTCAAACAACACTAAATATTAGACAAATTAAGTCAGCAGCTACCAACGAGCCTTTTTTCGGTAACATATACATCGCTCGCTCGGTGAACATCGTTGCTAGGTGAACGTTTTGAAAATCGTTAAGTTTCAAAAATCCGTTGTAGTCTCTGCCCAAAAAAATCTCTTAACGTACTGTCCTCAAGTGAGCATGAATTCTCGGGAAATAGCCGTGATTTAATACAAAGCCGCTTCGATTGTTACGCTTTAGCCAAGAAGCAAAAAATGGGTCCACCTCGCGGAAACCCATTCAACATCCTGCCTCTAGATGATGCAGGTGATATTAATGTCAATCTTGCCAGTGAACCTTCTTACAAAGAAGTGCATATCAAAATTCCCCCAATATTAGTCAAAAGTGTATCTCGTAACTATATTCTTACAACTTAAAAAAACGATATAAATGATTTCGAACAGAAACTGATCTCTATTGGCATCAAAATTTTCACTCGTTCAAAAGAAAGTTATGAAAAAACAGTTTCGCTTCTTACCAAATTAAGAAACGAGTTCTATTCATTCACCAATAAATCAAAGCTTCCGATCAAATTTGTGATGACCGGTTTACATGAAATCCTGATAGTTGAGATATACGATGAACTTCTCAAGCTCGGTATCAATAACTGTCTGGACATCAAAATGTTCATAAACAAAAGCTTCAGTCAGCACAAAGTAAATTATATTTTGTACTATATAAAAGGTAAAATGAAACTATCGGAACTTTCAAAAATATTATCGTTATTCCAAATACGTGCTAGGTGGTCTTTCTGGTTCAGAGAACGAAAGTTGATTACGCAGGGCTACCGTTGCCAGATGTTTGGCTATGGCCAAGACAACTGCAAAATTAATCCTAAATGCTGTGTGTGTGGCATAAATTACTTGACTTCTGAGTGTCAAAATCTAAATAAAATTTGCTGTGCAAATTGTAACGGAGCTCACAAATCTTCGGACTTGAATTGCCCAAAACCATTGGAGTACATCGATATTAAGCACAGATAACAAAAGCGTCTATAGGCTCCCAACGGGAAAAATAATGCTTACGGATATATTCGGTAAGCATTTCACGTAATGCGTGGAAGTATTACCAGACCATTGCATGTTGTTTTCTTTTTAACATTGCATGTCTTAGACTGGGAATATTTATACAAGAAGAAACTTATGCTTGTAGCTTTATAGCTTTATATATAAGAGCTTTTTGGAAAGTACGACATCGTATTCTCGCATTTCTGTCATCTAGGGTGAATACGAATTGATGCTTTGGCCAGCGGCCGATCGTATCTCTGCATGTGTGATTATTGCATGCTGAGTGATTAAAAAAATACAGAGAATCTTGGAAATTTTTTCAAAAAATCTGGAGAAATCTGAGGATTTTAGTTTAACGTAACTTAGTTTCAGTAAAAACGATATTATTTTAATAAAAACCATTTATTTCAGCAAAAAAAACAATGCAAGACAAAAAAATAGTTCATAACAGCAATTTTCTGCGTACTATGATTATGCTTTAATATATATTTACCGAAAATAATTTTGATTTAAGGGTTTCATTTAATTCTATACCTGCACAAGTTTCATTTCTGGATTTTAAATATTCTTTAGACAAAAGTAGGCCACTCAGAGTATATGTTTGTAATCGACTGCTCGTTTTTTCGTTTATTGATGTTAATTTGAGAGAAAGTTCTTTCTACAGTCGCGAAATAATTGAGTGTGAATAACAGGTGAAAAATAAAATTCCTCAAAATTGGAAAAGCTGACTTGTGTTCTCATATTTCGATTGGATTCACTTGTTTCCGAAATAACTCAGCATTACCGGTTTCAAAACCGGTGAATTCAATATTTCTTAGACTCCATCACTGTGAAGTTATATTCTGCAATTCTGATTTTTCTCTTAAGTTTGGAAAACATTGACAAAGTGCGATAATTGAAGGTTGTCTTTTCAAAACAACATTTTCAGGATCCATGAAACTGATACTGATGTATTTGGTTTTTATAATTTTGATACTGATATATTTGGTCAATATAATTTTAACAGTGCGCTTCGAATACTAAAATATAATCTTTCAGTCTATTTAATTAGGCATTCACTGCAAGCTCCTAAGTAAAGGTCATCCTATGGTAAAAATAACATTTCATTTAGAAAATTATCATCCTTTCTTTTGGTTTTCTCTAAGTAATGCCATTGAATATAATTATTGAGTATTATTTTCATTAATATTGTTATTTCCAAGTTAAGCCAAAATATATTTGGGGGTTCACTTTGAAAGAGCTTATTTAATTGTAGAATTTGACAAAGAGCTAGCCGTAGGCTGAGCTTTTCAAACTCTGTACCTTTTTGTTTGACATTTTGATTTGCGCTATGTGAAATTTTGAAAATTTTACTTAAACATTTAAAATGTCAAAATTTCAGAAGAAGTTTGAAAAAATCTGGAAATTTTGAATAATATCTGGGTGTCTGGAAAACGTTGTGAAAGTCTGGCAAATCCAGGCTTAAATCTGGATCTGGCATCACTGATTGTGACGCTCATTGGAAATTCCAATAGCGAATTCTCTTAGCTGCTAAGGGAAATTGGTACTGCTGTTTTTCATTCATTTTACTTAACCGTGATGATTTGAAATGCTCCAAAATGTTCATCTTTCCGCTTTATATAGCAGACTACCCATAACCGATGTATGCTCGCAAGTTCTTTTCCCCTTATTTCTGTGAGTGATGTTCATTGGTGAGTCATGGGTTTTCGGAAACATTTTCATTTGCGGTCAGCGACTTATAACATCTAAGCTTTCTCCCTTACAGCATTCCCCATGCTCCAAGTCATGTAAACGAGTATATCTTATAATTGTTGGAAAATAGCTTTCCAGCACATTACATTTGCATTACTAGCATTGTTTGATTGATGCATTCTGCCAGAGCACATTACCGCAATTCCCGTTGGTCTGCAACATCTTCAACTAGACATAAAAACAACCAGGCTCGGAACATGGCATTTTCGAGCTGCGATTTTCCTCCCTTGCGCATACGAAACTCTAAAATATCAACAGAAGCTGAGAGTCAAACGAATTCAACCAGTTTGACATACGTACAGCGGGTCAGACGGACACAAAATGATCTTTTGAATACAAGCGAGCTGTTGATGATTACAAATGAGCTTCTCCAAAGGTTAAAGGCTGCCCGTTCCAAAGAAGAACAAATTTTAGCAATAGCTGGCGTAGTTTCTAAGTTTCTCTATGGCCCGTGAAAGTTTAAAATGCATATTTTTGACTGCACAAAGCATTCATAAAAAAGCCTTAGACCTCGAATATGTGTTAGAAAATAGTTTAATAGTCATATTTTTACTATCTGAAACCTGGTTGAAGCCTAAGACTAATTTCAAAATGAAAAATTTCACAGTTTATAGAAATGATCGTCTTCATAGCTCTGGTGGCGGTGTTGCTATTTTGATCAGAAATGGTCTGGACCATACTGTTTTGCCTGATGTTACTACTGATGTCATAGAAACAATTGGTGTCAAAATAATGCTCGATGGTGTTATTTTCCATTTCATTTCTGTATATTTTCCCGGTGGTATTAACAACTCAAACAAAGCTCTCCAATATAAAAACGACATTCGTAAACTCATTAACATCAACCATAACTACTTAATATGTGGTGATTTAAACACTAGGCACTCTTCTTGGGGCTGTATAAAGGGAAACAAATGGGGTGATATCCTATACAACAGCCAGCTTCTAAACGATTTCAACATTCTTTTCAAATCTGAACCTACTTTTATTCCACGGCAATGATGTTTAAGGCCCTCTACACTTGATCTAGTTCTTACAAATGTCCAGTCCCTTTGCCCCCTTCCTATTGTTTACAATGAATTCAGCTCCGATCACCTTCTTGTGCACTTTGAATTTTTTGGCAAACCGGTTTGTAATGAAACTAAACTTTACGATCTGAGGAGTACTAATTGGACTCTCTATAGAAAAATTGTGGCTCAGAATATTAATGAGGTGAATATTTCCAACGTTTATACAACTTCGAGTATCGACAAATGCATTCAAAAGTTCACTGACTGCATTTTATCCGCATTTGAGGCTTCTACTAAATTGTTGAATATTAATAAAAGCTCCTCGGACATTCCCCCGTCACCCAGACTTTTGATTTCTGAAAGGCAACGTATCAGACGTCTCTAGTAGAGGACACGAATTCCTTACTTTCTAACAAGGCTCAGTGATATCAGCAAATTGATATGTGACGAATTTTATAGGTTAAAAAATATTAAATTTAACTGTATGCTGAGTACTTTTGGCAAAGCCTCTAAGCCGTTTTGGAAGTTGACGAAACTTTTAAAAAATAAAAAGCAATTAATTCTACCTCTAAAGCGGGAGAGCCGTTTATTTATTTCGGAATCCGAAAAAGCTATATTTTTGCCGCAATTCAAGAATCTACGTTAAACATAAGGCATGTTCATATTGAAACTGAGGTTTCCAATAGCTTAAATGAACTGGCTAACGAAAACAGCTTCACGTCTTCACCGTTCAAACGAAAAGACTTGGTGTACTTTATCCACTCACTTAAAAATAAGAAATCGCCGGGTGCTAATCAAATAACCAATTCTCAATTGAAAAACTTACCAAGTAAAGCAGTAAATTACTTATTAATAATACTTAATAAGCACTTGGCTTTCTCTCACTTCCCAAAGAAATAGAAAATAACCAAAAATTGTCCCTATATTAAAACCTGGCAAAGATAATAGTGCTCTCAAAAGCTATAGACCTGTTAGTCTATTGAGCGTCATGAGCAAATTACTGGAAAAATTCATAAAATCCAAAATTCAGAATTTTCTAGAAACTCGCACAATCCTACCCAATCAAGAATTTGGATTCCGTAGAAAACATAATGCGGTGCATCAACTTAAAAGATTTGCCAACTATCCAACAAAACTTAGTTCTTAAAAGGTTTACTTTAGCTATTTCTTTTGTCATTCAGAAAGCTTTTAATTGTGTTTGGCATGATAGACTTATATATAAAAGGATTAAATTAAATTTCCTAATCAACATAATCAAATTTACTCGCTCTGTCCTTCTAGATATGACTTTTTATGTTCAACTTGGTCGCACCAAGTCTGATGCTTACCATGTTGTGGCCGGTGTTCCCCAAGGATCAATACTTGGCCCTCTATTGTATCTTATCTTTACTAGCGATATTCCTAAATACCCGGAAATAAATTTAGGTCCTTTTGCCGACGATACGCTCTTGTACGCTGCAGGTGTCAACGCATCTGAACTGATGTCTGTTACTGAAAACCACCTGCTTGCACTGTCCTTATACTTCAAAAAATAGAAAATCAATGTTAATGCTGAGGAAATAGTTCTTTACTAGAAAAAAATCACCCAGAAACCTCCCACAGAGAAACATTAGACTTGAAAATCAAGAGATACAAAGGTGCCCTGTTATAAATTATCTAGGTTTGATGTTCGACAAGTCCCTAATTTATAAAAAACCATATTCAAAATAAAATATTTAAATGCAAAAACCTTGGCAGGATTTTATACTCATTGATTAATAGAAAATCTTTCCTTAGCCTCGAAAACAAATTACTTATTTACAAAACTATATTCCTGCCATTCTTAACTTACGGAGCTTCATTCTGGTCTATGGCCGCCACCTGTCATATAAAAAAGTAGAAAATACAGCAAAACAGAGTGCGCAAGATAATTTCTGATCTCCTTAGATACTACTCCACTTTTAGGTTGCATAAAAATATGATCATGCTTATGTCCGCAGATTATTGTGATATCTTAAACAATAAATTTGAAGAAAAGTGTAGAGTTTCATTTCCTTTATTTTGTATTTTAACAGTTAAAAATCAAATTAACCTCTAAGTTGATGTTTTCAATTACTTAATTGGACAGTTAGCTATAACTTAGTTTTTAAGTTCCTAGTTTTTAATCTTTCTTCTTTTAGTAGGTTTTTGTAATTTTTATCCTACAGTAACTATATTAATATTACTCATACTTTATAATTAACTTATGGATGAAAAACGGGTTATTTTTGAGTTGTGGAGCGTTGCTGATCACTCTATAATTAAGGCTGTACATTGTACAACTATTGTTATATATTATATTTAGTGCAAATTAAATAAATAAATAAATAAGTAAAAATATTCAATATTGACACGAAAATACTAAATATTGGCACTTACATTAAATAGCACAAAAAATTGTGATAGACAACGTCTACATGGATGCATCTATAACCCCTAGAAATTTTCTTTTCTTAAAAAAAACATAGGTAACTATAATCATTACAACTGTCATCAACGCTTCCGCCATAACTTATGAGGTTTATTTTTTATTATCCTCAATTAGCACCTTTACGAAATATGAAGAACACATCTAATAATTTCCACACCGGTGTTATTCAGCTATGTCCTGTGTGTCTCACAGCTAGCGAATCCAATCCCGGGATCCCGGATCCCGGGATCCCGGGATCCCGGCCTATTTCTGGTCCCGAAAATCCCGGGATTGATGAGTTCTAATCCCGGGATTTTCGGGATCAGAAATTGGCTGGGATTTCGGGGCCGGGAGTCAAGCATTATCGGCAATCAAGTTACAGCAAGACTCGAAAAGTGCAAATAGAATCCATATTTATGAGAAAACAATTAGCTCACATCATAATGCGTAAAGAATAGAGCAAAACAAACCGATGTAACAGTTAACAAGAGAATACAAAGGGGTTTGTAAATAAATAAGTATGGACTGTTTCGCATTTAGTGCATTCGTTACATCGAATGATTTGAGGAAATTAATACTAGCGAATGCATACACAGATTCACCAAAATCCTTAACAACAATCAAAAAAAGGTTGTTGGCTATGCAAGCAGGATAAAGAAAATAATAAAAAATAAGATATAACAGGCTAGTATCTCAGGTGAACGGTTCAGTTTGATGTTTGATGAATGGACCTTGACTGCAAATAGGCGCTATATAAATATAAACATCAAGTTAGTAAATTCTTCTTGGAGCTTAGTGCGAGTAAGAATATCAATGACAGCTGGAAACTACCTAGATATGAGTTTACTGTTTCTCTATGAAAAGACATTGTTACCATCATAACTGATGGGTCAAACGAAATGCGAAAAGTAGGCAGACTAGTTGGTACAGAGCAACATATTTGTTTGACGCATAGCATCCACTTGGCAGTTTGCGATGTTCGCTATAATATGAGGTCCATTCCAGATTAAAGAGTTGATGAAGCAGCCGATAGTCTGAACGACGACCACGAAGATTTGGATGGTCCTGAATCAGCTAACTACGTTGAAACCGGTCGCCTGCAAGACACGCTAGATCAGACGAAGGACATCAGCGCATGCATAAAGAAAGTTCGTTAGGTAGTATTATATTTTAAAAAAGCTCCAACGAAAAATAATAACGATCTTTAAAACTATGTCGGATCCGATCAAGGCATTTAACTGTCTCCTTTAAATGGATTGTAAAACAAGATGAAATAGTCTCTTGACAATGCTCGAATAGTTTCCCATTTTGTAAAATAGTATACATTAATAGGCCTGCAATATTCAGAGCAATTAGAAGCAACAGAGTTTGATTCGATTCAGAAAATTATTGAAGTTTTACTCCCTGTGAAATTCGCTGTGACGGCCTTTAGTCGCAGACTTGCAAATTTATGCACTGCTAATACTTCATCAATATTTGTATTTAGGCTGTTAGGAGAAAAACGGTCTATTCTTCTGAATGCTATGAAAATTGCAATATTGGACCGAATAAAAGAGCGTCCATGTACTGAGCTATCTGGTTAGCTAAGCTATCTCTTAAAAAAAAATACTTCAATGATCTAGATGCTGAACCCTATGCTTGGAGCCAAAGAAATGAAGAGAATCCAGTTTGATCAGAACAAGGTAGTCGTCAATTAACGCTACAAGAAGAGCTGCAAAAGTATGAAAATAATCAATCATGAAATGCCGCCAGAAACTAATCTAATTAAAACCATTGCAAAAGAAATGAATCTTTTCGAAAGTGGTGGCACTTGCATAGTTCGGAGTAGGCGTACCAATATTTCTCGACCGTTTTCGCGGCGTCCAAAATCGGGAATAAATTTAGAAGCAGGCTTGGAGACGATACCTTAGATGCTTTGCTATTGCTTCAATGTTACTTCCGAAAAACCCAATGAACTTTGGCCGAATTTTTTATATGTTTCTTTATTATGTATCTCAATTCTAAGAGTTGTGTTTTGTTGTTGTGGTTTTTGGTCGTGATTTTTTGTTGTAATTTGTAATAGATGTAATTTTTAATATCTGTCTTCATACTGTCAACGTTTTGGATAATTAAAATTATTGTTTTTATTTGCATCAATAATATAAATTAGTAATAATGCAATTTTTTATCCAGTTTTGAGCTTACTTATTGTTGTAGTTTTGAAATGATGGCAAATTATATAATCTGTTTACTAGAAACTTGACTTATTTTGTTGTGTTGTATTTTGAATTTCAAATCCCGGGATCCCGGGATTTGAGATTTTATAATCCCGTAATCCCGGGATTGAAAATATGGTTCGGGATTGGAATCCCTACTCACAGCGTATAACTTCTCAACGAAAGGTACGGGCAAGGATTGGTGACATACGTTTTTTGTTCATCTATGGAGCAAAGGACGTAATTCACTTTCACAGCTCCGGATTGCAGTAGAGACCACATAACTTGCTGACTGCATAGTGTTTGAGTAATTGTAATTAAACATCATATGGGTTTCTAATTTATGATTATTAAAGCTATAAAAATTCTTGTCTCACTTGTTCTTCTCTCATATTGTCCTTTCATTACGGATAGGATATTTAGTCTATGGTTTTAAAGGCGACAGCTATTTAGATGACATCAGGGAACAGTGGGCCGAGTCAGAGTGTCGGACATTTTTAATCGATTATTTTTGAGAAATTTTTTTTTGTCTCAGTTCATTTATTTTTTAATTACAAAATATATTAATTATCAATTTTTTAATACAAAAAATATTATTATTACAACTTTTGAGTTGTTCAAAAATCGATATTTTTATGCGCACGTAATGAACACGTAATTTCTATAGGTTGTTTAAAAAAAAAAACAAGCGTTGAACACTGTATGCATGCATTAGATATTTCACCTTAGAAGCAGGTACTCCTCTAGATGGGAATGCAACATGAACGAGCCCTACCATTCGCAGCGTTTTACAATTTGCAAGTACCGACAGACGAATACTTCATCATTTCTGCGAAGCTGTGGCCTCTTCACTGAACCGTTGTCAGTGGTCCCAAAAACATCGAAAATTGGTTTTTCGCAATAAATTATCAGTATAAATAGACACACTATGAACTCGACTGCAATAAATAGTAAAAATAGCAGGCATGGAGCATAGATTCAATATGTCCTATATTTCATTGTAAAGATGGCGAAAAATGTCTGGAAAGCAATCAATTGCTGCAGAATACATTATTTTCGAATATAATTTTTTTTTCTGCCACCACGTCCACTTTTGCTGTAATGCTGGTGAGAAAAGTATTCAATTAGGTATACTTAACTGTTCGTCGTAGTCAAGTCGATTGGGACTGGCAGTGAGTAACTTTAGTATTGTTAAGTTTTAAGTAACTGTAACTATGTATACATAGTATATTCCTACAAGAAATGAATATTGGCTATGTTTTAGCTGGATTATAATAGAAATATTAAAAAATTCAATAGGCAAAGAAAATCTGCAGTTACGGCAGGTACGTAAACAAAAATCCTTCAAATCAAAGACCCTCCTGAAAATTGTTTGCTTTATAGACAAAAATTCATTGAATGATAAATTTTATGCTTTGTCTAGACAGTCAAATAGAATTTATCAAAATTCAATCCTTCTCCAAATTAACTCAAATTTCACCAGCCGAAATTCGTGTTCGCGAAAGCTCATAGCCTGATACAAAGTCCATTTGAAACTCACAGCCTGTATTTTTGTTTTTTATAGGACAATGTCTGAAAGAATTTCTTTAAAAGTGTGGGCGACCTTGTGACAATGATTATATCTTGTAAAATAATTTATCAAAATAACAGTTTTTTGCCCTATATTCTCCGATGCAGTATATATATATATATATATATATATATATATATATATATATATATATATATATATATATATATATATATATATATACATATACATATATATATATATATATATATATATATATATATATATATATATATATATATATATATATATATATATATATATATATATATATATATATACATATATATATATATATATATATATATATATATATATATATATATATATATATATATACATATATATATATATATATATATATATATATATATATATATATGGGGCATTTCACGTGAAGCGGACAACGAAATAAAGTCGAGGTTCCGGATATCGTTCATATTGTGCATAATGGTACTTCTAGAGGATATGAACGTGGATGCACAATTTTTTCTTTCTATGAGGTTCAGTTGCCGAGTTATTGGCTTTTGAAGAATTGAAGAAGCTGATGAAGGGTTTTTTTGGAAGCCGATTTTGAGATTGAAAAAAATATATTAAAAACATTAAACATATTGATTGGTATAGAAAATCAACTGTTCTTTTTAATTTTAAAATTAGATTTGGAATAAAAAAAAAATTTCCTGTTTAAAACCGGAAGTAACCATTTCAGATCGTTATTTGAGTAACTTGGACCAGGTTAATTTTTTTTATTTTTGTAGTAAAACAAAGCTTAAACTATACTTGTTCTATCATAAAAATTTTAGAATGGGATGGCGAGTAGTTTGGGAGGTAGGTGAATTTTAGTACATACAAGTCGTATGAAGCGTGGCACCCGGAGCTTGATTAGGATAGCTAGTAAGTGTGGAAACAAAACATGTTCAGTAAAATTATTGCTTTATCGTTAAAATATTATATATAGAATTAATATAGTTAAAATATAGCTATATAGTTTCAATATTAAAAGTTGCTAATGCTAATTTATTTAATAAAAAAACAAACTAGTTTATGGAAAAATGAATTTAGTTCACCATTTTTACAATTTGACACTCATTACTTAAACTTGTTCTTTTTATAAGAAGGCCTTCAGTAACTGGAATAAAACAGTGAAATTTCTTAGTCCCGGGAATAGTAATAGAGGAATCAAACCGTGGTTTTAAAAATATTCTCTGGCTTTGAAGTTCCTCTGATGAGCAATAGTAAGTGGCTGTTAGGGATAAAGACCACTTTGCCCAATGAAAAAAACGTAAAGGTGTAGTAATAGCTTTACTAGGA
Organism: Nemotelus nigrinus; assembly: GCA_947369275.1. Classification (NCBI taxonomy): domain Eukaryota; kingdom Metazoa; phylum Arthropoda; class Insecta; order Diptera; family Stratiomyidae; genus Nemotelus; species Nemotelus nigrinus. Next base: position 65,244,034 of record OX376373.1, read on the forward strand.
GGCAATTGTAAACTCCCACGTGTTGCCAGTCGTTTCAAATTACCACCGAGACCATCACATGGGCCTTTTCCATGCGAAGTCGCGTGAAAATGAAGTTCAGTTTCTGTCTTGAAATCAGCTTTATAATAAAATAGAGTCACAAAATTAAATCTATTTTTAAAATGTTGTGGGGCCCCATTTGCTATGTATATAATTTTTGACAAAGCTATTGTTTCTTCAGACAGATGTTTGTGAAGGGTTTTCTGGAAATACTACCATGTTCTATTTTACTTCCAACTTTATAATAATAGACTGATGTCAAAAGTGTTGCCTGGTCATTATTCCAATGAAAAGCTTGAGCAGCATCTTGTACAACAAAACAATAATTCTCAGCAAAATCGCATTGTACCAAAATTTCCCCTTCGTTTATATTTTCTTTTAGATTTTTAAAATAATGAGCCTGTTGCTCTGCAATGTAAGCATGGGGTTTCGAGGCATCCAACGCGTGAAAAAAGCTGTCCACAAAATCATCGGATGCAAGCAGATGAGTAGAAATGGTAAATCTGTCTGAACAAACCCATTTTCCGAACTGAACGGTTGTCACTTGATTATCATCAAATATCATTTTCAAATGATCACGAATTGCACTTACGCCAGGACAAGATTTGCAACTTTCATTTGGGGTTTTTGTTGAAATTGTTAAATGATATTTCGGCATAGGATTGGGACACATCATTTTGCGTAGAAAGTAGAAAGTTCCAAAATAGTTCCAGATGTGAGATTGTCAATGTCTCCTCCACTCATCATTAATTTCACATTTTGGTGATATATACATACACAGACCATATTTCTTCCGGGGACACCAGCGAGGATACATTGTTTGGGTCTCAAAGTGAAAAATTTTGTTAGGCCGATTTTGATATCCGGATATTCATTCTTAAACGTTTGGTAAAGCTCGTCAATGTTACACATTAAAAGCTGTTTTGGGATTTGCGTTCTTTTTCCGTCATCTAACTTAATAGATACAAATCCTTTTTACCGGGCATTATTCGACTAGTGTCTTCTCGCAGATAAAAGCACTTCACTAAGTTCATAGTTTCAACTGCTAGCTTACGGCCACCTCGTGGATTTAGGGATGTTAATATACCAAACTAATCCACAAGTTGCTTTGCTTTTCTCGCTTGCCGCCTGGATGTTTCGAATTCTTGTGCAAGTCTGTTTTCGGTCGATGACTTAGGTGTTATAGTCAGTATCGTAGTTTTCATAGCAGTAGATGTAGACGGATTGCTAAATTTTGCTTTTAACTGGGTCAGAATATCTTGGTCGTATATTGTTGAATCAGTTTACTTTGAGCTATGTTTATACTTCTCTTCAGGAATGAATGGTAAAACCCGGGGAGCACAAAGACAAATCAGTTGATGATTGGCAAGATCTCCGAAAATTTGCAGGTATTTCCACGGTCAGTTTTTTCCTGCAGCTTCCACACACGTACATATCAGAAGAATATCTCCACTTCTCTGTTATTTTTTTTTTGGAATTTTTCTTAGGTCTTTAACCTTCCGATGAAATCTCAAGTCGAAAGGATTGAAACATCGGTAGCCGCAAGGAGACATAATACACACAATTCAACTTATTTACGTAGTCACTTCAAGCGCTGAAAAAGAACTAAAACAAAAACGGAAAATTCGAAATGGCTCTTTCATCACACTTCCATCCCTTTCTATTACATAGCTTTGACCTCCTTCTATTATATGGCTTTTTATGAAAAAATAATACCTTTTTCAACTAAAAAACGGCGCCACTAATGGCATTTCTGTAGGGTAGTCGGTTAAGTATGAACACAATTTAAGTATGTATTTTAAGTATGTTATAAAAACTATTTATATACAGGATATAGTATCATGGCAAACTACATATACTTTCCACTCTAAAATTTTTAACATCAAATAAGTATAGTTTTAGCTTTGTCTTGTTACAAAAATAAAAAAAAATTAAACTGGTCCAAGTCATTATATTTTAACTATATTAATTCTATATATAATATTTTAACGATGAAGCAATAATTTTACTGAACATGTTTTGTTTCCACACTCACTAGCTATCCTAATCAAGCTCCGGGTGCCACGCTTCATACGACTTGTATGTACTAAAATTCACCTACCTCCCAAACTACTCGCCATCCCATTCTAAAATTTTTATGATAGAACAAGTATAGTTTGAGCTTTGTTTTACTACAAAAATAAAAAAAATTAACCTGGTCCAAGTTACTCAAATAACGAGTTGAAATGGTTACTTCCGGTTTTAAACAGGAAATTTTTTTTTTATTCCAAATCTAATTTTAAAATTAAAAAGAACAGTTGATTTTCTATTCCAATCAATATGTTTAATGTTTTTAATATATTTTTTTCAACCTCAAAATCGGCTTCCAAAAAAACCCTTCATCAGCTTCTTCAATTCTTCAGAAGCCCATAACTCGGCATCTGAACCTCATAGAAGGAAAAAATTGTGCATCCACGTTCATATCTTCTAGAAGTACCATTATGCATAATATGAACGAAATCCGGAACCTCGACTTTTTTTCGTTGTCCGCTTCACGTGAAATGCCCCATATATATATATATATATATATATATATATACATAAATATATATATATATATATATATATATATATATATATATATATATATATATATATATATATATATATATACAGTGGTGGACAGCTAAATAGAACACTTGCATTTCTATCAATAAAAGGGCATTTTTTCAGTTTTTAATGAAACAACTGATTTTGGACTGATGTATTGTTGATAGAAACTATAAAAGCTTATTTAAAATGTGAAATGATGACTGTATTTGTTTGTAAGTAAAAATATATAAACACACTAATTAAAATACGCGTGGCCACATAAATAGTACATAAATTTGCATTGCAGTAAAGTTATAAAAAAGATATTTTTAAGCAACCGTATAAGTTAATATTTTGTTGCAAATCCTTTGTTCTTAAGCACAGCTGAGCATCGCCTTGGTAGACTCTCCACTAAAGTTTGACAGCGTTCGTTAGGACTAGATCTCCAGGCGATCTGAATTTTTTCCCACAATTCAGCAGCGTTTTTAGGTTTCACCCTGTTTATGTGAGTTTCGACATCATTTCACAGGTTCTCGATCGGATTTAGATCAGGAGACTGGGCGGGCCATTGTAAAACGGGGACATTTTTATCACTAAAGTAACCCTTCACAAGACGAGAAGTGTGCTTAGGATCATTGTCTTGCATAAAACGCCATATCAGTGCCATATTTTCGTCTGCAAAGGGGATCATGTGGTCCTCAAGAATTCGTTTGTAGACGTGTTGATCCATTTTCGTGTCCATCTTGATTATTGGTCCCACCCCATGCCAGGAAAAAGCAGCCCACACCATCACATTTCCGCCACCATGTTTAACAGTTTTCTGTGTGTATTTGGGATTGTGTTGTTGGTTAGGTGGACGCCAAACATACCATTTCCCATCTGATCCGAACCTGCAAAACTTGGATTCATCACTCCACAGCACATTTTTCCAGAAACTTATCGGTTTGATTAGATGTTCCTTTGCAAACGATTTCCTAATTTTTAAGTTCTTCTTTGTCACAAGTGGTTTTTTTTGAGCGATGCATCCTCTGAGATTTTTTTCTTGTAGACGCCTTCTAATTGTTCTATCTGACACAGAAATATTGCTATCATTCAGAACACTGCTTTTTATCGCTTTGGAGCTCGAAAACGGGTTGGCGACACTTGCTCTGTATATAACATTGTCCTCTTTTTTTGCTATTTTTCTTGGCTTTTTAGCTCTCGGACCGTTTTTGGCACTACCATAGAGCTCCTTATGACGTAAAGCATTGTAAACTACCATCCGCGAACACTCCAGCTGCTTGGATATTTCCGTAATTGTTGAACCTCTGTCTTTCATGTTGCAGATGATCTCACGCTTTTTTTTGGAGCAATGTGGCCCTCTTCCCATCTTCAAAAATATTTCTTTATATTTAACTTTTTCAAAAACTAATGTTAACTGTGTTTACTTTCAAATAAATTTGTTATTATTCAAGAAAATTCACTTCGACTCACTAAAACCAAGCGTGTACTATTTAGGTGACCAGATAAAAACACTTCCTTTTACACTGAAATACGCAATGTAATGGGAACATGCATTGCGTATTTTATGAAGATGCTCAAAACTAGTTCTCACATATGTGAGCATGCGATAAGAAATGTAAACATTCGATTCCTCGCTGCATGTTTCCAGCAAATTTAAATTGAACAGCCTGCGAGGATAGTGTTCTATTTAGGTGTCCACCACTATATATATATATATATATATATATATATATATATATATATATATATATATATATATATATATATATATATATATATATATATATATATATATATATATATATATATATATATATATATATATATATATATATATATATATATATATGGATTATAACCAAATTCATTCAGTAGGTTAGCCTGAATGTAAGCCAAGTTGCGCTGAGTTTTGGATAAAAAGCAAGATATTGCAGCCACCGATGATAAGTTTTTGTCATAGTTTTTTAATCAGGCAATAGTTTCAGGCTGATTCTCGTATAACAGAAGAACAGTTGTGAAAATATCTGATTAATTTTGGCTGAGTAGTATAAGACAAGAAATAAATTGTCTACGTTTAAAATCGGTTTCAAAAACACTTATATCGCATTGAATGGCTTTCATACCTAATGTTTTAAAATGATAAATGCCAGTGCAATAAATACAAAGTAAAAATCATTGGTTATGCCTCCATAATTCATTAAATTGTATTGCGCCCAGTGTGGGCATTGCCCAATTGGCATTTTTTAAGTCTGCATGAATTAGGTTGAATGATCTGGGGTGTGTTCAATGTGCATGCTATAGCTGCTTCAAAAGCATAGCATAGCATCACTGTAGCAAGTGTCAAAATTTGAAGTAGCTAGGTGAAGCAGCTATGGGTATTGAACAGCCAAGAGCTGCTACGTAGGTCAGAAAATTCAAAAATACTTTTTCGATTTTTTTTTTAATTTTAATATCTCTGTTTTCGTGGATTAGTTCAATACTTCCATTGCAAATTGGAAATTGTATAAAATTAAGGAGTTTTCAATATACAGCTGCAGAAACCATTAAAATGTTTCTAACATATTTAAAACGTATCACTTATATCCGGCTTTTGACGCCATATATGTGAAAAAGAGCAAATAATAATCGTTGAAAATTTGATGGCACATGAATCAGTGCACCCGGCCTATTGCTCTTCATGCTCGCCTGCTAAAAACTCAAGATGAGCTGCACTGTGTGAAAGCCGACTTAACTCGAGTTGAGTTGAAGTATTTAAAAGCCCGAATTTAATTTATGCTGTCACTATTTTCAAATTTATTCCTCATCTCATGTGTCACAAAAGCGCAAAAACTTCTTGTCATTTCAATTTTCAATTGAAAATGCCGTTTGAACTGCATGTCAGCTGTGTACGCACGACCATTTTGCCTTAGCTACTTTCTTGCTATCCTCCAGACTGCGAGCAGCAAATAGCTGCTACTTTAGCAGCTATGCCGGAATCTTGGACAGCCCGACTGTCAAATAGCAAGCATCAAAAAGTAGCTATTTCGTGACATTGGACAGCCAGAGCTGCAAAAATAGCAGCTAATAGCTGCTATAGCATGCACATTGAACACACTCCTGGTGTTACAGACAAACGATGGCTGATATGTATCGTGATAAGCCAACATAATCCTCGAACAACAGGATTTAGCTAACCACAAAAAAAAAAAAAATGAATTAGGTTGGTGTCTTGATTGGCGCCATGAATGTTAACTGTCATTCGTCAGTGCATTGACACCGACATTTTCGCAGAATTGTGATGGTGAATCAAATGCAAAATTCTACATAGAAGTTTGCCACCTCTTCGAAAATTTCTCAGTTATGTGTTTAAGTCTAAATAGTGCGCAAGTAGTGTAGTGTAAGGAATGTAATTTTATTTAAGTTTACGTTGCAAATAGTGTAAATGTTAAATTTTTTGACGTTAGTGGTTTAGTATGTGCATATATATATTAATTAAATTTTTGGCTCGAAAGTAATATATTACTATAGTTGATAAGTGTAGCATTTATCATCAAGTAGCTTTCGCTTTTTTATGCATTCGGAATTGTATTTTGTGTTCAGAATTGGTACGTATGTGCATACAATCATAGTAGTATTATAGTAGTATATTTCAAAATATTGTGTTTATCACAATAACAAAGGATTCACAGATCAAAAATAAAATTAGCTCAATTAAGAAATACTATGCATTTTTCATATTCAATCTAAAAACACTGAATTTAATCGGATATAGTTTGATAAAAAGCACAGTACAAGAATCCTGTAGTCAATTTGATCCCATTCTTTTTGTATTAGATCATACGTATTCCTGGTGAAACTCACTCCATAAATTTTCTATAGGATTCAAATCTGGAGATTAAGGTGTTATCGTTTGTACACATTTATTTCTGCAGCGAAACTAGTGCTGTGATATCAGAATTTATGTTCTAGTGAGTATTAAAATTACTCGCTGTGCATTTTTATGCTTGCAACAATTGTTTCGATTGTCTTTTATAAATATATTTGAATTTGACATTCCTCAATTTGTTTTAGGTAATTTAGGCATAATACATATTGCACTATGTCGTCATTGAGACAAAATCCAATTTGGAAACATTTTACTAAAAATGAGTCAGCTATGACTTGCAAATTGTGTCGCAAATCTTTGTCCCTCGGTAGTTCGGTACCGGAAAACCAGACAATAAGCAATATAAAAAATCATCTAGAAAAAATACATAAACAGGAATTGGTAATTTATTTTGAAGCTGCAGGAACATACAATTTGATTCAAATAAAAAAACGGACAACGTGTCTTCACCACACAATGCCATAAACCAAATAAAACAACCTTCTTTGGCAGAAGTTATTGAAAAAAAAATTAGCACAACTATGACCCGATAATCATCCTTTTTCTTTGCGAATCGACAAATGCTTTATGGACCTTATAATTCTTGATATGTTGCCGCACAATATCGTTGAACGTAAAACTTTTCGGAGGCCTAAAGTTACTGATCCTAATATTCCAACAAGGTGCAGATATAAATCAGAAAAATACTTCACAACAACTTTAATGCCAGCTACTTATGAAATAGTAAGGAAAAAAGTAGAAGTCCTAATTGAAAAAGCTCAATGGATCAGTTTTACAACTAATATTTAGAGTCATCCAACAAAAACATGCTCTCTATTGAGCTTCACAGCATATTTTGTAGAAGGTTCAAAATGACAGAAAATTATGCTAGCAGGTAGTGTCAAGGAAGAAGATCACACGGGAAAATACATTGCAACAAAATTCAATGAAACGATAGCCAATTATAATGTAAATGGAAAGATTCATATGGCGGTTCGCGAAAACGCTGCGAGCATAAACGCTGCTATGCGTTATGGAAACTATGTATCCATTGGTTGCGTGGCTTAAGCTGGCGCCAAACGATGCAGTGAACGTTTCATTCAAACTTTTGCCTCCAACCTTCGAGTCAAATATTGGACGATTTATATGGCAAGCGCTCTGCTACACGGTGGAACGATTTGATTCCAGTGTTGGTTCAATTTTTCGTGCACATTGATTTTGCATTATAGATTATATTACTTTTGTTAATTTTAATGTAATTGATAGTACGAAATGGATAGCCCAGTATTACGATTATAATATTAATCTTTTGTTTGAAAATAATTATCTATTAAAATTAAATTGATAATTAAAATATGCAAGCAAAAAAAAAGCATACCTGTCAAAACACATTAAAAATTTGATTCAATTGTTGGAACGAATCGTGAAGCAGTTCACCAAATGTCCGCCAACCATACCTTCCAGTGACAAAAACCCTTGGAAGTGGACAAAAACACCGACAACAGACCGAACATGTTCCAGCGCCAACGTTGGATGCTGGACATTGGGCACTGTTAGCTGGCGCATCGGCCACACGATGCGTCCAACCATCAAGTGTCCAACGTACGAGGGTGTTGGTAGCATCGTTTGGCGCCGGCTTTAGAAAATGTCGGCAAATTGTAGGACACTTCAAGAAGAGTGAACAAGCCACTCGATATTTAAATGAATTTCAAGATGCATGTGGTTTGCCAAAGCATACTCTAATCCAATACATTGAAACACGTTGGAACAGTATGAAGAAGTCTCTCTACCCAACGGGAAAAATAATGCTTACGGATATAATCGGTAAGCATTTCGCGTAATGCGTGTAAGCATTACCGGACCATTACGCGTTGTTTCTTTTTAACATTGCATGTCCTAGGCTGGGAAGATTTATACAAGGGGAAACTCATGCTTTTAGCTCTATAGCTTTATGTATAAGAGCTTTTTGGAAAGTACGACATCGTATTCTCGCATTTATACGCCTCAATATGAATGAAAGCTTTGGCCGGCGGCCGATCGTATCTCTGCATGTGTGGTTTTTGCATGCTGACGCTCATTGGAAATTCCAATAGCACATGCTCTTTGCTACTAGGGGGAATTGTCTTCATACATTTTACTTACCCGTGCGTGATGATTTGAAATGCTTCGAAATTTTTATCTTTCCGCCTTATATAGCAGACTACCCATAACCGATGTATGCTCGCAAGTTCTTTTCCCCTTGTTTCAGCGAGTGAATTTCATTGGCCAGTCTTAGACTTATAACATATGAGCTTTCTCCCTTGCAGCATTTTCCATGCTCCAAGTCATGTTTACGAGTATATCTTATAATTGCTGGAAAATAGCTTTGGAAATCGGAAATGTGCATTACCAGCATTGCTTGATTCATGCATTACGCCAGCATACATTACCGCGATTCCCGTTGGGTACCTACAGAATGGTAGAGAGACTTCTGGAACAAAAAGCCGCTGTCAATTTGTACATGGCAGAACGCGGCGGAATAGAAGTTCCGACTGCGACTAAATGGGAACTAATGGGCAATTTGGTAAATGTCTTAAAATGTTTTTACCAAGCGACGATTGATGTTGCTGAAGATTCTTCGTCGGTATCTCTAATTATTCTTTTGATTGCTATGATTAATACTCTGAAAGATGACGACTCTGCATATATTATTCACCTGAAAAAATGCATATGTGAGGCCGTCAACAAGAGATTTGCTTACTTCAGAAATACTCTTCACTTGTCAGTTGCTGCTTTCATCGATCCTCGATTCAAAACTAAATACCTTACTGACAGTGATATTGCGAATGCAAAAGCTAAAGTTTATTCATTTTTATGTAAAAGTTATTCGAAAATATTTAAAACAGCAGCTGAAAAAATAATTTCCTCTAAATCAACATTATTTCTACCTTTGAAAAATAATTCCTCAAAAAATGATCTATGGGAAAGCCATGATGAAATATCATTTACGCCTGAACAGACAAACATCGAAGAATATCCACCTTTTGAAGAACATCTTAAATGCTATTTGAAGGAGCCATTAGTTAAGAGGAACGCTGACATTTTTCAGTACTGGGCTTGGAGCCTTTACATTAATTTACGGAAACTAGCTTTCAAATATTTATCGGCTCCACCCTCTAGTGTGGCTAGTGAGCAATTATTTAGCGCTGCTGGACAGATTTACACCGCTAGAAGGGCTAATTTGCGAGGAGAAAATGCCGAAAAACTTTTGTTTTAACCCTACAAGATTAGGTTACTTGAATTCAATTTCTAGATGTGTACAGGTCGGAAAAAATAATGTATAGCTCTTAATGTACTCAAAAGACAAACGAAAAGTTAAATTTATTTCTTTTTTCCTAAATTTTAATATAAAAATAAAATCTAAATAATTCTGTAGCGAATAATACGTTATTATGAAATGGATATATCATTAAAGAATTAAAAAGAAGCGTTTTGATTTTGTTTTGATTTCACTTCATCTTCGGCTTCAGCCGAAGGTAACACTAATGACCGAATATCGGCTCTGGCTTTGGCCTTGGCCGAAAAACCGACTTCGGTCGGACTCTACAGTAAAAATAACTAATATATCAAAATCATAGTACGACCCAACTCTACATAAAAGGCCGTCTCCAAGTCCAGTCACATTATAATCTTCGTTTCGTCAGGTAAAAAACACTTGTGTCTGAAAGGTCTACCACCGGTTCCAGTCATACAATTCCTATTGTACCGTGACTTGCATCTTATATTGAACTTGTAGTCTTTTCTAATCTGCAATAAATGATATTTAATACAAATATGTCAAAGTTTCAAAATGAATAAAAAACATTCCTTCTTACAACCGTCAACATTTTTCATCGGTGGACCGTGGCTGTTGAGCTTTTTATCCATTTTCAGCCACAAATCCTTAGCGTTTTTTTTTTGTACTGTAAGCAAGCTGAAACACTGCTAGTAGCTCGTCCCACATTTGGATAATTTTTCATGAACTCGACAATTGCACTTATTTGCTCCTCTATCGATTTCATATGCGCCCTAAATGTAATATTTTGAAAAGGAGCCAGCAGGCCAAAATCGTATAGCCGCTAGACTTTAAGTTATCATAGCAATTATAGGTACTTTAAGCTAGGCTAAGAATAAACAACTAAAATGAAATAAAATCTTTTCAACCAATCAACCATATGAATTTACTGCATCTATTCACGATTTAACAAGTTGGCTTTGAAATTTACATTCCAAAGTTGGTTGATTGTGTATTTTTACTTCTATTTAGTAGTTACTACAGAAATTTGACAATATGTATGCACTATGATGTAACTGGCTAAAACTATGTACGACATTTTTAAACAAATCATCACTGACATCAAATTTTCATCTCACAGATTATGTGCCCACTAAAAACACTTTATCATACACCAAACAACCACGCCATCTTCAAATTCATTCACCCAAAATGATAGCAATGACGAATATCTTCATCCAATCGCTAATGGTCACTAATTTACAAAAATCCAATTAAGTTCAGTAGCAGTCTTTGAATTGTCTTTGGTCCCGCGCTTCCACTGCTATCCGGAAGCTCAGAACTAGGTATAAAAAATGATGGTGACTTAAAAAAGTTGCCTGTCGTTCTTCACTTCTTAAATAATGCCTTACCAAAAATATCATCCTAATTGCATTAAATTTAATTTCAGGACATTAAAAAAATCTTTCGCTTATCACAGATATGAATCAACTGATAGAAACCGGTCGAAACGGTTCTAGATTAAATGACATGTACAGGATGTGTTACTAGAGAGTCTATTTTTTATTTATTTTTAAGGATATATCTATACGCCGAACAATAACATAAATTCCAGTCAATTACTCATACTTTGATTATGATATGATTTGCTGTTAGTATTAATGTTTTTGCAAAACAATGTATGTGTTATAGCATAGAAGAACAGTATTCCTTAGGTGACTTCAAATTGATAAGCTCCGATTCTAAATGCACAGTCTACATAAAAATGCTACTCCTAGAACCCAGCAGCTTGAACCTGTACAATAAGAGCAGGCGGCAAATTAAAACAGGAACATCTTAAGAAATGGAAGTGAGAAAAAACGTGAGCCTCAAGGGCATGAAATGGAGTGTTTCTCATCACAAAAAGCTCACAATTGTCCTGGCAGCGTTAATTGTTGTTGGCGTTCGCTCCTATCAAAAGGACGGCGAATGGACTTGCCATCGCTGCCACCAAGCAACATCGACGGGGTGCACTATTGTCCTGCTTCGAGGCCACCTAAAGTGAACAAGACGGAAAAAAAGAACTCTCGGGAGAGAGAGAAAAAAAACACCGGAGGATGAAAATGGACGACTGCGACAACGAAGACGCTATAAGAATAACAGGATAACCGTCAAATAGCCTGAGGACGATCCATTTATAATTCCGTAACTGTTTGAACAAGAATATTACTAATTAAGCGCAATAATGACTTGAAATTTTTTGCTGACCAATCTCCGGGTGATGGCATTGTTTCCCTCGGGTTTCGTTGTTTGACGATGTTTTCCTGATGCCATTTTCAGTGTAAACTTCTTAAATCTGTTTATGCCAAACGCGGAACGTACTAAATAGGAAACGATGCTTCGGGTATTATGTGAGATCAGCTGTTGTGAGCATTGAACGATTTTGGTAAGTGAAAGGCAGTGTTATCGTTGTGTTTTCTATCAGAAAACCATGCCTTGACAAATAAATGATTGGCAAGGTTAACCAAAAGGTAAAACCTTCGCAAATTTAGATACAAGCAAATTAAAAGGGTTGATGTCTCATATTTACGTGTATTGTGAAGCCTCTAAGTATACTAGTTTAAAATCAAATAATTTCAACTTGTTACACTCTTTTCATAAATTAATAGAGCTTCAAACTATTTTTATTTCAATGTCAGCGAAAATATAAAATTGCAGAAACAAAAACGTGTCTTATATAATGAATAGTTGTTTGAAAGCCTGCTGTGCCACTTAATTAAAATGCATATATTGGTGTTGAATTATGTTTGATGTATAAAATGAAATTAAAATAAAATTGCTTCTATTTTACTGATATGATAATTATGCTATAGAAATGTTTTGTTGTTTATTAAGGAATATTTATCGTTATTTTTCTGTGTGCTTTCATGGCTATTGAATTGTTAAGTTCATGTAGATTATCATAAATCTTGGTACTATGTGTCATAGAGTTCCAATTAGGCCAGATTTTTGAAATTGAAAAAATCTGTACTTTGGCGGTGAGTTTTGACTTTTTTATTGATAACTAAACCTTAATGCAATTTACTATTAGAACTGTTCTCATTTGTAATAAGAGTATAACATTTACTTAATTTTTTAAATAATGACTTTAATGATATTACCTCTTCCTCGCGGCAAAACGTTGCTCAATTAGAATTATAATACTGCTTTAAGAAATTACTGTGTCCAAGAACTTAAAACGCATTTCATACTACTGTCCTATATAGCACACATTAACCGGAAATAAAGTAAATTACTAAAATAATTAACATGATTTTCAAAGTGTATGAAAATTTTTGAAAATTCAAAAGCCGATAATGGTAACACATACCCATTCTTGTTTCTGAAACAGGAGCCACAGTGGGACCAAGGAGGATAAACGAAACTGGCGATGCGATGGTTAAACTTACTATGCAGAAAAAATAATGAGAAGCATTTCCCATTACCTTAAACTAGCTCCGGCACAGTCTCTCGTGTGTTGTGTTGCGCTTAATTTCGGGTAATTAGTTTATTTGGTTCTTTAAGAAGGGTCGAACAGAATGCTATCCAAGGCAAGCCATAACACTTTTTTGCTTCCTGGTCGTTTTCCGGCTGGAAATTTCCACTTTATAGCCGGCGACGCCTTACGTAGCCTGTGTTGAAGTGTTTTAACGTAATCTGTTTTGAAGTCTAACATCACTCTCTTTAATTGGAAGCAATTTAACATTTTTAATTTAAAGCAAGTTTTTCGCCACTTTCCCGACGCGAGTTTTGAAAAGTCAGTTAGTGCGAGACTAGCCAATGATACATCCATAAGCGTTCCGGAAATGATGGAATGCTGCACGAAACGTTTTTTATTTTACCGGATATGGTAGTCGTTAGCAGCAAAGCAACAATCTCACATAATTAATACATTTGCTGGGATAGTTCATAATTAAATCTAATTAAATTTTTTTCTCTTTTGGGGTTTTCAGCTGGAGTCGTTATTTGACGAGATGAGTTATTGGATTGATAATTTGAAAGCTTTGCGGCTTGTTACTGACACTTTTCCATGCCTTTTCGGTGTTGTCAAATCATTCAAATCATTTTGAATTATGGTCAAGTTTCTTGTACATTTTTTTATTTTTACTATTGCAATAAAAACTTTGGCTTTCAAACGTTCGCACTCCAGACTCATAGATTTATTTACGTACCCTATATTAGAGTTTTTTTCAAGACTCTCAGCTATAATTGCATTAAGTATTTTTTGCATAGACGTGATTAAGAAATTCAGGGTAATAATACACTATAGCATTCAGAACCTTTAATCAAATTACATCTTAAAGCAAACTGTCCGATTTCGAAAACTATTTATTTTATTTTATTTTATTTTACTAACCAAGCAAAATACAAGTTACATAAACGTTACAAAGCAAAATTGAAAATTGAAAATTAATATAAGTATATAAAATAAAACGAAAAAGTAAATAAATTAAATAACTAGCAAATAGATTAATCACAATAAATAAATAACAAAAAAATAAAACATTGACAAATGGCTTATCATAAGGGGTTGCGGATGGCTTGGAAAAGGGAAGATTTCAAGGATAATTTTGAGACAATTGGAGAATACAGATTGCGTATGCTATTGAATATCCTGCAGCATCTATTTATCGGCTCATTAGCTGCGTTGGTAGTGGAATGTAGATATTCCTTAAGTAAACGAGAGGACCTGGTGCTCCGTACAGGGCTATTTCAGACCATTTGACTACTCAGGAATTCAACTCTGACAACGCCTCGAAAGACGTTAAATGTGAATTAGGCCGAAATCATCTTTCTTCCGGATGCAAGTGTCAATAAGTTTAGGTGACCCAGTCGAAACTCATAAGGAGGAAGGGCATTAAAATCGTAAAGGTTGTATAGTTCTCTCAATGCAATAAGTAAGAATTACTTTTGTATGGACTCAAGTATGTTACTGTGGGCTACGAAAGCCGAATTCTAGCAAATGGAAGCATATTCGAGAATGGGGCGTAAAAGTGAAATGTATAAGGATCTTGTGACCCACAAGTTACGAAATTCCTCCGCACGTCTTTTGGTGAAACCTAGTTGTTTGTTTGCATGGGATAGTATTTTATCATAATGCAAGGTCAGGCGGAGTCTCTCATCCAAGACAATACCAAGGTCAACAACGTTTTCAACTAGAGCTAGCAAATTATTGCCGAGGAAGTACGTGTTATGTGAGACGGTGTATTTTCGGGAAAAACTTATAACTTGGCACTTAGCAATTTTGAGAGAGAGCTTGTTTTCATTGCACCAATGATCAAGTGAATCAAATTTGGGTTGGAGAAAGAGTGCATCGGATTTAGATTTAATTATGTGATAGACTTTGAGATCGTCGGCATAAAGTAGATGAGGTATATTTGCTAGGACGTCAAATAGGTCAGAAATAAATATATTAAAAAGAAGTGGGCCACCTTGTGTTACACCAGAGGTAGTAGAAATATTTTTCGATAAAAGTCCTTGAAATTTTACCATTTATGGTTGATTTCGAAAGTACAGAGTCAGCCAGCTAAGCAAAAATCCGGCAAAACCGAATTCCTGAATCTTTAGAATTAAGAAAGAGTGGTCAACTCTGTCAAAATCTTTACTGAAGTATGTATAGACTGCGTCAATTTGGTATCTTATCTCAATTTTACACAGAACATCTGAGATAAGGACTGTCAAATTTGTGGTAGTTGAGCGAGCTTTTCTAAAACCATGTTGTTCCTCGTTCAGACGAGAGTCAACAAGTGGAGAAAGTTTATCGTAGACAATCTTTTCTAAAAGTTTCGGAATTGAAGAAAACTAAGTAGTTACCTCATTAGAATCACTTTTCGGAATAGATTGCAAATGTAGCACGAAATGGTTGCTTCTCGTAAATTTTACATATTCTGGGAAAACCACGCTGCAAGAAAATAAACTATATTAATATGCAACGAAATGTGAATTATAACAGAAACTAAACTCCTCCTTTTCATAACAGCTAGCTTAGAGTATCAAAATTGGCTTTGGTCCACATTTGTAACACACTCTTCAATCTACTTTAAGTTACGATCAATAAAACACATTGTGAAATTTGGCAAATTATAGTGGTAAATTATTTTCTCACAATTGTTAAGTAATGTGTGGTGTGATTGTAAATTTGTGAGCAGAATCAATGTTGAGCTTTCAAATATCAAAGTGTAATGCAGGCCGGGCACAAGGAATATCGACTGCAATATGTAACTATATGGGAGTTGAAAGTGAAGTGTGGCAGGGAGCCTCAGCAAGACAGACGTGAATACGAGAGCCAGCCAAAAGTATTATTATGTACCTCGCCAAACCAGCAGTCAGTCGTTACCTAACGCTGAAAGTGGCTGGGTGAATACTTGTTGGGTTTAATAAATGTTTATAGCTTTCCTAATGCGAATCCAAAGACATTAAGTATGATGGACAGCCAAGAATGAGGCAAAACACGAATAATTGCCCCGGGAGTAAGGTATTCTAGAAATGGCACTGAAGGCCCTTAGTCCACATCAACGGTACTCCTTATAATCCACAGTCAACGGATGGAGTACCTTCATGAAATAACGTTACATAAACAATAAGAAAAGTGGCATTTGACTCGTCTTGACCTATTATTTACAACAGGCTATTTATTGGCTCTACACTTCTACAAAAACATCAGACATCATTTTACCAAAAAAATGGGCATGGCAACCAGACTAAATCCATTTGCTATAAGATACATACCCATCCTCATGCTGGATTACTTGTTCCAAATGTTGGAACGGAGAACTCTGCGCTTCTGCACTGGTCGGTAACTAAAAAGTCGCCGAGGAACTCTCTTCCATATCAAGTAACTTAGGCTGCTTAGGGACTGGGCTGGAGAACAGGCAACAAGATTTTACTTACAGACAGACTAACATGAAAATGTACTGATTCGAGATATTGGACGCACGTTTGGCTCTTATGAGTCCAGTCATTTGTCCGGTGAAGGTAGCAGGACAACGACGGCTCATGAACATACTGTTGAACTATGTTATCCTCCCGACGAATCAGAGGGGATAATTAAAGCCTAAGCTAAGTTTAAGTCTAATTAGGCTATGCTAATTTTAGTTAGTCATAAGCCAGATCTAATTTAGTAGATTGAGTTAGTTTTTAAGTATTACATAGATAAGACAATCCTAGGTAATTCACAACCTGGTAAGCATTGATTGAGATCAAATTAAATTATTCCAATCCAAGAAGAAATAGCAGTAGAGCCGCTAGATTTAAGATTTTTTGGCCTAGTGGGCAGAGCCCTGGCTTCTTGCGTGTGGGGTCCTTGGCTCGAATCAAGGTTCGAACGAAAGTCCGCAAACTAAGCTTTGAGTTCACTTTGCTCTGGTTAGGTACTTGACTTAAATTAGGCGTAAAGTGAGACGTGGAACTAGTCACTCCACAATCGTATTCACAATGGTTGAAAAAATGGTAATGAAGCTCTCTACTAGTTTCAATCCCTAGACCCGTACGAGGGTTGTAGTGCGATTACTTTACTTTACTTTTTAAGCACCCAGTAAGTTAAGCAATATGTTGGGTTGGCAACTAGGTGAATGTGGTTTTTTTTCATAAGAATAAAACACATTTTTTTAATACAAAGAATGAAAATGAACTTTAAGTCATGATATATTTTTCCATTTTGTTCGATGACGTTTTGCCATCTTTTGACAACTTTATGATTCCACGTTTGTAGGGTTTCTGAATTTTATCGGCAAAAAAACGAATTTCACAGCGTCATCATCATTGAAAATTGTACCATTTAGGGAGTTTTGCAAAGATCGAAATAAATGGCAATCGGATGCAGCAGAATCAGGGCTATAAAGTGGATGTAACATCTATTCCCAGCCAAGCTTCAATAATTTTTGGCGAGTGACAACAGATGTGCATATGTGCCCTAGCGTTATTTTGGTGAAAAATGACACCTATTCGACGAACCGATTCTGATCGTTTTTCATTGATCGCTGTATTTGATTTGTCCAGTTGTTAGTACACATCCGAATTGATTGTTTGGTTCCTTGGAAGAAGCTCAAAATACACTGCACCTTTCCAATCTCACCAATTTTTTTTTGTCGATATCAGTTTCCTAAGTAGATTGAGTTTTTTCCTCTTTTTTCCGTGATCTTTTTCGATTGACGTTATTGTAAAAAATGCATTTTTTATCGGCAGTGATGATTCGTTTCAAAAAAAGGTTCAGATTCATTGCGTCTGAGATGGAAATTTTTAAACGAGATTCATACGTTTTAAATGTTTTTCACAGAAAGACACATTGAGCTTCTCTGCTATCTTTCGTACAGTTACATGTAGTGATGGGCGTTTCTGTTATTTTCAAAAAACGAAAACAAACTATTTAAAAAAAACAACTTATTTTTAAAACTGTTTGAAAAAAACAGTTTGAATTAACGACAAGAAACAAATTTTATGTTGTTCGACAATTAGAGTTGGGTCGTACTAGGATTTTCACATACTAGGTATAACTAGTACGAGTACGAAAAAATGCCTGTTCCAAATACCTGTTTGAAGTATGTACATATATACATACAATGCATACGATTAGGAGTGATATAATGAAACGGACTGATATACCCTCCCCCACCCTCCAGTCACAACGTTCCCAAGCTAGAACGGTGATGGTGCAAGATGACCTTCAAAGAATACCGAGTCATTAGTCTGTGCAGCTTGTCCGTAACTTTCCCATGGTCGGTCATTTATTTGGCAAGTCTTTCTCCAATCTAGGGGCCATCTAAAGGAAAACGATCAAATTCAATCAATTTAATTTGTTTTTCATTTTATTATATGCAAAAAATACCTCCTGTATTCTTTCAAATGACCAAGATAGGACCAACTAATTCTGTTGTCATCTATATGACCTTTCATCGAGCGATCTCTGATACCAAACTTTTCCTGGCTAATCTAAAACAGTCGGATTTCCACTTCGCCTCACTGAAGCATGAAGTTTGTCAAAGATATTATTAAGAAATGATAAAAAAAATGTTTCGTTTATTGAACATGCACCCACTAGCCAACCTCTTCCGTAAGGCTGGACATGAGTCCAGGGGCACCTTATCTCCCGCGGTCTCGTAAATTTTACAACCCCGGTAGGTTTGGATACACCCTCGTGGCGACCTGTAGTCACAAGGAAGGCCTCAGCACACCCGGAGCCGCCAACTGGTGAACCAAAAAGGATCTCAACCTTTTCCTCCTTGGCACTTTTAGTGCTACTTTTAGTTTTTCCGCCGGATTTCATTTTGCCGTATCTTCGAAACTAGGCCGATTTTTCCCAAACTTGTATGAAAATTTCGCCCGAAACAACTCAGAAAGGACCCCGAATCCATGCTAGACAAAAAAAAAACAAAATTTTTGAAAAAATTGGATGTTTTTGCCCAATTTCCCCTATAAAAAAAAAGTTCGTCCTTCAAATATCACTATTGTACTCCCCGACCACTTTCAATCATCGAAAGTACCGTAAAGTTAGTTTTTGCCAAACTATGGCCAAAAAACCCCTTACTCCCCTACAAAACCGAAAAATTTTTTATGTCCCAAACCACTCTAACCCAAAATTGGCCGATGTTGTCCGATTTCAGCTCCTTTTGCCTTAAAAAGTCTTTGAATATTTGAATAAAATACTTGCAAGTACGAAATGCTGCAGCCGCAGCTAAACAATCCATTTTAACAAACGAAAAACGGTTCGTTAAAAAAAACCAATCTTTTCAGAAAAACGAAAAACGATTCGTTTTAAAAAACAGTTCGTTTGAAAAAAACGATTAGTTTGAGAAAAACGAAAAACGATCCATTTTAAAAAAACAGTTCGTTTGAAAAAAACAATTTATTTGAGAAAAACGAAAAACGATTCGTTTAAAAACAAACAGTTCGTTTTAAAAAAAACGGTTCGTTTGAGAAAAACGAAAAACGATTCGTTTTAAAAAACAGTTCGTTTGAAAAAAAACGGTTCGTGTGAGAAAAACAAAAACGAATCGTTTTAAAAAAACAGTTTGTTTGAAAAAACGATTCGTTTGAGAACAACGAAAAACGATTCGTTTTAAAAAAACAGTTCGTTTAAAAAAAACGATTCGTTTTAGAAAAACGATTGCCTTTAGAAAAACTATTCGTTGTAGAATAGTTGGAATAATTGGTTTTAGAAATACTATTCGTTGTAAAAAAAAGGGTTCGTTTTAGAAATGCTGTTCGTTTTAGAAAAAAAAATTTGATTGACTTTTATTAACGCATTGACTTTTTTTTTTAAATTGACTCTGGATTCGCCCATGCTTCATGATGCACATGCTATCAATGCTAGCCACAAATCTTTTTCAATGACTATTTATCGGTGCTTGTGAAAAAAGTACGTATGTAAATGAAGTAGATCATTTATTTGAACAACTTCAACGAAATAATGATGTTGCCTATCTTATTCTTTGAGGGAAAAACGACATCATTCAAACGACAAACAGGACAGCTCTGATAAATGTCCGGGTGCAGAAAACTCCCATATTAAAAGAACCAAGTGTCCCCATTTACGGGACTCTGACCACAGAGAGAATAATAAATTTTTTGAGTAATTATTGCAAGTCCGTTTGAATGTCCATGAAAATGTTTTCTCTGACGTACAGCTAATGATAGGAATGCTATTTTAAAATTATGTATCGATTTGTATCGAAAATGTGATTTGAAAATTGTAGAAAAGTAGTTTTATAGAAAACTATTCAAGTTTTCATATTGATATGCATAAAACTGGATGATTCTCTAAGTATTCTGAATTTTGGAATTAAGCATGGTTATTAAGAATAAGCCATTTTACACGCATCGCTTTTAGTTTCTTATCTTTGATGTAAATACCTACTAGTGCAGAATAATATTTTTCGAATAACCTTAAGTTTTAACTGACATATTAAAATTAATACAATTGATAAGGCAACAGACAAAGAAGATCATTTATAAATAGGAGAAAAAGCAGAGGTTCAAAAATCGAACCTTGAGGAACATCAGAAGTAAGAAAGAATGGAGTAAAGTAACAAGACTTAACCGTTACAAAACAAGCACGATCGCGAAATTATGAGGATAATAAGCAGCGGAGTTGAACCAAGATAATGAACCTGGAATATCATGGTTCACAGAATCAAAAGCATGGGCAACGTTTGTACGCAAAACACCCACTTCCCTTGCTGGTCGATGGCTGCAGCAACAGTATCAATGTAAGTTGGAAACTGTTGACTTACCTTTGAAGAAACCATATTATTCAGAAGCGAGAGAAGGTTCAGTTATTGTTTACATTCTATTGTAAACAACCGTTTTAAGAAGCTTACCGAAGCAAGAAAGGAGGGATATGAAGCGATAATTGAAGACACTGAACGATACTCTGGTTTCAAGAATGGCGATAATATTTGCAGATTTCGAGGAGAAAGGAATCGTACGAGACAAAATATTACAGTTTAAGAAGACAGATAAATGCTATTGAATGTGTTGTACGAATAAAATATAAGAATCCAAATGTAAAAACAGTTTAATGAACTATTCATATCTAAAAATAAGCTTTTCTGTTCTACAATTTCAATTTAATTTCTCTACTCAGCAGCAAACAAAAGATCTGCCGATACTCTGGACGTGATTATCGTTATCAAAGATACCAGAAGCTCGTTTGACTTACATTGCATTTATTAGAAGGTTTGTTACGGAAACATCGGTGACAAACAATCAACGTTAGGCAAACAAAGAAATCGTCAAATATACAGACAAACAGCTCATTAGACAATCGCTTTGATTTCATGGTAATTTCCCTGTAGGAAAAATGGCAAGGCGTTACTTGAGAATTGATTCTGGAAGTACTACATTGTTCACGAAGCTCCATTACTAACAATGTAATCGAGTTTGTCGAGTAAGCGATCAAGTAACAACTTACCCGCTGCATTACCTTTCTTAAAAAGTAATGCAGTAGGTAACTGGTTGCGTGTTTTTACGAATAAGTGAGGCTGCTGCGTGGAAGCAATTCTACACAGTTCCGAAAAAATTGTATTTTTCAGTGCAAGTCATATTGTGCAAGTGATGTGAACGCGTGTTCGATTTTTCTATTAAGGTTTAAAATAGTATATTTTAAAATTGTTAAGTCATATTTTTGGTAAGTACATTTAACATATTTTTTCAAAACCATGGTGTAGGGTAAGCTGATTAGATTTTCCTAACCCCAATGCGGCACAACAACTTTCTGTGCAAATTATTGTATTGCTCCTTTCATTGATATATTAAACTAATTTTTCTTATAATGAACCTTCACTGTCCTTGCTGGTGCTCCGAACTTTTAGTTGAAGCAGTATCACCCTGTCTAATACAACGTAAAAGTAATTCACTGATTAGCATGGGTTCGTATGGACTTAAGTTATCTCACATTGTCCAGCTCTACCTAAGTAATGTAAATTGACGTTAATTTCAAACATAAATATACACAATGAACATCGGAAACATGCATAGTCCGAAGATTAAAAACTATAAATTAATAAGGATATGAAATTTGGGACAAATAAAAAAGGCATGCCATATACACTAGTCAATGCGGAGGAAGAAAGAAAGATATGTTTATATATGAGCAGCTTTTCGGCATGATCAGCTTTTCATAGCATCCATATTATAAGATGTTGCACATTAGTGTGCTTTAGAGCAAAAACTAACTTTTAATTTAACTTTTTGTATATTATTGAACTAGCAAATTTTTGTATAATGGCAAAAAAAGGAGTGAGCAAGCGCAATTTATCTCGTATCATTAAGAGAGAACGAGATGCTATTAGGCAAAAACTAAGCACAGCATCAAATATAAGAGCATCTAGTCATCAGCCATTCAACGTTCAAGAAGAAAGTACGAGTCACAGCATAGAAAATATCCCCGAACATAGAGCGGATGGAGACATAACTTTAAGAGCGAAGCTGAAGAAATGGTGTATAAAATATAGTCTGTCCAGAAAATGTATAGACGATTTATTGAAGATGCTAAAAGAAGAAAATCTAGACGTGCCTTCGAACATCAATGCACTTTTCCCCAAAAAAAGTGTAGTTCAAAAACGTTTAGTGCCCCCGGGGAAATATTTTCACTATGGTATCAAAAATCAGCTGGACAAAGTAAAACAACTAATTTATAATTTTGATGAGATTGCAATAGATGTTGAGATAGATGGTCTGCCAATTTATAAAAGCTCAAGATTGATTTTGTGGCCAATTTTGGGAAAACTCGTAAATATTGAAAACGTAAGTGTTTTTGTAATAGGAATATATGGTGGAAAGGGGAAGCCAAACAGTTTGGAGGAGTATCTGCATGATTTTGTGCTGGAAACTAATTATTTACGGAGTAATGGCTATGAATGTCAAGGCAAAAAAATAGATTTCTAATCCGAGGATTTATTTGTGATACTCCTGCAAAAGCCTTCGTTTGTGGCATAATTGGACACAAAAGTTTTAATGGCTGCGTCCGTTGCAGACAAAAAGGAGTGAAAATTAGCAACACAGTTACATACAGCACTCAAAGTGCAGAAAAAATTACAGATAAGGATTTTGCTGAAAGAAAACACATAGTGCTCCATCGAGAAAAAATACAAAGCAAACCCATCCCCATTGGAGCTATTGGGAATAAACATGATATCCCAATTTCCACTAGATCCCATGCATCTAATTGATTTGGGTGTGTTTAATTAAATTTTGATTCAATTAATGCAAATAATTTTATGTAGAATTCATAAGCACACAAAGCAAAGTTATTGCGGATATTATGGTAGCGAATAACACACTCTTGAAAAAAGTTATGGGAATGGATGCTGAAATCGATGAAATTTATAAGAAGTTTCCAGTCCAGACTTGGGAGAGACTGCAGCTCTTAGATAGATCAATTGAACAGGAAAATATTCCTTTATATGTATGTAAAACATCCGATTCGGCTCACGATATGTTAAACAGTAAATTTTTTTTATTAAGCACAGGTTTCTACAATAAAA
Source organism: Nemotelus nigrinus (assembly GCA_947369275.1). NCBI lineage: Eukaryota > Metazoa > Arthropoda > Insecta > Diptera > Stratiomyidae > Nemotelus > Nemotelus nigrinus. The sequence goes on from OX376373.1 coordinate 65,267,744, forward strand.
CAAATAATACGACCAGGTGGATTGAAGAAAAATCTTAGTAAGCTTTTCGGGATACAATGCATTTTGGAATGTAATTATGACGGCACTCATGAAAAAAATGCATTCAAAGAGTTAAAGATCGTTAACAAAATTCTCCAAGGTAAGCTTTTGCTTGTTCTCTGTATTTTAACAAAAACACGACTATAGTCTGTAAGAAGTCAACATGAATTTGAATCGTATATATTGTATATTTCCAGGTGCACTTAACGAAGATGACAACTATGGTACTGTGATCAGAGCCGCCATTAAAAATGCTAAAAATCGCCATTTTAAGGCAGTATGCATTGAAAAAAAAGCAACGTACACTAAAGTAATGTTAATATTTGAGGAAGTATCGAATAAAACTTATGCTCAGGCCATACAATGAAATTAAAAGAAAGTATTACGTGGTATAGAAAATAATTTTTGGGATATGTTTTAGTTCTTCTTATGTTTAGTTCTGTTTCTAATAAGAGTGAAGTTTAAATACAAATTTACCTATACCCATAAAAACTTTTTGAATATAAATTATACTGCAATACATCCGATTTAGTTATTGATTGAATTAATTATAATTTTGTTATTCATTGAATTAATTATAATTATTTTATAGTTTTTTGTGTTTACTTCGAATAAAAGCAAGTTTTAAACTGAAGAATGTTATGCTGGAATATTTTTATTTAATATCCTCGTTTTAATATATATATATATATATATATATATATATATATATATATATATATATATATATATATATATATATATATATATATATATATATTTATACATATATATATATATATATATATATATATATATATATATATATATATATATATATATATATATATATATATATATATATATATATATATATATATACATTTATATATACATTTTCTAGATGATTATTGACGATTTTCGAAATTTTCATCATATACCAACGTACCACACCACCCCTTCTGTAATGTATTACAGCGTACCACTTACTGAACTGATTTTCTATCATCACTTCTGAAAGCACTCCAATGTAACTGCTTCCGTAACTAGTACAGAATACAATCACAACACATTACCTGCTATGACATAATGAGTTAAATGTAATGCTGAAATTATATTGGAAGTGGTTACCTTGGTAATTAGTTTCCATTACCTAGAAGTAGTTACGAATCGGATGCTGAATGACTTACTGAAGCTACAGGGTTTTGATTACGACCGCGTGCAATGCATACGTTTGTCCGCTGAAGAGTTCAGACAGATGAATCTTACGCAGAAACTATATAGGTACATGGAACAATTATATGCATGTAGATGAAACCTACTTCCACATAATACGCTCGAGTAAACAAATGCATACATACATGTATTCGCATATTCCCTATTTGCAACAGATTGGAAGTAATTCTTACTAGCGGACAGATTGAACAATCGTCAATACAGTAAATCCTGATGTTGACAGTGTATATGAGACAGTAGCCGATTGATTTTCAAATCAGGGAAACCATTTGATAACAATATGGGTCAAAGTTGAATAGTACGAACCTTTTCCAATAAAAAATAGAAAACAAATGAACGACATGAAAGTGTGTCTTAAAACACAAGCTAACATACATACGTACATTCCTGCTATTTAAAACTTAATATAATCACTAAGTCGCATCTTTTCAAGATCTTGCTTAGTATAAAGTTGAGTAATCTAGTATTTACACTCCGCATCAAAATGATAGGACACTCCTGAAATTTTCCCATTTCTTAAAACCGATAAGAGGTAGAAAAAAAATTTATTGTGGGTCATATAGTACATGCAAGGAATGTTCAGAATGTTTTCAGAATGCTAATATTCCTTCAGCTAATATTCTAGGAATTGTTCGTATTTACCTGAAAAAAGGTGCTTCAAAAAGATAGGACAGAGTGTATAAATCGGTAGTTGCAAGAATTTGGTGTAAAAAGTGAGTTTGAAATTTGTTTAGTGTTTACGGGTTTAGATAAACTGAGGTGGTTCTGTAAAAAATTCGATATTTTTTTAGTACGGACTAGTGGATTGTGTTGCAAAAATGAGTCGTGGTAAAAAACTAAGTGAGAGTGAAATAATAACGATTTTAAATCTGAAAAATGAGAGTTTAAGTGTCGCAAAAGTCGCGAAAAGTGTAAAACGAAGCCGAAATGTTGTAACGAATTTACCAAAAGATCCTGAAAATAACGGGCAAAAAAGAGTCCAGGCAGACCTAGTGCATTAAGTGATCGTGAAAAGCAGTCGATATGACGAGTAGCGTCAAACTCAACAGCAACAGCGAGAGAAATTGCGGAAAAAGCTGGTGTGAACAAAAACATTTTAAATTTCCAACGTCTTATGAAAAAAACAGCCACTATTCAACGAAGAAAACTTCTTAGAAAACCACCGCTAACAACAAAGCATATTGAGGAACGGTTGAAATTCGCATTAAGGTGGAAGAAAAGATGGGAGAATGTCATCTTTACGGATAAGAAAAGATTCACCTTGGATGGACCCGACGGTTGGTCATATTATTTTCATGATTTAAGAAAAGATCGCCTTTTCCAAGTTCGCAAACAAATGGGTGGTGGAGGTGTCATGGTGTGAGCAGGGATCGTATACAAAGGGAAGACCGAAATCAGCTTTGTGGATGGAAAAATGAAAAGTCCGGATTACATAAAATTAATAGATGAGTAAATCAGGACACATGCAACAAGGATTTCTAAAGAAGACTTTATCTTCCAACAGGATAACGCAGCAGTGCATACTGCAAGTATTGTAAATGAATACTTTTCCTCCATAAATATTAAGATTATAACATGGCCAGATTTTAACATGGATCTCCAGATTTAAATTTTATAGAGAATGCTTGGGGTCAACTATCTTGTCCTGTATATCGGGGGAAAAATAAACAGTTCAATTCAATCCAGGAGCTAAAAGATGCCATACAAAAAGCTTGGAGGCTAATTCCGCAGAAATATCTGAAAAATTTATATAGATCTCCACCAAATCGACTGATAACTGTTTTAGAAAAACAAGGAAAGGCAGCACATTATTAAAGCACAAAATAATATACTTAAATTTAAGTTTAAATAGAGATGTTTTTTAAATACCTTCAGCTGTCCTATCTTTTTGAAACACCTTTTTTCAAGTAAATACGAAAAATTCCTAGAATATTATTTGAAGGAGCCATTACGTTAAACATTCTAAACATTCCTTGCACGTACTATATGACCCGCAATAAAAGTTTTTTCTACCTCTTATCGGTTTTGAGAAATGGCAAAATTTCAGGGGTATCCTATAATTTTGATGCGGAGTGTAAATGTAGAACTAATTGGAGTTGTATTCGCCGAAGGAAATGTTTGGAGTCACAATGCATGTAAACTAAGCATTCTCTTCGTGACTACTGAACTTGATTAAAACTTAAATAGACGGAAAATCTTTATCAGAGTAAACACAAATCAAATGGACGTATTTTTCAGTCATTTCTACCAAAAGTGCAAGTAAAACGGAGCATTTTTTTTTAATTTCACTGAAGCAGAGGGCAGATTACCCTTGAAATATCGATATATGTCGAGTAATTCAAACAAATCTAGCTTCAAAAGGAAAAAATTGGTTTAAATTAAAATATATTCTCTCTACTTAATATATCTAAAATTGAAACGCTTTTCAAAATGGACACGACCTTGAACTTAACGTTTAACGTGTTTTATAATTTAGCAGCTCTAGACTCATTTCAATTTTATGTCTCAATTTATGTCAAGCCATTTTCTCAGAATCACATCCGATAATACTTCTATAAATATAACAATTTTTGGCAGTGAAATTGGAAAATGATCAAAGTAGTGAAAGTCGTGCCTGCAGTTGTTCGTCTTTGTCTAATGTCCATCTTTCACTATCTCGGATACTCATCAGATACCACAAATAGCTCTTAATTCACCTCCTTCTCACCTTTTGTTTCCATCAACGAGTTTGGTATTTATCATGCGAATTTGTCGCTGTTGAGAGAACTTTCTGCTTGAATTTAGTTCGCTTCTCCCTTTCACTCTGCCAAATCTCTTGTATTGTTCAGTGTGTCTGTTATCCTTATGCATCAATTTCATACAATTAAGAAATTACCATAGATTTGCATATTTATTTAGTAAATTGACGAAGAACGAATTCCGCCTCAATTTCACCAAATAACATTCTCATCTACAATGAGTCCTCATGCTCGTTACTCGGGTAAAACCCAAAGTACTCTATCCTTCGTGATCGTACCGCATCAGCGATAGGGAACATTCTATCCTCGAGCGTGTTTCGTTTAAGCGTGTCTTTCTCAACGAAGGACTTTCAGTTCTTTTGTCTACTGCAACTGCCGTTTCCATCGCCATCGTCCTCCTCATCATCACCATTATCGTTATCACCATCATCATTGCAGGATTTTGCTGGGGTTTTTCTAGGACCATGTTGACTCCGACACCCTCCACGTTGTCGATGACAACCGCGTCGACAATCTCGTTGTCTTCTGTCATTTATGGATTTAACTTCTATACCACACAATCTTTGTGAGATATTAGTATGGAGAATTATTCTATTTGCTCGAAAGCTCATACAATTCTGTTTTGTAATTGCTTTTGTTTTTGGCTTGTTTTGCTAGATGCTTGTTGTTATCATTAAGAGCCGAATAGAGTCAGTATAATACGAGGAAAAAAGCTGCGTTTAAGTGTGTCCTACAGAATCAAACAAATACTTAACTGAAAACCGATGCAAGTATGTGGTATTAACTACTGTTATTTGGTTACGAATTGAAGAAAATCATTACCAAGATTGTTTCCTTACTAACAATTTCGGATTGAGTTAAATCTGATATCTAGAGAAAATCCTTCCTCTTGAGTCCTTAGAGTGCGAAGAACAGAAACTCGGCTTAAGAAACAAGACGGCTTGTGAAACATGCCAGTGCTGGAAAGAGACTGGCCAGAGTTTTCTGGTTATTGTGATGCTGACGGGTCTCAAAACTTTTAAAAACTCCAAGTTACTAAATAGCGCGAAAGCAGAATTTCAACTACGAACTGCATACATGAGATCATTTATTAACACAGTTTAAATAATTGGATTGACCTTCACTCGAACACTTAATCCTATAAGGAAATGTTTGTGCCTGCCGCACAACACAAGCAACACTTCTCATAATAACAGTAAATTACATTAATTGCACCATTGTCATGTCATTAGGTGCTTTAGAAATAAAGAATTTAACATTCTAAAGTATGCTAATATCAAGATGCACGATATTTCACATTCCATTTTACGACTTGTATGCAATTTCAATAACAAATTTTTAGTTACATTAAATATTATTTTCTCTCGAGCTAAATGCAAGAACGTGAAAATCATAAACTAACTTAATAGCGTTCAAAATGCGCTTCCCAAGTTCAAAACGTTTTTCGATAAAATTAAATCATCAACGGAAGCAACAGTTCGCTGCATACCCAGCTGATATGATCCTTACGTTCATAAAATCAAATGCTCTCAGCCCAGCATGACGGCAAAATATTCTCGACTTATTCTACTTTAAAATTACTGCTTGCCGCAAAAATCAGAGAAGTGGAAAACGACATTTTCGCAATTTCGTGACGTGTGTCACGATTTCTTCCCAGCTATGTCAAAACGTATGAGGGCTTAGGTGTATACGTAAATACATACATATGTATGTAAGTGTATGAAATGTCGTGCTCCATATCTCTTATAAATGACACATTTTAGGGAAAGAAAATATCTAAAATCATCTCATCATATCTCGACAGGAAGACAACTGTTGCCGGTATCTCCTTCCACTGATTTCAGGGAAATTCCTACCGATACATCGTATCGTCGTCGACTCGTTCGTTGACTTGGAACTCATAACGATGCAAACCGAACGGGCTTTGCTATTTCATTTTGAACTTGAACCGGAGAAATTGAAGCACAAGTACACACATGATATTTTATAAATACAACCTCACGTTGGATGACTTTTGCCACATCAGTTGACATGGTTTAATTAAATTTCACTTTTTCGCCACACATTTCCACCATTTTCGCATCGTGCACGATTCCATCATCTTAGCTCAACGGGATTCACAAATTTTCTCAACAAAGTTAAATAGATGTAGTGTTTCTTGATAATGTGAAGCTACAAGGTTAGAGTTGCCAGTTGTAAAAAAACCTCATGACTAGAGGTCTATTAATTGAAATAAATTTTTCCTATCGGTTGTTGTTATTCACTCATTTATAAAGGAAATCATGCATATCTTCATCAAATCATTGCCTGAATAATACTGCCGTAAAAATATAAATATAACGTATTAATACATGATAAGATCTATCATAAGCTGAATTAAGTTCCTACAATGCTAAGGAATGGAGCGAAAATGTCTCGCTTTGCAGTTTTAACGTCCAGTTAGTTTATAACTACCCATATAAAATTTTTCATGTTATTTTACCTAATATGCGTACTTTATAGTACAATTTTAATATTAAATCAATATATTTTCATAAAAATGTTATACAAGAAATACTAAGGTCAGAAACTTTTGCGCCGCCCTGTATTTTATGCACAGAGCCATTAAACTTAGTGAGTAACGTAAGTCTGGGCGTTATAAAACGTATTACGTATACAAACATATTAAAGGCGTAAATGAAACTTGTATTCTAATAAATCCGAAACTATATTGCAGAGACCACTAAAAGTATGGTCAGAGTCAGAGCGACTGAGACCCACATTAGTACTGAATCAATTGTGATAAGGATTATGCGGGCCGTCATTCAACCAACCGCAACAAAAAAACTCTAGTGCACCTGAACCGCTAGAAATACTAATGTTCGTTGAACAGTAGAAGAATCGTGCAGATTTCGAGTGCATATCCTACCACACGAGTGCAAAACCATGCAAAATCTAATGCATTTAAGCTCATAGGGTGGAAAAGATTTCAGGACTACCACTTGCATGAATTTCAAGATTTACGAAAGCCAAACACTACGAAACTTTGAAAGCAGCATAACATAACATAAACAAAACAAATGCTTAGTGCTTGCAACACTTTACCAGCACTGCAACTAAAAGTCTCCCACAATTGGCTCACGTCAAAATCAAATAACTCTATTGATTTCGATTTTATCCGATGATTTCGTCAAAAGTTAAAGAGATAGAAAGATATTTGGGATCAAAATAAGAAAAATTTTTGAGACCGAGATATTTCGGGATTTAAGAAAATTTAAACATCGGTAACTTTTTTTCATTGTAAATGTTCGCAATATGAATACTTGATCTAAGCATTTATTGATACAAAAATAGCAAAAAACTCCCTTCGTTATATCACACCTGCCTCACATTGAAATCAACCTACCCTGCGAATTTCGTTCCGATCCGGTGGCTGCATTGGAAGTTATAGGGGTACAAAGAAATCAAAGGTTACCAGTCGCAAAAGTTTCCAAATCTTCGAAAAATTTTTTTATTTGTTATTTATTGTCACTACAAATTCATTACGGTTTCAAAATTTATCGATAAAATTGCTTGATAAAGATATTGCAAATAAATACTTAACCAACAATATCATATGAAATTCGATTTGATTTCATGACTGCACTAGAAGTTATAAGGCAAAAAGCTTTATTTTCCTAAGCGAATTTTCAAAAGACACCAAAATTACTATAGCTGGCAGCCACAACCGAATTTTTCAACCAAACATGGCTTAGAGTAAGATTCAGCTACTGTGTCAATTTCATGGAAAACTGGCAACTGAATCAGAATTCATAAGGCAAAAAGCAGTTTTTCTTTATAATTTTTCAAGATGGCACCACTGGCACCGAGCTGCCCGCATTCCCAAATTGCTTCTAACAGACCTGGTCCTACTTATTACCAATACATTCTCTGAATTTCAACTGTATCTGATAATTGGGTCGTGGGTTCTCGTGAACATAAGGTTTTGATGCTTAAAATAGAGGTAAGTTGGAGGAGGGTTACCGTTCTTATCCGATATCAAATTTCAAATGTTTTACTTTGGTTATGTAGACAAAACTTAAGATTTTTATATGAGTTGGTTTTCACTGTAAAAGACGACAATTTTTCAGGAGAATCGACGGTTTGAAGATCTTGAATTTCAATGTCTGCCGTAACACTAATATGCCCTTTAAGTAACATGGTAGCACTAATATGCCCTTTAAGTTTCGTAATGATCTGATAATCTGGTCAAAAGTTATCGCAATTCAAAAATTTTCAGATTTTCCCAATCTTATTTTGGCGCCTAGCGCGCACATTGGGTTAAAAATATCAAAAAAAAACTATCATATTCACATTTGGAATACGTTCAGAATTCATTCCATAAACTTTATTTTTGCGAAAGTTATTGGTTGACAGAAAAATAGGTATATTTAAAATATCACTAAAATGGCCGCCGGCACCAAAGGGTTAAAGATTATTAACATTTGCCAGACTTGGCAAATGCATTAACACCCATGTATCCTGAAAATTTGAGTTCAATCGGATGGCGCGTTCCTGAGATGCAAGGCACCTTCTGTTGATTTTCCTGACTGTCGTCAAAAAACTTAATTTTATTTAAAAACGTCTCTATCCTGCGTTTAATACCTTTTTCAATAATTTTCAAAAAACAGAAAGCGGAGAGATGTAGTCTATAGTTGTCTGAATTTGTTTTATCGCCTTTTTTATGTACAGGTACTACAACCGATAGTTTTAGTGCGTCCGCGAAAATCTCCCTCTGGATACTAGAATTAAATAAAAAGCACAGAATATCCGAAATTTGAAAAATAATTTTGTTTTTTAAATTTTACTGGAGATTCTATCATAAGATTCTATCTGACGACTTTAGGGACATAATAATTTTGTAGATTTCCGAAGATGAAAAATCCTCAAAAAATAGGCTACGCGACGAGGAAAATTCCCGGCCGGAGATAACATTAACACAAAATGGACTTAAAACTTCAGAGCTGTCGAAATTCAAATTTTTTGCTACAGACGAAAAGTAATCGTTAAATAAATTTGCAACATCTAGAGGATCAGAAACAATGGAATCATTAACAATTATGCTGGAGATATTGTTTTTTTTTTGTTTGTACTTAGAATTTCATTTACAATTTCCCATTCTTTTTTACATTCCCTAAATTTGACGCAAGTCTGCTGTTGAAATAATTTGCTTTTGGGACAAGCAGTGACGTCAAGATTGATTTCGCGACAAAGTCTTTTATAATATATTTGAAGCCTTGTATTATGGGGGGTTTTTTAGCTTCAGAGCTAACTAGGTTTTTTTTTCTTGATTTTCTTAGGAAGCATGAAATTCATCTGCGGCTTTAGTAGTTTAATTTTTTTAGAACGACTGCTACGGCTGCCATTTGAAATGTGACGCTCTCGGATGCAAAGAAAGCGGTCAAAGGCAGTAGACGGACTTTCAACCAAATATACTTCCTCCCATATCTCATGATCTAAGGCTGTTTTCAGAGATTGGAAGTCAATGTTTTGACACGGAATGTAATTATGTCCAACTCGTTCATTTCTGTTACAAGTTAACTGAATTTTTATATTATATTAAGTTAACTGAATAAAAATCAAACTATGATCCGTAATATGCAGATTATATAACGCGGACTTGTACAGGATAGTGTTGTTTTTATGCAGCCTCAGATAAATATGGTCTAGACAAGATTTTGAAGCATTAAATTCACGAGTGTCTCCTCCATTACTTAGCGACAATTGTATTTTAGGTGTGGTTCCATTTATTACTGTATCTTTTATTTGTAACACCTTTAGTACTTTTAAACTCGGGCCCGTTATCTTAGTCCAAGCACAATACTAAAGGTCTATTTGGAAGTCGTGGAAAAAAGGTTAATTGAGGTCATAGGTCACAAAAATCAGTTTTCCTTAAATATTTCATTAATTATTGGTTTTTCGCGAATAATTATGCATCTTAATTTTCAGCATAAAAATCAATACAAAAGCCTTCTACAAAAATTTCACAATAGACTAATAGTTCTTGAGATAAAAGCCTGAGAAGACTTCGAATTTTCACATGCTACGCATAGACGACAGTGGATTATATGTATTTCGTCGAAGCTTTTTCAAACTCATACCTTAAGAACTAAAAGTTCCCCGTAAATTGTGTGTATGAAGTTTATGTGCTGATGTTCGTGATTAACAAACTCAATGCACAAAAATTGCCGTGAAACGAAAAGTTAAGGTCAAATTTAAGAAAAAAATGATTTTCATGACCTTTGACCTTAAGTAGGTTTTGTTGTGTGCATGACTTGATAAAAGACTTGCCATCTCATTCTAAAATAACTTTACATCTCATTCTTAAATAACATAATTTTGTATTCAGTTGGATTTATTTGCCAGTTCGGTCACTTTTTTGTCTGGAATGAGAAGCTTTTACTGCCCTACTAAGCATATATGTTCTATTTACATTTTAATACTTTCGACATATTCAATGATTTGTATTTTGATTTACACTGGATATATAAGGAGAGTGCATTTTTCAATATTGATTTTAGCATACTCTCAGATAGGTAGGTTTTTCAAATTTTGTGGAATGATGTAATAGAGTATGTAGTTTCTGAATCCGGTGCTAGCTCAAAAATGAGAAAAATTCAGATAGAATGTTTATGCTTGGTAGGGAAGTAATGTTATAAAATAACAAGTGTTGCAAGCATTGTAGGTGAATCTTTTAGCAGCATAATTAACACGAGCCGAGTCGGTGACAAACGACGTTGTTGACCGGCTGCAGGAAAGCCCCCTAAGCCAAGCCAGATACAGTAGCCAAAACAGCTACTATTAAGTCAAAATCTGTACCGGTCTCTCTCCTTTAACATTTGCTTATGACTGAGATACATTTGTCATGTCATGGATGACTGATAAAGGACACTACCAAAACAATGTTATAGCTTTTTTTCTGTAATTAATCGGCCTCATTATTTATTTTACGGATTGGTCTTTGAATTTAACAAAAAAGAGTGATTAGGATAATGAAACAAGAATTTCGATTCTCCGCCTATATTACGTATTGATGTCTGTGATTTTGGTCCAAAGAAAATTTAGGTGCACATTTGTGGCACTTTTTTGACCAGGTAGACTATAATGAAGCCCATAAATAATTTCACTGATCGTCGCACAGTCACGAAAAGCCCTTGTCATCGAGTTCCCTTATCTGTTCCAACGGATATTAGCAGGCAGTCACTGTATAAAAGTTTATATTTGTTACCTTATAAAATTAAATCAACAAGCCACTGAAGGCAGCAAAATTGCTGACTTGCTTTGAGTTTTGCCAGAAGATCATTCAAATGGTAGAAGAGGACGAAAATATCTTGAATTGTATTATTATGTCTGACAAAGCCCATTTTGATCTAAACGGTAGTGTTAACAAACAATATTGTCAAATATGGAGTGATTTTAGCCCACAAGTACTCTAATAGAGTACTGTAGCCACTTCAAACCACAATGTGATGTGTAGTTAACTTTTCAAAGACAATGGTCTTACAGTCACGGTCAATGGAGACAGTTATTTAAAGATGTTCAAAGAGTTTTTTGCCAGAACTGCACCGAAAGTGAATCTTTTTCAATTTTGTGTGATTCAAGGTGCATTTTTTCACATAACTGGGGCTGTTTGGACAGATGAGTTGGAAATTTTTTTCAATAAAGTGATTTGCCGAAACGCCACATTCCATTGGCTCTCAAGGTTTCCTGTCCTTACTGCGCCTGATTTTTTCTTGTGTGGCTGCTGCGAAATTAAAAATAAATAAATCCAACTAATTTGAGTGATTTGAAGCAATTCATTTGGACGATAATTGAGGAGATTCCCATTGCAATGCTCCAAGCAGTGAAAACTATCGAAGAAAAGTAGAAGAACTTTGTAAATTTCGAATGCATATTTTACCCCCCGTACTCATTATTGCAACGAAACTGTTTCGAAAGCTATGCTACCTTAGTGCGATGACTGCGTTGAAGCTCATAGTATAGAAAGCTTCTCAAGGCTACCACTAGCATGAATTTCAAAATTTAGGAGAGTGAAAAACTTAATACTTAAATTGTTTATCGCATTTTTATCCTATAAAACTTTTAAAGCAGCAACTGCTACAACATGAACGGTGAAAATGCTCAATACTTGCAACACTTTACCAGCACTACCAAGGTTACTTCACGTCAAAACCAGCCTACTCTGTGAACTTCTTTTTCATCCGATAACTTCATCGAGTTACAGGAATTGAAATATGTTTGGAGCTGCCACCTGCAAAACTTCCGAAGCTCAGAAAATTTAAGCATTGGCTACTTATATTCGTTGCTGCTGTATGAATATATAATGGTAGCATCTGTTGGTACGAACATAACAAAAATCAATAGTGCTGGCAACGCTTTGCTAGCACCAAAGCCAAAAGCATACCTACACGTTGGTCCCAGCCCATCTTGTGAGTTTGGCTACGATCTGATGACAGTATTGGATGTTATAGGGGTAAAAGAAAGTTTTGAGATATTACCCGCAAAGCCATTCAAATTTTCAAAATCTAAATATTTAATTAAATTGCTTTTATGAGTTGATCACAAATTGAATTTTAATTAAGTGGTTTTTCATAATCTCTATTTTTGATCACATATTCTCTGCTTGGAACAACTTTAGTGTCAATAAACGTTGCCTTTGCTATTATAAAAAAGAGAGGAAAAAGTGATCGCTAATTAATAGCTTTAACCCAAATATTTATTGTTTATTGTCGCCACAAGATCATTACCTTTTGATTACTGCATGCTGGCATCGCTTAGTAAATAAATGACAAAAATAAATTGAAAATATGTTGTAGGTGGTGGCCTTATCATAATTTGTCATTAAAAACCCTACCAAACTTAATTAACCATAAGATCCATCCACTATGACTGAACGCGAAGTTGTAGGCCAATAAGCTTGTATTTTGCAGAGCGAGCTTTCATGATTTGAGAGGCAAAAATTGCCACACCTGGCATTAATTTTATCGAACTTGGTTTAAGATAACATCCAGCTATTGAGTAAACCTTTTCAAGGTCTGGTAATTAGATCAATCAAAAGCTATAAGGTAAAAATCAGTTTTTTCTTAGCGATTTTTTTTTTACTTCTACCATACTTGGTCCTACTTAAGACCATAATGATCTGATGATCCAGTCGTAGGTTTTCGTGAACAGAAGTTTTGAGTGCTTAAAATAGAGGTATTTTTGTGAAGGGTTCCCACTCTTGTACCTCGCCGAATTTTGAACATTTTTATTTGAAATGGTGGACAGCGGATAAAAATTATCAACTATTGGTATTTTTTCAAATAGCGGTGAAGAGGCGAAAGCGAAAATCTATCAAATTTTTCACGTGCCCCCTGTAACTAGGAGAAACTGCTTACAGATGTATATTTTTATTCATCAATGCGCCCTGCGATTTTTTATTATTCAATGCTTTTGCGAGAAGTTATGACAAATTGAAATATGAAAAAAATGTTGTCTACTCTTAGGCTTTATGCACCCACATTGGGCGCTGATTAAGTCTTCTAATTCTTTGCGATAAACAAGCACAAAACACTGTCGGTTTTCACTTCAAATGCTACTGTATACAAAATATAGCGTATACAGCAAATATCTTTTTAATTTGCTTTGAAAATCAGTAAAAATTGATTTGTTTTCTAAGCTTTACTCTAAACGCTAAAAAAATCTTAAAGATGTTGGAAACTAAAAGAAACAGCCAGGTAAAGGCAGTATAACATTTAATTTTATCGAACTGTTTCTAGCTGGTAGATTATGCAAGACTTTATTTATAAATGAATTCCATGTTATATACAAATAAATGTGTAGACAAAAACTAGACTTTCAGCCAAAATATAAATAACAAGCACCTATAGAATTTCCTGATTTTTCATTTTTTATTCATTTATGTATGCATAGTTTTTATCATTCACTGCAAAGATGATATCAAGTTATAGTGCAACTGCAGTTCCGTGGGAGACATTGTTTACTGCTTTTTTAAATTATCTTTTTATCTCTAGCGAAGCAAGCTAACGAGCAATAGCAACACCGTTTCAGTCGTAGTATTAAAAATGTCTTCGATTTGTTCGAAGTGAGCTCCTTTTCCTAACGTGCACAGATTTATCGGAGAAGCTGTTGATTCCCAAGGTGCCTCACAGACTCTAGCACTTCTGATGCTCCTAACGATGTGCTTTTTCTCGATCTTAGCCCCAAGAACAGCCAGCGTCAAAGGATTCTTTGCTCTAGTCTGAATTCTCGAGATGTGGGTATTCCTCAAGGAATATATTTATCGACACACTAGATATAAATTCCTCATGCTAAACTTTAAAGCGTTTTTAACGAATTGAAATCAGTGAAAATGCAGACAGTTTCAATAGCGTACACACAAACAAGGAAGAAATGCTGGAATAGGATAGGAACGAGTGGTTGCGCGGGGATCGAAAACATTCGGAGCTATTGCTAAAGTGAAACGAAATCAGTATAGAGAAGTGTGGTAAGTAGTATCCTGAAACGTGTCGAGACTCCTTACACTTTTCTGGTCGAATTCTTTAGGGGCAAATGTACACACGTAGTCTGACGTTTTTATTATGTTCTATTGCAAGGAATCTTTTACGTTTTTGAATTGTAAATATTCAATGAGAAAGTTCCTTTGCTTTCGCTGCGTTTCCTTGCTCGTTCACCTCTTCACCAGCCGCTCTTTGCCTTAGCCTGCGAACAGCTTTGATCTTTTTTCTGAAAACATACGAGGATGCCTCTAACGACTCCTCGCACCCTCAGCATGTGCAGCTAGTCAAAAGCCAGTCTTTCGAAGGATAATATACACGAAAGGAAGATATCGTCTGTCGATTTGTAAGAAAACTTGGGTTTAAAATTCAATGATTTCATTCCGGATTATGCTTGAAAGGAGTTTGTGTGTCTCATCTCATATCGTAGGAAGACGTGCAAGACGGCAAAAACGAAGTGTTTATGCCTTTAAATAAACCGTTAGTTCTTCAGAGAAGCTGAATTTTTTCGATCCTTTTTCTGCTGAAATGCATTCAATAGTGGGTTATTGAATGAGAAAAGAAGAGCTCGTTCATTCGAAAATGTGCATTTGATATTGGTGAAAGTAATTGACAGGGTATCTAGAGAGCTTTTAGTCAATATTTGTACAACGTGCGAGCACAAAGCCAGTTATTTTGATAAGATACCATAAATAAAGCAAAATGCAATGAAAAATCAATTTAGAGTATATTCACTGAACTATGAATAAGTATTAGTGATTTGATTATATTATTTTATTTTATTTCTAATGTGTGTATGATAATTGCAGTAGAGTCGGCGCATTACATGATATGATATAATGCTTCCTTAGTAAAAATTAATATTTGTTTGGCAAATTCAATTGCATTTTCAGATCCTCGCTGCTTCTGTAGGAAAATCGAAATTGATCGCATGACTGTTCTGTGCAAATCAAGTAGGTTAGGTTAGGTTAGTAAAGAAGGCTGCCGGGAACGCGGCTTGCATTAGGCCACCAATTTAGGCCCATTTGGCACCCTCCGCTGGCTTGTTAGAGCTGCTAAGTGACCGCTTCGCCAAACTGAATCAGCTGACTCAGCGTGACTGGTAAGTGTTTTGTTTTATTCACCTTCGATTTCGCTTTGTCGAAAACTAAGAGACTGTAAAATTTTAAATGAAACACGTTTTTGACGTTTTATTCCGTATATTAAGATGGTGCATCAGCATAAAAGGGTACATTTATTTGAGGCTGTTTTACTTTAATTGGAATTGTTTTTGCGGGATGATTAAAGTTGAAAAAAAATTATTTATCTTGAAATTTTTATATGACAAAGTGGTTTCGAAAGCATGCACTGATTCTCATCAGACACCAGCACACAGTGCATACTTGACTCGTGTGACCACTTGCAGTTGGAAATCATTAATTTCTATTTACGCTGGTTGTGAAAAATTTCAACATCTCCGACTTATATCCATCGAAATAATTTACTCATAAAGGTTATTGATTGACTGCTTTCGGAGGCTTATTCCGCAAAACGATCGAGTTTCTCGTATTAATGATTCTCCGCTTTGATAAGCTTTAGAGACGATATACGTTGTCTATGCTGATTTATAGACAAGAAGGGAACCATGATCACAAATCAATGTTTTACTCTAGTTTATTGTTTTTACAATTTAAATAGAATATTCATATTATATCTGGACACGAGGGATCGCGCAAGTCAAAAACATACATTTTCGAATGAGACCTTTAATGAAATTTATAAAAAAAATATTGTCATAGTATTATACGATATAATAGAACACATTGAATATGTTTATCCATTCACACTGAACTGATTCAATATCATCATACTCGTATATGTATTTAAAACGAGTATTCAAGAATACTACATATTAAAGCATAGTACTGGGTTCGATTTCACGTGAAATTTTCATACAAAATTTCACGTGAAGTCTGTTTCGGCGAAAATTTAGCTTGAAAATAAGCAAGAGTTGTACTCTGTTCTTAGCATGAAAAGTTACTTTGAAGTTGTTTTCGCGTTGAAAACGTAGATGGCACTGAAACATGTCTCCAATCATTTCACGCCAATTTAGTTTGTGTAGTTCATTCTTTCGAACTAAAAAGTGACATTTGGTGTTTCAATTTGAAAATGGAGCAGTGCAAATGTCTTTCCAATAAGAAAATCGATCAAAAAGTGAAATTCTCGATATTTTATCCGTCAGAAATGAGCAGTGTCACTGCTTTTCTCCATTGCCAATATTTTCGCTCGAAAGAATGACCAGATAATGGAAACATGTCAAAATTTAGCTTCACGATTAGCTCAGTACCAGCCTTAAGGTGAAAATAAAGGAACGAACACAGGAGAAAATGTTGGCAACCATGTAATGTCGAGCCTGCACTCTTGCTAAGACATGAAATGAGTGTGTGGATGGTTTCATTGCTGACGCTGGTGATGCCTTGTCAAGAGCGTTTCTTCTATGCTTGGCTTACCTCAGGGCTGCTCGAAATTTTGTCGGCTTTAGGTTAAAGATGCATGAGAACTGGTGGATAAAAAAATCACTCTAAAATCACTCTAAATTCCTGAACGAAGAAAATGCTAACTACCCAAACCATCTGCATATCTGCACACTTAAAATTCACACCATTAAAACGTTCTCGGCGCTTTTTGTGGCGTTTTTGGCAAGTTTTATGGCGTACTGAGATAAAAAATGTCTGGACAAATGTCTTGACAAAACGTTCAGCAAGAATCTAGGCTAAGCAAAGATTGGACGCAAAACAAAGCCAGCAGATTTGGAGACCCTGGTTGTGATAAATTGCTGTACAACTGATGGGAAAATACCAGACATAGATTGAGAAAATAAATAGGGAGTATTTTTATTTTTTTATTTTACATCTAGTGGTACTTCAAGATGCTTAAAGGAAGGTTATTGGATTGGCACCCATGATGAACGGCAAATAAGCTTGAAGTTTGCGATCGTCGTCCACTGACTTGTTTGCTCTATATAACTTAAGGTCATCCGCGTAAACAAACATAAGACAAATTGATAAAAGGAGAAAAATCATTGATAAACAGAATAAAAATTAAAGGACTGACGATAGAAACTTGAAGAGCTCTGGAACTGAGAAAGAAACGAGAAGAAAACGCACAGACGGAACAAAAATATAGGAAGAGAACAAGAAGAATACCGAAACCTTCAAGTTTTATGAGAAGCAGAGTCGAGGGTCTTCGTGAAGTCCGCATACATTATATCGACTTAAAGTTGGGGATCGAACGCTGAAGCAATATAATTAGAAAATACAATAATTTTGGTTGTTGTGGAGGGGCCCTTAATAATGTTTGGGGACAAGAAAAGGTTAGATTAAACGAAACATCCTATTATAAATAAGGTTTGTTGAAATATCAAAAAAGAGAAGTAGGATGTTAGTTAGAAAACGAGCTTTCTATGATAAGAAAAACGTATATATTGACAGCTTTCTATGATGAGGAAAACGTACTCGAAGCTAGTCTGATATTGAAAATTATAGGTAACGGAACACAGAAAGTGATTTCACTATAATATTGGGAATACCATTAGTGCTGAAACTAACAATGGATTCAGGGGTCCGCATTATCAACGGATTATTACTAATCTGTCAGATGCAGATTTGTTGCTGTATTTTTAAAGAATAAGGAAAAAAGTGAGAAACAGATCACCAAAAGCCTGTGGAGTAGTCGCAAATGTGCCATCGATATGAATGAAATAAAGTATAGTGGAACTAGATGTGAAGTTTCGATGCTGAAATAGTGATCTCGCATTGCTTACTTGATTTTATCTTTTACTTGATTTTATCCTAATATACGAAATTTTTGAAGATCTATGTGTAAGCCCGTCTCTTTCAATTTTATACGGGCTGTATCCATGGCTTAAAGAGCATCTGAAATCCTCAAAGTGCACCAAGAAGCACCATAAGATTTAAGAGGACAGTGGATGAAGAAAGAGTTCAGACTTGACAAGACGACATAAAACTTATGTAACGCACAGACCACATTCATACCTCTAAAGAAAAATCAGTTGATAAAACTGATTTCACTAGATATGATTTAAAAATCAGCTTTATTCAAATTGTATCGAGGGATTGAAAATCGGATTGTATTCTGCTTAAAAGTCACTTATGATCAACATGAACCATGAGTTAGAGATGATGCGGATCAAGTTGCACGCAATGAAAAGGAGCTGAAGAAATAAAGATGAGATCTAAAAGAAAACTTGAAAAAACTAGGTCTTAAAATCTGTTATTGACAGAGTTTTGTTCGCTGAAAGCCAGGTCAGGTCTGTAGGGTGAGTGATCTTAAACATCGAAGCCCACCTAATGCAGGGCAGCCATCGCTAAACGAATATTGTAAACAAGCGCGTTTTCGTGCAGAAAGAGTACATCTTTGGTTAATTTTGTTCGTATTTTTTCTTTGATAGCTTCTTTCAACCGCTTTAGAATGAAAGCCTAGATTTTTCTCGTCAAAAAACACTTTTGTTTTTAAGCTCGATCGACAAGAACCTTTCAGAGCTTCAAAAAAAAAACGGTCGCTATCACTTTTCCAGCAGATTGTGATACTTTGAACTTCTATGGTGGTTTGTGCCACTGCTTAAGTTATATTTGGATTTAGGCTCATAATTATGAATCTTAGAGCCGTCTTCATTAACAATTTGACAGCACTCGAGGCCCGAATATGTTTTTGTGGCGAAGCCAACAGATACCCATCTTGCGCTGATCTTAACCATGCCAAGGTAATCGTGAAGAAATTTGTAATCGTTGTACCTGATACTTGAACCATTTTCGTGAGCTGTTACTGCTTTAGTAATAGCATCTTCCAATATTGCTTTTTGAATTTTCGAACCATTTCCGGAGTGGTCAGTTTGATTGGCCGTCCTGGTCGTGGGTAGTTTTTAAGTGAGTCCCTTCTTTGCTTACAATAACTGGTAAGTAAAGTAAAATAATCAGACGACAGCCTTTGTTGGATTTAGGGTTTGAAGCTCATAGTGAACTTCATCACAAATTTAGAATCGATTTGAATATGAGCGTGGAGTGATTAGTTTCACGACTTTTAACCAATTTTCCTTGTTTGTTGACGAAGTTCATAACTGCGCAGTACTTGATATTTTCTATATTTTGCACCTTCTTCCAGAATGAGTTGCTTAGTCGTCAATATTTCGGTTGAAATAAAATTTGCTACCTATATGCATATTGATTTTATGAACTCATCCTCATACCATGTAAAACTTTAAGCGTATTTCACAAAAAAAAATCGCCTCCACTGGGGTAACTGGCCTCTCCTATTTAATATTTCCACTTTTCCACACTAATCATTCATTCAGAGATGTGCAAAACAATCCAAGAACCATCAGACTACGAATAAGCATGTGGTTGGGACATTGCACTGTTGTTCTTCGACAATACTTTCGATAATCGATCAAAAGTCTGCCAGAGTGTTTTTTCATAATTAAAACATGAAAAAACCAGAAAAGTAATGATTCGTTTAACCCTCCGAGAACACAGGGGGTCAAATTGACCCCAGTGACCTTTTTCGCTTAGGCCTGCGGGAAAAGGGGGGTACTATAGCCTCCTAAGTGTATTTCTGTGTCTTGACTATCAGTTTACACCGTTTGCATACAGTCCCAAGTCGTCAGTCGTCGTTGAGAAGCCTTTGAAGCAGATAAAGGGGTCAAATAGACCCCATATGTACTCGATGTCAATTTTGAGGCAAAAATTCAATTTTTTTTACTTAATAAATCGATAGATTCATTTAAAAAAGCCAAAAAATAAGTTTGCAAGTGCTTTTATTTTTTGTTTTTAGCAATATAACGTATAATCTGCGTTCTAGTGTACGCAATAATTTGTTAGCTGAAGACAATGATAACAATTTTGGCGACAGTCATTCCTCCGAAGACGACCATGTCTCGAAGCAATCAGAATCTGATTATTCAGATGATTACACATTTTTTTTGCAACCCTTTTGTATAGGGCTAATTTTTTTTATTACTGTACTATGTCTTTAGAGTATCCATATACATTTGTAGCTCAAAATATTAAAAATTGACAAGGTTATGATTTTTTTTTAAATGTGCAAAGTTTAAAATCCTCACAATCGCCACGGTAAATATGCAAAATAAATACTTTTTTTCAAGGGCCACTATAGGGTTAATTTTTTTATGATTTTGTCATACCTTGAGTGTATCCTCCTAAATTTTTAGCCAAAAATATTGAAAATTGACAGAGTTACGATTTTTTTGTAAAAAAGCTGATTTTCCATAAAATTGTTTTTCTCGCGAATTTTTTTTAGGTATGTTAAGGACATTTAGGCCACTTCTAATGCATGAGAACTACTAAAACAGGCCTCAATCTACATTTACAAATGAAAATCTTCAGTGGCGGCGATTCTATAGGCGTTCAAAAGTGGTTGGGATCAATTTGTTCTCGATTATCGAAAAAATAGGTGTGTTCTTGGAGGGTTAGTTGATTATATTAGCTTTTTAGTAAAACAAGAATTAGATTTAGGAGGCCATTTCACAAAATAAAGGAAACTACATGAAATTATTGAATTCGCTCAGATAATATTCTAGCCCTTAACACCAGCACTTGGCACCTGTACTGATGTACAACATAACATAATTGATTCAATAGCGATTGGTATTTTGAATGATATAAAATTTGTTTTTGGCAAAATTTGTTTCTTTATTACTTGACAAAACGTTCGCTGTAAGTTCTCGATCACAGCTTTCAACAGCCATTTCCGTAAGAAAAGTATTGTCATGCACTTTTGCTTAGTTTAGATTTAAATTCGATTAACGTAATTCGAGTGTTCTACGAAACTTTAACTGAAGCCATCTAATTTTTGAGATTTCAATATCACGGTGACATTAGCTTTGTTTGAAATGTGCTGCCACGTTTAACTCAAATTAGGTGGGATTTTACTTCTAGAGTTATTTTTGCTTTTGATGTATTCCGTACACTATAAATTGGCTTTCACTATGTTCTCGACAATTTTGAAAGTTTATTTATTATAAGCGCAAGATATATTAAATGACAAATGCTAACTATATTTGCTATTTATTTATTTTTCTAAAATCATTGTTTGGGTGCTTCTTATTCTGAAACTAAACCAATTCATTCATATAAATTGTCAAACTTATTTCTTCGCTCAAAACATACTAGCATATACACAAAAAAATATTCACGTACTTATTCGCCCTATTCAAAACAAACTCACATGCAACAATTCAATGTCATTCCTCAGGCTGTTTCCATTTTTGTATTCCAGTTGACAGTTGAGTTATTGTCACATAACTTGTGAACCCTCATCACTGTCACCGTCGCAAGTGGCTCGTTTCATCTGATTCGCAAAACCTGAATCACAAAACAACACCACTCCTGTCTCATGCTATAAAAAGAAGAAGTCAATGTGACGCTAAGCCTATGTGTACTTATGTATGTACTTTTGTTATCTCATTTTCTCGTTTAAAAGCTAAAGGATGATAAGATGCCTTGTTTTTTTTTAGAATAAGGTTGGAGAAAATATTAGACATAATCTTTCTCAACAATGTGAACATTAGGCATCGAGCGGACATTCATACCTGATTTGACTAAGAATTTAAAAAAATTGCGAAAATAGGTTTTTTTTACTTATTTAAGAATATATTTAGAGCAATGAGGATAATATGAGAAGCTATGCTGAAATACATATGATTGACACGTAATTTTGCGAAATTAGCATATTATCTTTTATTGTTAAAACTGATTTGCTAGACGCTTAACTTCAATTAAAACTACACCCCCAGTGCAGCCACAGAGATCAAGAAATAATTTGCTGTCAATCTTTCCGTTTGATTTAGAGAACATTCGGTTTTGACGTGGGGTTATTTTTAGGGCGAGAAAATCTAGCTTCGATCCCAAACTATAAATTTAGCTCTCCTATCGAATATTAGATATCATTCGATTTTATTGCCTCCTAGGGATTCGACAAGATTTATGCGCTGGACAATTTGGCACAGGTGGCGTGTTTTTTTAGTTCCTGCCTTCCATAGTCATCGTAGTGTCGTTTACTTGTTCGCTTCTGGTAGCATTCTGCTCAGCTTCTTGACCCATTCGACACATACATAAGTACAAAGTAGTATGTGCACATTTTTGAACCTATTCAATGCGTGCTGTTACTCTACGTTGAGTCCTTCTGACTTGGCTCGGAAACCATGTCGAAAAGTTGACCTCTGCTCCACAGTTTTATTTTTCATCCTCGAGTTGTGCTGCGACAAATTACACCCAAGAGACGCCATCGATGGATTCGATTCGACTCGGACATTACGTTCAGCAATGATCACCAAATCACAGCACAAATCATCAACGCCCATTAGAACAAACTGGCGTCCACTTAAAGTCATATCGAAACTCATATGCATGCAATGTGGTCCTGAATAGAAGAGGCCGGCAAACAGATTTGCCATTTGGCTAGCATCCTGAGGCAGACGAATTAGTGCTGGTGGTGTGAGAGATTATTAATCGGAAAGCTGACGCACTCACATTTCAAAAATGCTACTGAGGAATGGAACTGAAATGAAATTAGTTTTTCAACTTGTAGAACGGTATTACCGTGCATTTGTTCGATGCAAGAAAATGTTAGGAATGCTGAAAAACATTATTTATTTAATTTGAGTTTGATTAGATTGTTTGTATTCGCAAGTTTTTCCACAGCAGATCTGTACGAAAACCAATGGTAGAAAATCTGTACATGCAACAAATGTTTAAAACAAATAGCTGTAATTTAGAAACTAACTAAATTAAAATTCAGTTAATCCTTTATTAATGATTATAAAATTGCCATCAACTGTTCAACCAAATTTCAACCAAAAAACCATATAAAACAAGACCTCAGGCTAAAGTTTAAATAGCGACCATTTTATACCTGATAGCTAAAGTTGTACACAACGAATATTCAAGCGTATGTTTTCAAATAGTGTACGATTTATTTTGTCTCTTTACAGATCTGAAAAATGGAAATACGTGCAGAATGCATAAAAACCTCTTTCATATGAACTGCACAAACGAAACGCCAATTAATAGTCTTTCCAATTTGCAGGATCAGAAACGCGAATACAAAATTTGCATTCAATGTTCAACAATGACAACACGAGTGTTAAATTTTTTTCAATGGATTAAAATAGAGAAACAGCCTAAAATATCGAATCTCCAACAAAGAAATGACTGGTTTAAAAACTTGCATTGAATTTAATGTATGTATTTCGAAAAAAATTTAGTATATTTCAAAGCAAAAAACAGATATGTAAATTATCTTACAAACTAAATTTGAAAAAGTAATAGCTGAAAAACTATAATCTTGTGAATGATAAATATGGCCCAAATTAAGGCCCAATTAAACTCGCACAAATTTGCAGTGAAAAATAGAGCCGATAGAGCCGATGTAAGGAGGAGGCGGGCACACAGGATTACACTGACGACCTGGTGTTGAATGCACGCCATTGAATGATATCTGCTTCAAACAAGTATAAACAGCTCTAAAATATTAAACAAAATTTTAGCACGCAGATGGGTAGAATGAATCAAATGAGGAGAATTTTATCGATTTCACTTCATATTGAATATGCTTGAAATGTTTGTTGCATCCGTTTGTTACTTGTTGTTTGTTGAATGTTGAATTGTTTTTGTTTGTTGAATCTTCAAGCCAGGTACATTTATTTCTTTACTTATTTACTTTCGGTTTTCACAGGCCGTAGCCCAACTACATAAATGGAAAAATTTCATTAAAAAAAGTCTAGCGCATCAGAACCGCTAGAAAACTGATTTTCGAAGAAATTGTCTTTGAGTGACAAAAACATGTGGAAAGACGTTATACACTTTTTTGTAGTATCATATTAACCATTCCTAATCCAAAGCAACAAAACCCAACTATAGCACAGATGATGAAAATTTTCTGTGCTGGCACCACTTTTCCAACGAAGCAACAATAAGTTTACCATATCAAGCTCATACTAAAATCAACTTATCCTTTGAATTTCGTTCTCACCGCAGAATTTCATCGAAAGTTTCAGCAGTTAAACGTTATTTGAGGCTGCCATCCGAAAAATTTTCAAAACTCGGAGAATTTAAAAACGGGTCCCTTAATTCTATTGCAAATGCATTGCATATGAATATGTAATTTGAAGCATCTGTTGGTGCAATATTTACGAGAATGTCTGATGCTGGTTACCCTGCGTTAAAAAAATATACCAATTCTGCTTCACGTTAAGTTAAACTCACCCTAAGAATTTCGTTTCAATTGAATCACTGCGCTACTACCCTCAAAACTTTTCAAATTTTCAAAACGTTAATATTTGTTGTTAATTTTTATTGCAGGATCATTCCCATTTGGAAATCTAATGACATAATCGCTTAGTAAAGAAATTTAAAAAAAATTACATAAATGGTCATAGCTGGCAGCCCTTTCATGTTGTTTTTACGAAATTCCTACGATATTTGGTCTACATTAAGGCCCTCTTACTATATGAATTTTGTTTTGATTTCATGACTGGACCGGAAGTAATAGCGAAAAAAGCTTTATTTTGCTAAGCAAATTTGCAAGATTTTGGAGACAAAAATCACCATAGCTGGTAGTTCTATACGAATTTTTCAACCGAATTTTCACCAAATATTGTCTAGTGTAAAGTCCAAATATCGTGTGAATTTTGTTAAAATGATATCGCTGAATCGGAAGTTATAGGC
Organism: Nemotelus nigrinus; assembly: GCA_947369275.1. Classification (NCBI taxonomy): domain Eukaryota; kingdom Metazoa; phylum Arthropoda; class Insecta; order Diptera; family Stratiomyidae; genus Nemotelus; species Nemotelus nigrinus. The sequence continues at coordinate 65,292,992 of OX376373.1, forward strand.
TAAAAAGCAGTCTTTTTCAGTAATTTTTCAAGATGGTACCACTGCCACAAGGTTGCCCGTATTTCAAAACCACTTCTTTGACGCTAGTTAATACCAAATGTCCTGTAAATTTCATGATGATCGGATTATCCAGTCATTAGTTCTCGTAAAAAAGAAGTCTCGAGTGTTGAAAATAGAGGTAATCTTGGTGATGAGTTGCGGTTCTTGTGCCAAACGGAGTTTTGAAAAATTCAATTTGGCATGATGGACAAAGGTTTAAATTTACCATTGATTTGAAGTTTTTGTTAAAAAGCATCAATTTTCAAGAGGGTCGATGATTTGAAGGATTTTTTTTTCAGGAGGCTGCCGTACCTACAGGGTAAGCCGCACTGTCTTGAAATTCATGTGTGCTAAATCTTAGTCAACATCAATACGCTCTGCAATTTTCACGATGATCCAATATTTCTGTCAAAAGCTATGACTAATTGAAGGTCGAAAAAAAATCCTTGCCCCCTTTTAGGCACTCATCACCCACACACGGATCAAAACTTCCAATTCTTTACCAAAAACAAGCTCAAAACATAATAAGCTTTCATTCCAAAAATATTTTTAACAAAAATTTATACTGCCTGGGAATATAGAAGAACCTGAAAATTCACTAAAATGCCCACCGCCCCCATAGGGTTAAAGATATCATTTTGCTGACATATACATATACATATACATATATAAATATACATATATATAGATATATATATATATATATATATATATATATATATATATATATATATATATGTATACATATATGTATTTATATATACATATATATATATATATATATATATATATATATATATATATATATATATATATATATATATATATATATATATATATATATATATATATATATACATATATATATATATATATATATATATATATATATATATATATATATATATATATATATATATATATATATATATATATATATATATATATATATATATATATATATATATAAAGAAAATCAATAAAAAGATAGTGAAAATAATATTAATAAAAATAAAAGTGTTAATAATAATAGCAACATTTAAAACATAATCTGTGCATTGAAGTTGATAGCTTAGAGCAGCGAAAATATGTAAGAGAGGATTTGCAACAAAAACAAACAATCACTATACTCACAATAAAAGATGTGGAATTTAAACAATAAAGACCGAGTGATTTACTCTGCTGCATTAATCATATTTTTATTGTGACAAACTTGTACACTACGAACTAACGAATAAAACAGATGCACACAAGTTGACAAATTAGACTATATAGCCCCGAAGAAGCCAAAAGCGGACAAACGAGAAATCCTGGATTTCTTGTATGCAACATTCAGATCGAACTTATGTTTCGAATTAGAAATCACACCAAGGTCTATAGTAGTAAGAGGGGATCCAAAAAGAGAGTAGGAAAGCATGAAGGGAAGCTTTTTATATGTACAAAACATTAGATGACATTTCGATATTTTCAGAGCAGGTACCTAACTTCTTTGGGCATCAATCACTTTGAAGAAGATCATTTTGTAGTTGGAAGTTTTCGTTGAGAGGCACTTTATTATGTTATTACCCCTTTATTATTGATTACTCCGAAAACGTTGAAAGTATCAATATACAGAAGATAATACGAATGAAAAACAGCTTGAAGGTTGTTGATAAAGACCAGACATACGAAAATATCAAGAATCCAGCCCTGAAAAATATCAAATCGAGGGCGGAATACGGAAGAAGCAGAGGAAAGTACATTTACGGTACAAATACTACCTAAAACACTGGAGGAAAAATAGAAGAGAATCAGAAATACTAAAACACTTGAGTCTTTAGATGAAAAGCTTGTTATCAAAAGAATCAAATGCTTTTGAAAAACCAGTGTAAACAAAATTAACTTGTTACAAACAAAACAAAAACAAGCAAGGTGGAGAAGGCTATCAGATTGGATCTGGAAGATCTGCCCTCGCTGAATTCATGCTGCTCAGGAGCAAAAACGGGATGGAATAAGCTTATTGCGAACAGCTCTCTCAAGCACTTTACCAAAGCAGGAAAGAAAAAAGCTGGCAGGTAGTGAGAAATGTAGCATTCGTCATCAGATTTATGCAGTGGCAAGATATCAGATGACAGGAAGGAATCAGCGCTTTGACGAATAGAGTAACTATACGTTGTCTGTGCTAATTTATAGACAAAAAGGAGACCGCGATCACAAATTAATAACCTTTATGAGTAAATTATATCGTTCGATATAACGCGAGCGTCGAGTCAAGCAACGCGCCGAAATTGGTCCTATGCTTTCAAATGGAAGTGGCCATGTCGGAGCAGCGACCAAAGAGTGAAAATTTGATAGTAGCGACGACATCGATTCGAACCGATTTCGTTGCTCGACTGCTCGCAGCGGTAATGTATGTTGTTGTTGCAAAGTGTGTTTTGATGGCATACAGCAAGTAGTCGAATTGCGTTAGTGTGTTTTTCGTGGGTAGTTCGTAATTTTGGGTACATTTTTTTATGAATGAAAGGTGCGGAATCGCACACAGTCAATTATTAGATTTCTACCAGTGACAGTCAACAATTAGATTTCTACCAGTGATTAGGAAAATCTATTGATTTATATGTATCAGCAGTCTATTGATTTCAATTTGGTGTATTGTGGTGAGAAAAACTCTTCCTCCGACACTGAAGAACTCATTATTTCGACTGCCACTGTAAAATTTCGTTTACAATTTTGCGTCTCGTCGCGTCTACATGAACACAATTCACTGAGCTGTTCTATGCTGGACTCGACGCTATGCTCGACTCGACGCTCTCGTCACTCCGTCTTGTCCGTACCCTTAGTCGAGGATGTTAAAGTTTATCATAGCTAACGTAAATAAAAATTAATAATCTCTCACTGCAAGTGGTCACATCAGTCAGATATGCACTATGAGCTGATGTTTGATGAGAATTGTTGCATACTTTCGAAACCACTTAGTTAAAAAAAAAGTCAATATTAATCATCCTACAAAAACAATTCAATTTGACTTACCTACCAAATTTCGAATTCCATCTGGACGACTACTAATATTCAAAAGAGTCTCAACTATTATAAAAAAGAGTCTGCTTGTATGGAAGAAACAGAAAAAATTGGGATTTGAATAATACAAGGATATTGCTGGAAAAAGAATGAGAAAATATTTTGAGGACGGGAAGAAATTGCATGACTAAGATACATTGTACCCGTGAAACGATGGAAGTTTTTCAGGGAACAGATATAAGAAGCATTTATGACGATTGGGACATTTGAAAAACTCAATTTTGGCAAAAATGTCACACATGGCCTGTTTAGCGATAATTTTGGCATAGCGAAATAAATGCTAGCACCTTTTCGTGTGCAAATGGCCATGCTGATGACTGCATCGCAATTTTTAGGGGCTGAATAATTTAGAAGCTATCACTCGTGCAAATTTCAATGCCTACCCTATCCAAACAATAGTTGTTTGTTTCGACTCTAAGTAGCTTAGCATGAAAGCTTAATGATACCATTTTTTGTCAATAACGACAAAATAACTGGTGCTGAAAGTCTTTTGCTGGCGTTGACATCAAAAATAGGTCTTCAGGGAAGACCTTTTAATTATGTGAGTTTCGTTTTACTCCGATGATTAAATCAAATATTGTAGATATGTAAAGATTTTGAGGGTTGCCAGTCAAAAAAGTTTCAAATTTCAGCAAAAATTTACCTTTACTGTTCATATATATCGCAAAGCGGTTATTATATGAAACTATGTTTATAGTATTTCTAGGAACAAGTTTAATAAAAATGCCTTTTGTTCGCGACCCTTTGTTACCAAAACCAAAAAGTTGTCGAACTTGCCACATATTTCACTATGTGAAAGTCGTTTCAATAGAGGCCCCCTAAACCAGATCAATCACAAAAGTAATTTAAACATTTTTTACGTAATCCCATTGCTGGGTAAAAAGTCGAAAATTACCAAAATTATCTTAGTCGAACGTGGCTTAATATATCCACTAAATCTGATGATCACGAGAGATATAATAAAGAATGAAATTTGTTTTTCCATTGTGCCAGATTACTAACAAGACAACTCATATTTTCAACACGTTCTATCAAAACCGGCATTTTCAGAACCAATTTTTTACACGTGCTTGTACCACAAATTTATCGCGGAAAAAAAAACTCTTAACATTTTTTAGATATTCGCCACCCACATAGGATTAGACTTTTCGAAACATCATTTGCTCCTTTTAAGCAGTTTTAATTTTTAATCGAGATCTTTTGCTGATTTCGTTTATTTTCATAGAATTGTAAGAGTACCTGAAAATTCACTTCACAGCTCGTCAACGTCGAAGTTAAAGATATCCTTTTCTTAATTCAACACAGACTTTATATACATCAATATATGCTTAAAGTTTCAGTTTAATCGAGTCAAGCACTCCTAATTATCTCTTATTCATTTATGGCATTGAATATTTGAACAAATAGATATTTAATAATATTTTTCGAAAATTTGTAAAAACAACAAAATTCTTTGTAACGGAAGTACGACCAGGAATGACAAAACTGCCCACTGAGGGAGTGAAAAAATGGATTGTTTCAGAAATTAAGAAGGATCCGAAATTGATTACTCCAGTTTTACGCAATGAAGTAAAAAACCTCTTGACTGGTCGACTATACGAAACACTAAAAAAAACTCTGGCCTTAAATGGAGTTTTGTCGACAAAAAATGTACACCTGCGAAAAATGTACATTATTCTTGATATTTAATTTGTTAGAAATCATTAGTCTTCGCCTTTGCCTATTGTCAAAATTTTCAATCTAAATAATGATCAATTATTTTATTTCAATTTTATTTTATTTCAAGCCAAGCAAGCCATATAACAAAAGATAATAACAAATCACAATTTGAATTAAATATAAGTTTTCTCAAACTACACTATAACAAATTAGCATAAATAGTTTTAAGTCCATATTCCAAACTTATATTTGGTTGTCAATTTGAGGAATTTATAAGGAAAAATGTTTTTTTTTTAAGGATTTTAGAGCCTTGAATAAAGCATATTTGAAACTTGTCTTGGGAATAGATAAGGAATAATAGTTGGAAAAATTGTTAAATATTTTGCAGCATCTGTTGATGGGATCCCTGTCTTCATAAACAGTACGATGCTGATGTTCATTGAGAAGACGTGTAGTGTATACCTAGTACGTCTTACAGGGTTATTGAAAGTGATTTTATTCGAAAGATACTCAACGTTGATCAAGCCCCTAATTGCATCAAAAATGAAACATGAGCATAATACCGTTCTCCTCGAAGAAAGTGTCTCAAGATTTAAAAGGCTTAATCTGTAATTACAAGATGGTAAATTTTCAAAATCGTGTGGGTTATATATATCTCTCAAAGCAAAAATGACAAATTCTTGGATGGATTCCAATCTATCGCTATAACAGTTGCAAATAGGATTCCAAACGATGCAACCAAATTCCAATATTCGGAAAACTAAGGATACGTAAAGAGATTTTGTAACCCATAAGGTCTTAAATTCTTTCGCACGTCTCTTAATGAATCCTAATTGCTAGCTGGCTCTTGCTCGAACTTTGTCGTACTGAAGATTGAAGCACAGCTTTTTATCTAGAATGACTCCGAGATCTACAACATTACCCACTTTTTCCAGCAACTGGTTACTAAGGCGGTAAACAAAATTTAAAGAGCATGACTTGCGGTAAAAGGTTATTGCATGGCATTTGTCTAAGTTAAGAAAAAGTTGCGGTCACACCATCTCTCCAACGATAAGAGCTTTGACTGAAGGAAGTTTGAATCGGATTCCGATTGAATAGTGTAGTATAATTTTAGATCGTCCGCATAAAAAATGTGTGGAATATCGGATAACACTTTCGAGAGATCCGAAATAAAAATATTGAACAGAAGTGGACCTAAGTGACTACCTTGAGGTACCCCCGAGGAGACAGTAATTTTTTATTAGAGAAAACCTTGGAATTTAACATGTTGTGTTTGATTCCGAAGGTAGCAATCCTAGCAAGTAGCAAGTTTCTGGAAATGCTTAGTTTTTGCAGTTTATATTTCAAAACATCATGGTCAACACGGTCAAAAGCTTTGTTGAAATCAGTATATATGGTATCGATCTGAAATATTAAAAGGTTGGTGGTAATTGACTTGCCCTTTCTGAAGCCATGTTGCTGTTCGTTAAGAACAGGATCAATAGCTATAATGAGTTTACCACAAACAATTTTTTCAAATAGTTTAGGTATAGCTGACAAAATGGCAATGCCTCTATAATTTTTAACCGAGCGCTTGTCACCACTTTTAAGAATTGGCGTGAGATGAGAAAATTTCCAGAATTGAGGGTATCTGCCATATGATAGTGATTTGGTGAAAATTATAAGCAGGGGTGAGATGATAGTTTCTGCACTGTTGATTATGAAGCCCGGAGGAAGTAGATCTGGTCCAGGGTCTTTTTTCATGTCAAGTTCTCTTATCGCTTTTACAATGTCCTCTCTAGTTAAATATATTTCATCAGCGATAGCAAACTGAGGTGTTGAGACAAGCAACACGTAATATAATCCACTGGATGTACAAAAAATTTCTTGAAAATGGTCGACAAACATGTCACATATTTTTAGTGGGTCAGAAGAAAGTGAGTCATTTTTATACATTGCTGTGGGATAGCCTGAAGTTTTTCGCTTGGTGTTCACGAATTCAAAAAATTTTTTGGGGTTACAGATTATATTTTCCCCAGCTATATTAATATAACATTCATATGCTTCGCGAGACTTCCTTAAGAATTCTTTAGCTAGTTTATTTCTCTATAGTTTATTTCTCTGATTTTGTAAATACTTCAGAGTTCTATCTAACCTATGGAGACTTGTCAAAATTGGAGACTTGTCAAAATTTATCTTGACCATTAAATCGGTACCAGCTCTAACGCACGACGCCTTATCCTCATGGTGATTTGTAATCCATCTTCACCGCCACTGTCCATTAATACCATTAAGTGCGTTTATTTGCACACCCGAGCAGATCAAATTTTGTTAAGTATGTTGAATACAAAAACAATTTTGGTGTTGTGTTCAATATACTTAATAAAATTTGATCTGCTCGGGTGTGCAAAAAAACCGCACCTATTGTATAAAAACTCAAAACTACACAAAATTCAGAACATTTACTGAATCGTTCGTGCAGTAGTGTACAAGAATCTTCTGGTACTTAATAATTTGCATTCAGATTAGCTCGGTCGAGTCTTGCAATCGCAATATGTTTTCGAGACGAGTTCCACATAAATCAAAATGAGTTACTCGATTTCATAATTTCGCTCTGGTTTAAAAGACTTTTGGTGGCGGTAACTAAGCGAATAGACCTCATTTGTTCTGAGAAATGCTAGCATTAATTTTTTTATGCTTAATACCCAGGTTTGATGATTTGGCCGTGAGTGTGAAAAACTAATTTCGCAAACATTTTTCCCGTAAGAAAACCTGAAAAAAACCCTAGCGCATCAGAACCGCTGGAAACACTTATGTTCGAAGAACAGTAGAGGATTTGCGCAGATTTTTAGTGTGTATTCTACCACTACTTACTTTTCCTACTTAAAACTAATACACCCTAGGCATTTATAGGAACGAAAATAACAAAAAGGCCTAGTGCTGGCAGCTCTTAACTAGCACCGAAGCCAAAAATATGTCGCATCTGCCTTACGTTGAAGTCAACCAGCTCTGCGAATTTTGTATTGATCCGATGACTGCAGTGGAAGCTAAAGGGATGCAAAGAAATTTAGGGTTACCACTCGCAAAAGTTTTCAAATTTTCTAGATCTTAATATTTGGTGTTTATTTTCACTATAAGATCACTACGATTTGAAAATTCTATGCTAAAACCGCTTACTAAAGGTATGCCAAAAAAAAAATACAAAAACAACCATAGCTGGCAACCCTATCATCGTATTGAACTAAAACTTCTATTGAGTATTGCCTACAGTAAGATTAATTTGTAATTTGAATTTCGTTATGATGCCATGACTGTACTGGAAGCTATAGGGCAAAGAGCTTTATTTTCCTTAACGAGTTTTCAAAATTTAAGGCACAAAAATTATCATAGCTGGCAGCTCCAACCGAATTTTTCGACCAAATTTCTACCTAACGTGGTTTGGTTCAGCTTCTGCGTGAATTTTGTCAAAATCGAACGACTGAATAAGAATTTATAGAGCTAAAAGCAGTTATCTTTTTTATAGCGATTTTTCAAGATGGCACCACTGGCACAGAATCGCCTGCATTTGAAAATCACTCCTAGTTATTAGACTTGATCCTATTTAAGACCAACACATTCTGTAAATTTAGATTAATTCTGCTTATCGGACCGTGAGTTTTAGTGAACAGAAATTTTTGATGCTAAAAATATAGGTAAATTGGGCAAGGGTTACCAGGCGTGCCCGTTGTACCATATCAATTTTTTTAATTTGGCTATGTAAATAAAGCATAAGATTTACATATGAGTGGCTTTTTTTTGAAAAAGCGGGATTTTTTCAAGAGAGACGATGATTTGGAGGTTTTCAATTTCAGTGCCTGCCCTAGCTACGCGCTCATTGAAACCTACACAAATTTACAGCTAAATAATACCAATATGACCTGAAAATTTCGTAATGATTGAATAGCTTCGTCAAAATTTATCGCAATTTAAAAATTTTCAAATTTTCCCGTTCTCTTTTTAGGCACCTAGCGCACACATGGGGTTCAAAAATAAATAAATAATGTTCTTCGAACATTAGTAACAATTTCTCAGCGTTTCTTCGAAAATCACTCTCTCTTGTGCTCTCTATGCGCGAGAATTTTCAAGGTGTCATTGAAATTTCACATTTTCACGCCATATCCGAAATAATACATTTGCAGATGAAATGATGTAATCAAAGTTCAATCTATTTTCCAAACTAATCTGAACGTACATACTCTGCCTCACTTGTCTGGAAGAATCCGTAAATCTTTGAAAACGATATCAATCTAAAATCCTTCGAGAAATAATCATTTGTTGCTTTATCAAACTGCTAAGTCAAACCGTCAGTTTTTAGAGTGTTTTTATCTCCGAATAAAGTACATCAATTACACTTACTTAAAAATTGCATGCGAGTCAAACTGAAACAGTAGTAATTAGTGTAAACGTACTACACATTCTACATTCGTTCTTCTCTATTTTCTGCAGGCAGCTAGCTGGTCCCTCCCTGTACGACATGCAACTCACTTTGTATTCAAGTAACAGTAGAATACTTTAATCAAGTCATCATCATTACCATAAAAACCAAGTTTGCCGAAAAGTGGACATATCGTCATGCAATCCATAAAGTTGCATTTGACTTCGTGACAGTAAGAAATAACTGGGCAACAGCGTAGTGGCAGTGATTTGTATGCACGATCTGGATTATTATTAATACAAATGTATTCGCGTAGAATGCTCGATTTTCATATTTTTTCGTTTGTGGAAATCGTCCCGGCCTTCGTGTCGTTCGTTCCAGTCAGTTGTTATGTCATGTCGTCACACAGTAAAAATTTATGTTGCGTGAGGAGTCGTTAAGTTGCTGCGAAAGAGAATTCGCAACCCCATTTTATGATGATTGAGGATTCGAATGCGCCGAATTTGCATTGTTTGAACGATGAAATATTGAATATCAACTTGATGATTCAAATCATGAAATATTGACGTATTTTTAATGACTATAAGGCTACATGATTCAATTTCTATTTTTATGTGGTATCTTGAGCATGCGTTTCGAATATTAGATGGCAATTGTTTGCTGCTTCTGGTCGAATGCAATTATTTTATTTTTCTTGGCAAAAACAAAAGAAAAGGAATAAAAAGACTAGATAAGAAAAATTGAAAATTTTGTAAAGAAAATAAATACTTTCGACTTTCTACCCTAGGGTATATTCTTTAAAACAAGCTTACTATTATGGCGGCGTTAAAAATGTTTATCTGTTCTTCCTGTTTCACTTTTGTGCATTTCTTCACCTCGTTTTTCTTGTTTTTTTTTTTATGTCATAAATAAACTCAAGGCCTATTTGGTCCTCCACTGGGACTCGACAGCAAAACGAGACTTGTCAGTCTCACAGTAATAATATTAACATACATATGACCCCCGTGAAACTTCCATCCGATTCACCATAAAAAGTCAGAAGGTCTCATTTAGTAGCGGGCCGCATCAGCACGTCTGATTCTGTCTTTACATCTTTTTTTTGTAGTACAATATCCTGTTTTACGAGGATTAGGTTGGTTTATAACGATAACGCATCAGCCATCGGTTTCGACAACACCCGTTTATGGTGGGTTTGACCTTAATTTAACATTGACAACACAAACACATAAGTGACTCAAACAACGCAACGAACACGAAACCGCAGTTTAAGACACGTTGAAACACGTATTGTCAATTCCAGAGAAAGACTGTCCTTCGGAGAAAAGCAAATCTCTCAGCAATTCTCCAGCTACAACCTTCCACCACAAGAGCCAACACGCGAATGTGTCTTTCTGACATTCTTACTTGCTCTCTTTGGATTAACACGGCCATCTAATCACTGACTATGAGCTATAGTAGTTTCGCAAATAAGAACGAAATCGTCAACTTGGATGGGCTTGGATCGTACCATTTTGGGCGATTCAGTAATTCAGGTAAGTATTCGTCAGTCCACTGCTTCCAGAGATGCTCCTTCAGGTTCTGGGCAGGTTGTCATTGCTTCCATGAGCAGACAAATTCATCATCAGGTCCTGGAGTTTTCGTGGCGATAGCGCATCCACTGAGAAAGTGGTTAGGAGTTAATGGTTTGAATTCATATGTTGTCAACGGTACGTCTGTCAGCGGAAGATTGTTTAAAATATTTTCGGCTTCAATCAACACAGACCGCAATGTTTCCACCCTAGGCGTATCTTCGTGTAGTGTGGATGTAAAGAAGCGCTCAACAATCCAGGGGTGTGTTCAATGTGCATGCTATAGCTGCTTCAAAAGCATAGCATAGCATTACTTTAGCAAATGTCAAAAGGTGAAGTAGCTAGGTAAAGCAGCTATGGATATTGGACAACCAAGAGCTGCTACAAAGGTCAGCAAATTCAAAAATACTTTTTCAAATTTTTTTTTTAAATTTTAATATTTGTGTTTTCGTGGATTAGTTCAATACTTCCATTGCACTTTGGAAATTGTATAAAATTTAGGAGTTTTCAACATACAGCTGCAGAAACCATTAAAATTTTCGTAACATATTTAGAACGTATCAATTATTTCGGGCTTTTGACGCTATATATGTGAAAAAGAGCAAAAAATAATCGTTGAAAATTTGATGGCACATGAATCAGTGCACCCGACCTTTTGCGCTTCATGCTCGCCTGCTAAAAACTCAAGATGAGCTGCACTGTGTGAAAGCCGACTTAACTCGAGTTGAGTTGAAGTATTTAAAAGCCCGTATTTAATTTATGCTGTCATTATTTTCAAATTTATTCCTCATCCCCTGTGTCACAAAAGCGCAAAAACTTCTTTTCATTTCAATTTCCAATTGAAAATGACGTTTGAACTGCATGTCAGCTGTGTACGCACGGCCATTTTGCCTTAGCTACTTTCTTGCTATCCTCCAGACTGCGAGCAGCAAATAGCTGCTACTTTAGTAACTATGCCGGAATCTTGGACAGCCCGACTGTTAAATAGCAAGCATCAGAAAGTAGCTATTTTGTCACATTGGACAGCCAGAGCTGCTAAAATAGCAGCTAACAGCTGCTATAGCATGCACATTGAACACACCCCATATCAAATATTTCCAGCATCAACCATAACTTGGGCTAAGCGGGCAGTTCAAAATCCACTCTTTGCTGCGTTTCACGGCTTCTTTTTCTAGCTAAATGGTATTCAACAGGCGTTGGCTTGCTTTTTTTCCTTTTGAGCACCAATAAAGTCAGTATCATTGTCGCTGCGAATGCGTATTGGTGCTCTTTGACGATTCATGAAATTTCGTAAACGAAGTAGGATGGCTTGTGTTGATAAGTCTTCTGCAAGTTCTACATGAAACGCTCTTATCATCATACATGTAAAGATAACTGCCCAGGATGTTTTACGTAGACCGTCAATGGAGACTTTGAATGGTCCAAAAAGAGTTACGCCAATATAAGTAAACGGTCGAACCATTGGCGTAAGGCAGTCTATTGGCAGCTAGCCTATCTGTAGCGGTGATGGCTTAGCACGATCAAGCTAGCATTTGGGCACTAAAAGCTAACGGACTTCAATATGGCTTTTACGCCCAATATCCAGAACACCTACCGGGCTGCGTTCATCACTACGGACGTATTTTGATGATGAAAGGTATTATGGAAATAAATCATAATCAACTGAGAGACCCTGTTGTTTTTTGATAAGATTATCGGTCTTCTAACGTTGACTGGAAGATAAGATGCCTCATCAGTACGACCACTAGCTCCAATGATTCTCTCCTCATCTAAGTAAGGTGTTAATTTGTATAGGCGACTTCTTTTATCTAATTGACCCTTCGATGTAAAAGAGTTTATCTCAGCAGAAAAAAACTTCTCTTTGCACCGTTTTGAGGATAAGCTTTTCTGCGATATCTATCTCAGCGACTGAGAGATGAGCTGAATATGTCACAGACACAATGTGATTTGATCAAAAACAGACATAGTGCGCCTTAATCAAAAACTTTCGAAGTTTTCTTAACATCCAGGCAACTAGCCTTATTAACCTGTAAAAGGAACTAAAACGGTTAAAATGAAGCCAATTGGTACTCGCCTTGATAACAAAGTGACACAACTTAATTTCTTTTACTGTTTCGCTGGAGTCAAAAAACGGCAGCGCTGACCAATGGTCCTCAGGTGGACTCAAAAACTGGGGTCCCGTTAGCTACGGACTTCTGGGAATGGACCTTAGCGTTGTTGGAGCATGAGTTGCCGCGTCCACTGTGTTTTCCTTCATAAGCGTTCATCTGCACTATGTTGGGAATGTGGAGTTTAAAATCTCCGCTATGCGGTCGCCTACAAACGGATTCTACCTTGGTTTTGACGATTAAATTTTACAGACCGAAATACAATGCGGCTTGTTGACACGTCATGCTGGTTGGTAATGGCGACATGCAAACGGGTGACTAGAATAGCAGCTTGTGACTCGAGCCGAGGTATAGACATTAGCTTCTGTGGGGCAGTCCATATCTTTTCCACAACAAACGCGATATCCAATCCATCATGATGTGCTATGCTCTAGTATACAACTACGGCAAATGCCACTTCACTAGCGCCCATAAAGATTTGAAGCTCGATGATTTCAGCTTTGGTGAAATATGGCGTATAGCATCTATCTACCTTAAAACTTTTTGCTCTCTCGAACTCTTTCCACCAACCAAACCACTTCTTGGTCATGTAATAAGGCAATCAATCGTCAAATTCGCATTCAAGGTTTTTCAGAGCTTGATTTTTAATAACAACGAAAAATCGGCTAGCATGACAAATGGATCAAATACAGTCATTTTCATCGCAAGGAACTCACGATTTGTTTTCTAGCGTTTTCTTTATCCACGTATTTTTGAAGCTCTTTGGCGTGTCTAACTGCGAAATTTGTGCTTCACTGACATTTCCGCTTTAATTTTGCGAGCCGAGTGATGACCATATTCTAATTGTCAAGCAAGATAGGTGGGAAATTTCTACACAGCAGACTAACTTCAAAGCCACCTTCCAGATGACGAGCTGTGTGCGGGGCTCCCATATCTAATTATTTGTCCTTAAATTATTAAATTGTTCAATTCCTACATGTAGGATAACTCTCTTCTTTTCTACTCTCATTTTTCGGGGCTACGTAGTAATTAAACAATTTAGTAATCAAAAGCAAAATAATTAGACAAGTGAACCTCGGCGATGGACATCTGAAAGACATAAATTACATTTGATAAGGGAGTCCCTCTCTTGTGACATTATCAATAAAGAAGCGAATCCCTCCTTTATGGCGTCATAAATTATAACTGAAGATAATTTAATTCATAGCTGAAGGTGATTGCATAGACATTAACAAGTTTCCACGGTCTGCAAAATTTTCCCAGGCCAAACCATCTCTATACCTACTAAGTTCTTTTACTAAATAAATAAATTGGATAAATTAGCATAGGGATTACGGTTTCCATGGCTGGACCACTTAAATTTTTTGCAAGCGCATCAAATTATGACGATTATTATAATTGAACGTTGTTGCTGTATCACGATAGTAGGCATGGAACAATGCCCAGTCCTCATGTTTCACCGAAAATTTTGACAAATCATACACCTCCAATATGGTGCTCTCAGTTGGACGGGTCAGACTCAAATGTCAATCAGTATCATCTTCCATACAGTCTGATTTGCTGATGGAAAATTGGTTAGCGGTGTTACTTAGGCGATCGTCTACTTTTCTCATTGAAATTTGCTGGAGTAACTCAACAATGTCTCTCTGCGTGGTTTCTGTAGGCACTTGTAGCTGTGCAGTCTATTTATATTCACTGCAATTAGCATCTGCAGATTCCAGCAGACTTTCGATAGCTCCTTGGAGAAGTTGAATGCTCCATACGACGGCTTCCAAACCCTCCATTTGTTGATTTTGACTTGATTGTTACTTCAATGTATCTGTATCGTTTTTGAGCTCAGACTACTCCTTGTTGTCGGTTACAACGAGCTTTTGGCTTCGTGTTTGACACATGTATTCCATCCTCAAGAGTCTAGCGTCTCAACCGAAAACTGTTCCATCTCCGACAATGTATATAGGCAAATTACAAGTTCGCAATAGTGAATAAAAATGAATACAATGTTATGGTGGCGGCAGACAATGCATATTTTCATTAATATTTTTTTGGGTTCTGTCGTGTTTCACTTTTGTACATTTCTTCAACACGCTTCTCTTTTCTTTTTTATGGCCAAAATAAACTCAAGGCCTACTCGGTCCTCCAGCAAGACTCCGTCAGTGAAAATATACTTTTCAGTCTCACAGTAATAATATTAACACTTATTTTATCTCTGGCGAAGAACATAGTTGCGGGATTAAATTTTTTTAGTTGAGGCTAGATAGTAATAATAAATAAATAAATATAATGAAGTTAAATATAAGGTGCGTTTTATTTTACATCCAGAGTAGTGCCGGATATCGATTTGCACGCGAAACAACAACAACATCCAGAGTACGAACACGTGTGAATTCAGTGGAGTTCGTACTCGTGCTCTCTGTGGAAAGTATTTCGAAAACTCATGTCAACTGGAATAGTTGGAGTTTTCGAAAATGTCCATGTCACCCTGGCAGCCAAGACAAATAGTCATACATTTGGAAACGACGTTGGTTATAGGTCAGTTCACATTTTGAAATGACAACTGTCTGATAGAAATAAGCTTGCATGCTGCTCTGGATCGTTTTTCTTATTCATGCAGGATACCTCCTCCACTCTGGATGAAAAAAAAACGCAGCTGATAAGTTCAAATAATAAATAAAAATATCCTTTTTAGCAGCAAAACCATTTTGGTGGGAAGTCTGAGCATCCTGTTTACAATCATTACCTAGAGGGAGTAAAAGTTATCAAGATGTTCTTCTTTCCGAAGAAGAAGTTGAGCAAATATTGATAAAGGTGATGTATTTTATGATTTTTCTCTTCAAAGAGTATTTAAATTCTACAAAAAAAAACAGACTATACATGACTCATTATCTATTTATTGTCTGAACCAGGAAAACAATGAAAAAACTCATTATGATATTGTATATCTCCTTTTCATCGAAAACCAGTTTTCATAGTGACTTCTATGCACTAGATTTTTTTTTGATTTGTAGTGACTTCTACGATCTAGAGTTGTGTTCATGCAATTTTTTTATTTTTTTATTTTAATTTTATAAGCGATTGGAGAGTTTTCTACTTAAATGTTTTTTTACTTATTTACTTTTGACCTCAAGATTTTCTGCAAAACGTAAATATTTAACGTTTGAGCACATGGAATGTTCAGATACTAATAAGCAAATAACAAAAGGCTTCCACTTTTAAATGAGTTTTCGTTTCGTTAATGTTCCTAAGCCGCTCAAAACATGCTTTATCATATCTTACATGACGTATAATGCATGAAATATGACTCAGCTTCATGCCGCCATAATTACTTGAGGCAAATGAAGCATCAAGTGTACGCGCCGTTGAGAACTTTTCAAATAATTTCCAAACATCGCAAAGTAGAGTCATCTTTTGTGTTGAGAATTTCGCGTAATTCCGTAATAAAGATTGCGATTATGATTGCTTCTGCACTAAGTTATTGTTGCTGGAAACTTGGCAGGCTTGCGGTAAGAGTGAGTGATGACGACAATGGAACACAAAAGGCTAAGGCAAGTCAACATCTTTTGTCGCTACGAGAGTCAACTCCAAACAGCTTCGTGCCAGCGAAACATTACATCGTATGCAAAATTTCTTCCTTGAATCAGTAAGGCACCCTTTTCTGTTCTTTTTTTTGTTGCCTACGAAGAACCAACGCCATGATTCAAGAGATTTCTGCTTTTGTCAGATGATAGCTTTAAAAATGGAGCCCCCATGACACGCTGATAATATCGTTGTTGCCAATTTTTTCTCAATTTCCTTTGGCTTACGCAGGCATAACACAAAAGATAATTTTTCATAACTTCACTTGAACGAGAGTTGAGACGATGTTTTTGTACCCGTTCCTTGTTAGCCTATGTGGCTCTCATATGAGCCTTAATATCACGCGGTTCTATTCGGTCTCACTATTTGTTATTGCATTCGAAGTGCGTAGACGTATGCCACCTGAAACCGTTAAACATTATTTTATAAGTAAGGCTTAAGATGTTCGCCTCTTTGTGCAAACAATTCTAAGTCATTTATGCGCTTTAATAAATTTTCATGCAGGATTCTCACAGTCTCAATGAGAAGCATGTGGGTAATTTTCAATTTAAAAGTGTGTAACGCACAAAATCCATAAAAATATTGCGTGCGTTCGTTAATACTTCTTCAACCACTGCAGAATGAAAATCAGTATAAGTAAAATAAATATATTATAAAAATATTTTTACGCAAACACAACATCCTTTTCGGGTTTGTTGGAAATACAATTAATCATGATATATCAGTGGATTTTGAACAGACATATATTTGTTGGTGTAGGCATTATTTTCATGCATATGATCCGAAATAATCTATGCACATATTTTAGATACTAAAGATTTGCAGAAAAGAATGTAGTAAAATCGTATGTATTGCAAAGATTTTCGCCTCACTTAGTGCGGTTAATTCGGCACAGACTGAATATCAGCTACTCATGAATAAATCGATAAATCAGAAAGTTTCTTATGACTTGATTGATCACTTAGGAAGAGTGACGACCACATCAGTTAGATGCCGCCATAACACTTACTGCTCGAAGAACCGATTCATATAAATGAATATATTGAACTGCTTTAATATGGATTATCTGCTCCACTAACGAAAAACATTATATTATTCCTATTCAACCGTATGTGTTTATTAAATATTGTAAAAATGCATCTTTGAATTAAAATTTAGGTGCTTTGTTTATTTGGCTTCCGATATGATATGCAGGGGAGGGAATCAAATATGAAGCCAAGTCCTTAACTTCATTCATTTTGCTATTATATCTTCTATTATTAACAATTAGATGTTTTTAATTGACTTCAGCACACGCTTGCGTCCAATTTGGGATATTTTGATCTCAAGAGCCCTGTGCGATAAAGCGGACTTTATTCTTTAGATTTTTGCCAACACCTCATAAGTAAAGGATAAAACTCTATAATTGTATTTTGATTCAACCCTGTGAATTTCTCAAATGAATCATCACATACTTATTTCCATATTATTTGAATATCTTTGTTAACAAAAAATTAAGGAACAGGAAGAAAAAATACAAAATCATAGAGAAAGAGATACAAAAAAAAAAACAATGCCAGAATACAGTATTTAAGAAAATAATTTGTAAAAAAATTTTCCGCACCGAATTTCTCGTCAAAAATTGTCTCTGCACGTGAGCAGATTATTTTTTCATGAATTTTAGGACCATGTTTATCATCCTTTATTCTGAACAGTGAGTTGGTTAAACCGAATAGAATGATCTTATGAATTGAAATCTCGGTGTATTTGATAAGAAGCTCGTGTAGCTTATTGGGTAGAGCGCTAACTGCTGACGTGTGTGTGTGTGTGTACGTACGGAATGAGGACTGCGATTATGAAAATGGAGTCTCTATATAAAAATATTGATTATGAAAATGGAGTCTCTACGACTTCCACTCTCTAAGACACACACGTTAAGAACTTAATACGACACTAGCCACAGCGCCCATACCAGATAACAAGATGTAATTTGCAAAAATTTTGAGTTGTCACAAAAACGAGGCCAGCCGCCACCATCACCAGAGCCTAGCAAAACGTATAGCTAACAACGACTGTGAGATGTCGCAATCTGACACAATATCAAGTAATTGAAGGGCACGATTTGTGATGTGTTAACAAAATGCTAGATATCGAGAATGAAAATAAAAACACGCCTAAACATAGAAAACTCGGAGATAATAGACAAAGCTATTATCTGACAACTGGAAAGATTAACATCCAAAGGAACAATTGAATCAAAGCCCCCGAAACCAGGCCAGACACGCAAACAGCTGATGCCAAGCAAACAGCCTATTCGCGTGCCGATCTCTTGCTTTTAAAATTCACTGGTATTTCTGATGTATTTGCCAGGTCTCAGGGCCAGACATTCTCTTAGCTATAGAAAAAAAAGATTGGGCGGACTGGTTATCAATTTTTCCTTGCATCCATCATTTTGCATATTTATAACTTTTGTGGCCAGTCTGCTTTAGGAGGCCTTGATTGAATACGAGTGAAACTTGTCCCAATTTGAGTCTACTACACCCTATTTAGATGCATTGATTCTCTTTTAAAGTTAATCTTAGTGTTTACGTGGATCAACTAAATATTTGGATTGGTGCGATTTGTTATTCGTATTTGTCATTATTTTTATAAGAACTTTGAGTTTTGAATAACATTTTTGAATTTTGGCAGGATCCAATGGCACAGAAGAGCAAAATCAGTACAAAATTAATGCAAAATATTCCAAAAAATTTCATTTCTCTGCGATTTTAGACGCAAATGAGAATAAGCGCAAGGAAAACTTCAAAAATTTTATGGTATACGAATCAACGTTCTCGACCCATTACGCTTCATCTTCGCCCTTTAAAAACTCGAGTTCAGTTGATCAATTTGAAGGGGTGCAGATCTCTCCAATAGCTGCAGATCTTGTGGAACCATGTTCCGGTAATCGTGCAAAACGAGTCTGGGAAATTTCACTACAGAGTGGAAAGAGTAACCACCAAAATTTGAAGGCGGATCTATATACATACATATATTCTTGGCGAAACATGACAAGCTTGGCCGAGTGCGAGAATATGGATGGTTTCCTCGTCGGTTCTCCTGTTTTTGTCCATCCACCCACATGCCAAGACCTGAATATGACAAGAATGTGGATGGTTTTTTTTTGCATGCCCCTACCGGTTTTATGAGAGATTCTGAGGATTTATCAGGGTCTCACCTTAACTCCAGGCTGCTCGATATATTTTCGGTTTGAAGTATTGAATCAAAGAGATTTGAAGAAAGGTCTGGTGTTGAATCAGATCCTTTATTACTTCTGTAATTAGCAGGCAGGCCATTCTTTGAAGTTTGTTGAGCCTACTAACAACAGTTTTTTGTGTGGTTTTCTTCCACCAGACTGCAGCTCCATATAGGATGATAGGTCTGACCAATTGTCTGTATGTCCATAGTGTCTGCCTTGGAAATATCCTTCAATTCGGTCCAGGTATTTGTTTTGCTACCCAGAGGGCCTTAGTGGCCATTAACGTCGTTTTGTTTAGATGATTGTACCAGGTGAGTTTCTAGGTACACTCAAAAAAAATTTTGGATGAATTTTACCCTTACAATAGTAGGAAACTGGTTTTCTACTATTATAGATGTAAATTTACAAAAGTGCGTACAAAGAATATTTTACGTCTTAAATGTGTAATTTTTTTACGAGCAAATTGTGTAATTTTACCCTAAAAAGACGTAAATTTTGGACGAACATGCATGAAATTTATGTAGCGAAGGCTATTTTTCACGAATCTTTTAGGATAATATTTAGGACACCATTTATTCGTGAATATCCTTTAAATTGTTTACAAAAACTATAATAAAGATTGTTTTATCAAACAAATGACATCAAAACCTATTTCGAACAATTTTAGGAAGTATACAGTACTTTAGCAGGAATTTCAGCAAGCCTCTAGCTAAGTTTCAATTTCAATAAAATTGCAGTTGGAAAAATTTTATGATCCACACACTTAAGATAGGGAAGTGTTATAACATACACTACTACTCCAAAATTAAATATTATCAAAAGACTGTAAATAGGTAACTTTAAATGTAAAAAATAAAAACTTATTGCAATTTATTTAAGTTTATAGTTTATTTTGATTTTATATATACACATATCTACATTAATTTATAACACTTATAGCTACACCTAATTAGCTTATAGCTACACTTCTAATTTGCTTATAGCTACACTTCTAAATTTATTATACGAAAAGAAAAGACTACACTTTGCAGTTAACTGCTGCTATTCAAATGTAAGCAACAATCGCAAAATATCAGACTCGTGCAGTCACAATGTTACATCAATAATAAGCAGTGGCGGCTCGTCAGGGTGGCCCGGCCCGCCTGGCCCGCCACTGAGTTAAAGTAAAGTAGATATTTCTTGTTAGTATCCGCGTATACCTTATACTAGTGTTTTTGTGTCGAGCTGGCCCACCCTGACGAGCCGCCACTGATAATAAGTGAAATTCGAGCAAATTATACAATTTTACAGCTTTTGTGTAAATGTGAGCAGCGAAGTAGTAAATTTACACTCTTTTTGCTAAGGTTTACAAAATACTATTTATTATTCAGTTGATTTGGCGTAACAGCAAAAAATGCACATCTAATGTGTAAAAAAAATTGTGATTCGTTATTTCAAACAGAAAAATGAATATATTTCCTATTATCATAGAATTAATTTTAGCCCCACTTTTTAGAGTGTAGGAAACTAGAGTAGATTTCTAAATAATTTACCTCTCTACCTCATTATATGAGATTATATGTCTATGAACGAGGATAGTGCAATTTTCTTGCTTTTTAATACCTTTTCTATTATTTTTACCCGCTTATGTGTGGCTGATATTGTTGATTTGCCCTTTTGGCAAGCAAACTAAAATTTGTGAAGTAGCATCTTTGCTAAAAGATCATTCTTTATGTTTTTGTCAATCAGTTTCTCCACGAGCGCTAACATGAAAGATGTGAAGCTAATTAGCCTGGGTGAGTTTAACAGGTCGACCGGTCTACTGTCATCTTAAGAGATGACCACAGCCAGCATCAGTTTCCACAATTTTAGAGTATACCTGAGCCCCAAGTTTGCTCTAGATATGTGTACCAGAATGATTTTTAGTTCCCCCGTGGCTCTTTGTAGGAGAGTTGGGTGGATTTCATCTGTCTCTGGTGATTTAAATGGTTTGGATTTTCCCATTCAACCTTCTCATACGTGATAATTTCTTTAATAAGAGGTAAATAAGATGTCTGATCAGGGCCTACCTCTTCTTCTTCAGCCCCGCCCCACCGCTGCGCCGAATTTTGCTTCCTGGAAAGTGTGTTCTAAGCAGCGTTTCCAGTGTGCTGCCGAAATTGGTCGTCATCCTTCCATCTGGAATTCTAATTAGTCATATATGCCCTTGAAAGCCTTTGAGCAGAGCTCTCTGTATCCTGAGAGTCTCTGGGATGCAATTGAAACTTTCACAAGAGACGGTCCAACCCTTTCCCTTGGATTTGCTTAGCTCTTTCTTGTATTCTGAGAGAGAGAGTTTTTTTTATATGCCTCTCACGTTGATGTAATTTTAGCTCGGTTGAACTCCGTTCTTGCGGTTCCTCTGAGTTCTTCTAGCCCCCTGTTCTGCCATGTCACCCTCGTTTTGGGAGCACTGATTTTCTCAGGGCAGTTATAGTGGTTTGGTTTGAGGACTATGCTGGTAACCTTGTCAACCGTGCCCTCGAGTTCCTTGTTCGTTGTGAAATTTTGGTGCAGGCCATGAAATCCCATTGTAAGGCTCATTTTGATAGCCTTCTTCCTCCGTACACTTTGGCTGCCTGTACTTCACCCCTTTTACGATATATTTCTCCAGTTTGAATTTTATATGCCTATGAGCAGAGAACGAAGCTCTTTTTAAGATATTTCAATTCTTCAATAAATGTGCTGCACTGATTGACACTAATGTGATGTCTTGTATTTCTTACCTGTTATCTGCCAGGAACGTTGGCGTCTTGTCCTTATTTGCTAGAGCCAAATTGCTGTTTAGGAGGAAGTCTAAGAATGATTCATCGCTAGTGCTTCCGGTACTAGTGCCCCATGTTGTTTGATGAGCGTTGGCATCGTATCCAATAATCAGCATTTCTTTCCTTCTACAGTGGTCCATGAGCTGGTCCATGGTCCATGAGTCCCTTGATGTTGTTATTTGACACCTAGTCCTCATTCTCTAGAAAGTAAGCTGAAGAAAATATCGTTTTCACTATTCCTCCTTCGATGGGGATCTGTACTTGGACCGCCACGGTGTCCCTGTTGGTGTATTCTGGTAGTTGAAGGAAGTTAATTTTTATGTTTCTTAGTATCGCCGCCTTCGGGTTTGCTTTGCGGCCCATATTCACTTACTACTTTTTGTATGCAGGCAATTTATTCTACCTTTGTTTACCCAGGGCTCTTGTAAAAGCCACATTTTATAGGTGTCCCTACTTCCGCCGTGGCATTTTTGTTATGATACGGTTTATTCTGTAGACACCTCATTCGCTTTGTCCATTGACTGAAAACCACTGGACCTGATGTTGCATCCATGTCAGTTCCACTACCTTCCATATTGGTAGTTGTTGTTACTGCTGGCTCTGGTATTTTCCCGCCTGACTTAACTAGCTTAACCTGCCCAAACTGAAAGTTAATGCTGCCGTCTGCTATTTTGGTAGCAAAGGCCTAGTCCGCCGATACGACTAGCATAACGCACTTGCTTGTTTTTGTTGAAGAGGGCTCCCAAGAATTTAACGTTGTGGTCCTCATTCTGGCGGTCTATGAAAGCCAGGATCCTCTCCGTAGCCAAGCTCACTGTGTTTGGGAAGTAGCTATTAAGGGTCCTAGGGTTGGGAATCAAAGATTCCAAGATTCCATCCGCTTTTTTATCACCAAATGGCTTGAAAACTAATAGATAAGTAAGTTGTTCAGCGTACACAAACAATAACAGTTTAACGAAGATGTTAGTACCAAGGGATGTTTCTTTAATGGTTATCTCAATGGTTATCTATAATGTCACAAGTGATAAAGTTCTTTGTATCATTTACCTCGACAACATATTGCAGCCAGTTTAGACACAAAAACTTATTTTTATAATAGTAATAAATTATATAGATAGTAATATGAACTAGTCATACTTCAAAACTGCTTGATTTGCTTGAGTAAAACGTTTTTGGCCAGAAAACAGCAAGGTAAAGAAGGGATAATTTGATTGAGCTCGATTACTGACCAGCAAAGAATAAAGAACCAAAACACAATTCCACACGAAACGAAAATATTATAGTATTTGATTTGCATTCGTCTTATTTTCGCATTTGACTTACTTATTCACGACATGCATCAAATTTTTTTCATCAAAAATAATAAATGTATCACAATCACCAGAATAAAATCAAAAGCATCATTATTCGGATCGTCCCATGCTTTATTTTAAGCGCGTATACTACTTGTATTGCAAGTTTTCGAGCTCCCGTTTTAACTCATTCAATCATTCAGATAATATATCTGCAATGGAGTGGTTACAGAAGCTTTTAACATCGATTCTTCTGGTTTTTCTCAGTTAATGTTTTCGTTGTGTCTGGAGAAAACTAACATAAGTAGAATGTGTTGTGGTGCACGATAGTAGAATAGATGCGGTAAGTCTTCGTCTAGTTAAGCTCTGAATTACTCAATTTAGGCTCAGTAGCTTGCAAAATAAAAAAAAAATATTCAGAAGCCAAAAGGTGTAAATTAGGAAATTTGTTTAGTGAAAATCAATAATAAGTAATTCTTGCATATCCAAATCGAAACAACAGCAAATACTTCGCTATCATATACTTTCAAAGCAATCGTGATTATGTAAATAAAAAATTGTTTGTTAAGTAAAACGGCATTATTAGAATATATTTTTCGAATGAATATACTATTGAACGCCCACTGTCTGACTTCACTGTAAACTCAAGTTGCCACTATTGCCAAGATGACAGAGAACTCCGGACAAGGTTTTTTCATTCTAAATTTCAATGTTCAATTTTTAAGTTCCTATTTTTCTGTGGCAATTTACAAAAATGCTTTCAGATGTTTGCGGAATCTAACATGTGAATGTTCTATGTAACTGCCATACGTTTCGAGTACAAAGTCGACGTCAGTGTGGTTACATTTAAAATGGATGTGTTTCTAGAAAAATAACATGAATGTTATCATTGGCAAGTCTAGACTGATTACTATATGTTGAGAACTTTTCGTATCAACTTAGTAACTTTTCACATTCATCTTATTTTTCTTCCATATAACTGTTTGTTGTCATACGACATAAGATTTCGGAAATGGTTTGTACACAGATACATACATATGTGCATATGCATGTATGATGACTAGGATGCAAGTATGTATGTGCATTTCTTCCTGTACAATCTAGTTTCAATCTCAATTTTCCATTCTTTAATGGAGAGAAAAATTGTTTGAAGTTCTTGACGTGTAGCTATTTTTGCAGTCATAGATTTTTGTTGTTGCTATATGGATTAGCAGAGTCAGTTTATATGCTACCAGTGAAGTTTAAAGGCATGAAGTAGCTATGTAGCAATATACAGGCTAGTTGTTTGAACTCGTCAAATTGCTTTATTTCTCTACCGGACTAGCCTCTAACACTACACATGTTCGAACCTTATATTTTAGGGTATGAAGCGTAATCTAATGAACATAACATCATGTATCAAGCTTAAAATATGGTTTATTCAACTATCTACAACCAGCATGTTTCATGTTGTATATACGAGCGTGGTCTGAAAAGTTTCCGACCTTAACGCGAAGATGGCAGCACTCGTCAATGAAAGCTAGAGAATGTGGATCTGCATCTTTTGAAAGGTACTCATCAAAATTTCAGCCATTTTGGACGCGCAGCTGTTGTTTGACAATCGTTTGAATGAGTCGATGTGTGTGTTTTTGTGAAATGCTGTTATTAAATATTTGTTTTTGAAAGGCCATTCACCTACGCAAATCAAAGATGAGTTAGACTCTGTGTACGGGGACCCTGCACCATCATTAACCACAGTGACATTTTTGGTAGCTGAATTTATACGTGGCCGTACCAGTTTGGGAGACGATGAACGTTCAAGACGTTCAAAAACTGCAACCACTGACGACAACATCGCTAAAGCTAACCAAATGGAGCTAAACGACCATCGAATTAAAGTGAAAGAGAAAGCAGACGGTATGAATATGCCCAAAGAACGAGTTTGTTACATTTTGAATGAAAATCTCGACATGAGAAATCTGTCCGCGCGTTAAGTGCCGCGTTTGCTCACGTTAGACCAAAAACGAGCTCGAATAAACATTTCCAACGCTCTGCTGGCGAAATTTAGGGGCAATACATCAGAGTTTTGGCGCCGATTAATTACTGGAGGTTAAATTTGGATACATCATTATACGCCCTAAACAAAAATACAGTCGAAACAGTAGACTGCGAAGAGGGAATCGGCTCCAAAAGAAGCCAACATTGTTTTTTCGGCTGGAAAGGTGATGGTTACTGTTTTTTTGGAATAGTCATGGAGCTATGTCAAGTGGTTATCTTCAAAATGGAAAAAACAATTACGTATCTTTGCTTGACAAGCTGAAGGCAGAAATTGGGGATATACGGCCACATTTGCAGAGAAAGAAAATCATTTTTCACCAAGACAATGCACCGTCTCACGCCTCAGCGGTTTCCATGGCCATCCATCTTTTTCGCCAAATCTAGCCCCAAGCGACTTCCTTTTGCTCCCTCATCTAAAAATGGCGCTCGGAGGACAGAGATTTTCGTCAATTGAGGTGGTAATCACCTTTGTGAACAATTATTTTGCAGAGAAAAACGCCGAGTACTATTTGGACGGACTAAAAAGATGGGAGCACCGCTGGGAGAAGAGTGTAAACTTACAGGAAGACTACGTACAAAAACAAAAATAAATTTAAAGCAAAAACATCTTGTATGTTTGTTAGGTCGAAAACTTTTCAGATCACCCTCGTACACCTACCCCTCGATTTACATGGAAGATAGGTTCCGCAGAAAAGTGTGTAAATCGAATTCCTAAAATTTTAATAGTAAAACCGTGTAAATCGTTCTGTGAAACCGTGTTAATCGATAAACCGTGTAAATGTGGGTAAAGATCCCCTTTTTAAATGAAATAAAATGAATAAATTTATCAATAAAAGTATAAACGAAATAAATAAATATGAAAATCCTTTTAAGATACAGTAAATGGAAAATTTAAATACATAGAATGAAATTAATTTTTGAACTAAAATTGAAGCAGTTCGATTGATTATCTAAAATAAAAAATCATAAACACTTCAGTCATAAAATTTTGAACGAAGACTTAATGAAATTGCAAAAAAAAAAACAGATTCTTCAACGTTCAAATAATACTATTCACGATTGAATACGAATTTTATTTGCTTTATGAGTTGGTGGATTTTTCATCATTCGACAGAGGATCTGGTTAAATGGTGGTTGATCGCGAAGAATTTGTAAAAAAAACTGTAATTAAAAGCTGCGATGTATATATGCGCTATAAATCATTCTCCAATTTTCTTCCTGATTCAAACCCATCGCGTATGACTTTTGGCAAAGGTGAGAGTTGGAATCATTGCCACTAATCATGGAGATTAAATCTTATTCGTCTTATTCTTTGTCTGTCATAAGGTTAGTTATGTCTGCTTTGCCTAAATCATCAAAACCCTCACCTCCCGCTCTGTGCGCCAGATCGGTTATTTGAGAAAATTCATCCTGTAATGGCACTCCAGAGCTCGCACTTTGAACTACGTCACACCAAGAGTTTTTCCCCACAGCATTTAACTTTGATTGCTTAATCTGGCTAGACGAAAGTCCAACATGCTTAACACAATCTAAGATTATACATGTTTTCTAGGCATCCTTTATTTCAATAATTGTACCATTTTTCACGTTTTCCAAAATCGACCTGTAGGTTTGTTTTATGTATAGCGCATTGAATGTCGCAACTATTCCTTGGTTTAAAGGTTACAATAGGGAAGTCATATTTTTGGGCAAAAATGCAAGTTGCACGTTTTGTCGATTAGTGGAAAAGCTTCAAAGGGCAGTCCTTTTTTTGCTGAGATATCGTTTAACGCCCGGAACAAAAAAGCTGTGAAACCATTCGTTAAAGAATGCCACAGAAACCCACGCTTTTTTGTTGGCCATCTAATAAACAGGAGGATGGTTTGTGGTGATTCCTTTAAATGCACGTGCCGTCTTTAATTTATTGATAACAAAGGCTTCATTAAATAATCTACTGATGCGTTGCTGCAAAATAGTACCGTTATTCGACTTTTTACTACCTTGTGGCCACTAGTGATGGGCATTTCTGTTGTTTTCAGAAAACGAAAACGAACTGTTTTTTTCCAAAAATAACTGTTTTTTTTTAACTTTTTGAAAACTTTTTTCACTCGACCAGCAGCAAATTGATACTGGGTGTTACAGTTAGTGATTGGCATTTGTGTTGTTTTCAGAAAACGGAAGCTATTTGAAAAAAAGCAGTTTGAAAAAAACAGTTGGAAAAAAACAGTTTTTTTCAAACTGCTTTTTTTCAAATAGCTTCCGTTTTCTGAAAACAACAGAAATGCCAATCACTAATTGTAACACCCAGTATCAATCTGCTGCTGGTCGAGTGAAAAAAGTTTTCAAAAAGTTAAAAAAAACAGTTATTTTTGGAAAAAAACAGTTCGTTTTCGTTTTCTGAAAACAACAGAAACGCCCATCACTAGTGGCCACTCGCTGTTTTGTGGCGTTTGGCAAGATAAGTCATTTACGCCATTTTGAAAAAAACTTGGTCCGGAGTGTATTAGTTGGCAGCAATAGTTTCAGAAAATTTTGCGGGATATTGCTCTGCTGCATGTGAATCAACTGAGGCTTGAGGTCTAATAAGGCTAAGTTTTTTTTAAAAATAGTTAGACTTAAGTTACAGCCTATGGTAGATTTTAAGTGCCTACTACCAAAAAAATCCTAGCTACTGTACAAAGCTGGGTATGATGATAAATATGTAAGATCAAAAGAAAATTCAAAAGACTAAAAAAAAAAATCAAAATAATAAGAGCCAGCAGATAAAATAATAGAGATAAAAAAATTGTAACTTTTATTTGTAAAAGTGCTAATGAAAGGTTAAGAATGTACAATAAAAAACTAAAAATAAAATCTACTTCAAATTTTCAATATCAGCTGAGGCTTTACCTTTTTGTTAAAGATAGTGCAAGTAATGCCTCTCTTTGGAGCTTTCAAATCACTCAGGGCTTGCAATGAAAGGTTTGTTTTTTTTTGCTGAAGAAGACGATGGTAGTTCAAGCTTAATTTTTCCGTAGATTATCAATGCTTTGTTGGCAATGGTGCTTTTCCCGAGCTTTTTCTCGTCATGTTATCAGCATGGTTTTCTATTCTCATGACTAAAGTCTGTTCCATTTTTTTCCATCGCAACATCCCTTAACTATGAAACCATACTTAAGGTCGTAGACGATCCAGATTCTACGTTTTTCTGAGTCGAGTCTGTATTTTTCCTTAGCATCCTTATGGTAGATTCATTCATAGAATAACATTTAGCCACATCAATTACTATTTTTTCAGTGCGCAGACAATCAAGAAATTTCATCGTGGTTTCCAAAAAAATCCGTTTCCTCTTCGTCTGCTTATCCTTTTTTATGTTCTTTTGTCATTCTCAGACTTATAAAATTCACTACCTTTATTTCGCGAATGGAAAGCTCTACTACTGAAACAATTTTTTTTGGAAATCATCTGTGCCCCACAAAATTTTGATCTGCACGATTCGATTACCTTACTTAAAAACTAAAAAAACTCTAGCGCACGTGGACCACTAGAATTACTAATGTTCGATGAACAATAGAAGAACCATCCAGATTTTGAGTTCATACTCCACCACACTTGCTCCAACCTGTTTCGAGTGCAAAACCACTTTACTGTTAACAATGCATTTAAACTCAGAAAGTGAAAAGGATTTCAGAACTACCACTTGCATGAATTTCAAAATTTAGGAAAGCCAAACACTGCAAAACTTTGAAAGCAGCATAACAGGGCATAAACAAATAAAATTCTGAGTGCTTGCAACACTTTACCAGTACTGCAACTAAAAGTCACCCACAATTGCTTCACGTCAAAATCAAATAACTCTATCGACCTCGATTTTATTCGATGATATCGTCGAAAGTTACAGGGATGAATGTTACAGGGACAAACACCGAAATATGCTCGGGACCGAAAAATTCCTAGAACTTAGAAAATTTCAACATCGGTAACTTTTTTCAATGTTCGCGATGTGAATACTTAATGGAAGCATTTATTGATTCGATAATATCAAAAACGCCACGCGCTGGCTGCCCTTCGCTAGTATCAAAGCCAAATATATATCACACCTGCCTGACATTGAAGTCAATCTACCTTGCGAATTTCGGTTTGATCCAACGACTGCATTGGGAGTTATAAGGGTACAAAGAAATTTAGGGCTGCCAGTCGCAAAAGTTTTCAAATCTTCGAAAACTTAATATTTGTTGTTTATATTGAATTTTACGACAAAATTGCTAAATATTGATACTGCAAATAGATACTAAACCAACGTTAGCTGCCAACCTTATCATGGTTTTTTAACCAGATTCCTTCTGAATAATATTTATAATAAGTTCCATTTATCATATGAAATTCGTGTTGAATTCTTGACTGCACTGGAAGTTTTTGGGCAAAAAACTTAATTATTCCGAACGAATTTGCATAACCCAAGACACCAAAATGATCATAGCTGGCAGCACCAACTGAATTTTTCACCAGTTTTATATCAAATACGTTCAAATCGGTTCAGCTATTATATGAATTTCATGAAAATCTGCTAACTGAATTTTAATTCATAGGGAAAAAAGCAGGTCTTTTTTCTTTGTAATTTTTCAAGATGGCACCACTGCCACAGAGCTGCCGGCATTCTAAAATCACTTTTACCAGACCTGGTCCTACCTAATACCAATAAATTTTGTGAATTTGAAATGTATCTGATAATTGGGTCGAGAGTTCTCGTGAAAAGAAGTTTTTGATGCTTAAAATATAGGTGAATTGGAGAAGGGCTACCGTACTAGTCCGATGTGAAATTTTAAAAGCTTTCTTTGGCTGTACAAACAAAGCAAAATATTTTCATATGAGTTGGTTTTCACTATAAAAAACGAAAATCTTTCATTTTATTGATGGTTTGATGGTTTTGATTTTGAGTGCCTGTCGAAGCTGCAGAGTTGCCATAGCTCTACAACTTGGTATAATCAATACATTCTTAAAGTCTCATAATGATTTGATGATCTGGCGAAAAGTTATCGCAATCTCATTTTAGGTGCCTAACACACAAATAAGGTTAAACATTTCAAAATTATTATCATATTCACATTAAAAACACGTTCAAAATTTATTGCATAAACTTTATTTTTGCAAAAGTTATTTGTTGATAGAATTAAAAGTATATTTAAAATATCACTAAAAAGCTAAAAATTACTGTGAAGGCTGGCACTTTTCTGCATACACACTAATGTACCCTAAAAATTTCTGTTCAATTTAATTTCACTGAAATTTTTTTTTTATATATATATATATATATGTATATATATATATATATATATATATATATATATATATATATATATATATATATATATATATATATATATATATATATATATATATATATATATATAATGAAAAGATCTCCCGTTATCGTTGCCGTACATGCAGACTATAGCGATCTTGAAATTCTTTCATATTTGGAAGTCGCTCGTTCGTTTGTTTACAAAGTTCGTCAGAAGTTAGGAGCATCTGATGGTGATGTAGGAAGTGTTTCAAAGCGTAAAAAGCATGAGATATGTTCAGACACTGTAAGGACACAGGAAATTGTGAAGCAAGTTCAGGAAATTATCGATGAAGATGATTCAAAGTCCATGAGAGCCATATCGAGAGAGGTTGATGTTTCTGAGTGCGCAATACGTTGGATTTGAACTATTTACAAAGATATTCGTTATAAGTTTTACGTGATGCGCAAAGGCCAGTTTATGTCAGCCCAAACTAAAGCAAATCAATATATGCGCTTAAAAAGGCTTTTGAATAAGCTAATGCACCCAGAAGTTCCAGACGAGCTATGGTTTTTTTCTGATGAAAAAATTTTTAATCAAGATCAAAAAATAAACCGACGTAATGACAGAGGGTTGTGTTCAGAACCTTCAGATATTCCTCATGTTATGCATACAAAATTTCCAGCAACTGTCATGGTTTTGGAAGTAGTTGGTAATGAAAGACACGTCATGCCACCCATTTCTTTAGTCAAGGACTTCGAGTGAATGCTGCCGCCTATATTGAGGTTTTAGAAACAGCTGTGAAGCCTTGAATTGATAGTGTACCCGGTGGTAGACCATATGTTTTTCAACAGGACTCTGCTCCTTCACATAAAGCCATGACCACGCAAGATTGGATATCTGAGAATTTTCATAATCACATAACCCCGAATTTGTGGCCACCCAGCTCTTCAGATCTTAATCCGCTGGATTATTATGTATGGGGCGTTGTTGAAAGGGAGACCAATAAACGTCAACAGCTATTGCCGATATAATGACTCATATGGACCAGAAACAGCTGATTCGGGCCTGTAAACGTTTTCGACAAAGAATTGAAGCAGCGACTTGCGCTGAAGGGGATTTGATTGAGTAGCTGTTTAATTTAAAACTCAAATAATGTCCATCAAAAGTTTTATCAAAATATAACATGTTTTCAATAAGATTAACGTCTTTTAATTTGGAAGGCAATATGTTCTCGAATACGTGACGCACCCTGTATATAAAGAAATATGAATTGTTGTCCAAAAAGATTTGAATACTAATGTTCTGCGAACATTAGTGAAAAAATTCAAATTGCAGAATATCATTGCATCATTGTGTCAGAGGTATCGGTTTTGTATGTATTTACGATGAATTTAGTCGCGAAGTGAACTTTTATTTTAAGTATTGTAAATTACTATCTCTGTCTCTCCCTCTCTTCCTTTTACTATGAAATCAAAATTAAACTAAAAAGCCGTGCAAATGTACTTTAAATTGGGAGAAAATGTCCATTTCCAAATACGTGCAAAAACGAAATCGTGTAAAAAAGTGCCGGGGGATAAGTGTATTATTGTATTATATTATGTGATTGCGTATTTTGACTCAGAATTGATCATAGCCAAATTTATATTAATTCATCGGCAGAAAGAAAACAACCTGAAAAATGTCAAACGAAACATTGTAAATATTACATGGAAGAAAGGAATTTGAGCTTTGAGCTCATTCTTACCAAAAACTTTTTTTTTACTCAACGAAGACTTTTGCATTATTTTATTGATAAATGTAAACAAAAATTTGATCGATCACTTTTTCACTGATCTTTTTTTGCCTTTTTATATATCGCCTTACGCTAATTATTTTATGAACACTTTTCGGTTCGCAGAAACTTTGGAAAATGGATGGACTGACAGATAATGCTAGTTATCTGAAAAAAAAAAAATTTGAAAAAAATGTTCACTCTCCATTGGAAGATTCAGCAGTTAATATGCCAAGGAAAATATTTTATGGGTGCACTTCAAATGCTAACTTATATTTTAATCTAAGAAATTTCGTTGTTTCGTTGCGCTAGCTTGGTCAGACTTCCTTTTAAGGAATACTTTATTAATGACCCCCTTTTTCGCTTGGAAATACTGCCTTGTTTTTATACCATTGACTTATATTATACAAGTGAATTCCCCCGCAAAATATTCTGATTGAATTCTGTGCATGAGGTAAGAAAAACTACTCCTAATATTGGCACAACAACTAATATTGACCATCGAAACACTATCAATGCTGAAAATGCTTTTGCTAATCAAAACTAGCATAGCGTCAAAACAACCATTTTAACTTTGGTTTTGTTATTTTGAAAGTTAGACTTACTACTTTTTTTGAGGACAACCCTTCAGGTTCTCATTCTGCAAATTGGTATTTACGTGGTCTTCGTACGCTGTTGTTGAATGTGAGTATTTTGCGAGTTGTTGCATCTTCTTAATATAGCTTTTAGTACTTCTGCAATCACAACAAACCATATTGAAGTGAAGAGGATCTTCTGGAAAAGACGATTTTGCAGACACTTGAGAGAGCTGATTTTGACCGGAGTTTTATGGAATCATGGTGGAGGTTGCTCACAATTGTTCCGCAACAATATTTCTTGCTAGTCGCTGATCTTATGTTGAATATTTAAATGTAATCCAATTTTCAATTTTTAACTGAGTAATTTCTTTGCTCCTCAACTCTAAACTTATTAAACATAATAACTATTTGCATTTTTACAAATGATCTGAGAATGTAAAACGATCAACACAATGTTCTTTTACTTTTCTCACTCTAAAAATAGTTTTGCAGAGGAAGCTTGTCTGTCTGCCTGCTACCGAAAAGCTTTTTGCTCTGCATTTAAAAGTATTGATAAATTAAGAGCAATGGTTCTAACAGTATTGATAATTTAATAAATATGCGTTGTTTCCGAACAGAAAATAGTAATTGTTTTAATGTAATCCAACTTTTTAAAGGTTTCAAAACCAAATATTTTAATTTAAAGACCAATTTTTCTATTAGCAGCTAGATGTATTTTTAGTTTTTAACAGATATATATATTCCCAGAGTAATCTGCCCTCTTCTTCAACGAGAGACACTAAAGAAGAGGGCAGATTACTGCCAAGAAATTAATTGCTTAAGGTAAAAGTGATCTTTGAATTGACATATTTAGAAGTATTTCGTACATTTAATCCATTTTGATTAAGTCAATTACTTCACGTATTCACATCAATCAAGTCCCATTTTGAATCTCCGCAGAATACGCAATCAAAGAACTAACATAAAATCATTTAGCATTTCACTACTCGCAATACACTAATCTGCAGACAAAATCTGTGAGCAATAAATTCTGAATTGTGCAGAGTATTTGAAATCACCACAAACATCTATCTCTCGTATTATCCTTGAATCATATCTTCGAAGCAACTGTACATTCATATCTTTCACTTCGTCCCATAGTACTGATCAACCCGCAAAATTAACCGAATACAGAACGTGTTTTGCATAAACAAACGACAAAAACCATTTTTAGGTAAAATTTGCTAAGCGTCGGCCATGCCAAGAATCTTAATTTGGAAGCTCCGAAAGGCATACATTTATGGCCGGCCATGTTTCATAGCGTTTTAACGTCCGCTTCTCAATTGGCAACTGGTTTTGAGAGAAAGTCGGTGTTAAGGGGGTGTTTTTAAAGCTAGTTTGATTTAAATGACAAATCACAGTCAAAGTCATTAGTTCTTTCTGAACATCGAAATTGAAATGGAAATGTATGTCCAAATTTTCGCAGTCTAAGAGTTTTCTTTAAAACTGCAGAAACAAAAATTTTTAGCTGCACTGGCGATAAACAACAACTCAAACTGCGATTAAGAGTAATTATAATGACAATAATGTGTTTGTGTCAGAATAGTATCAAAAATTCACAGCCAGGACAATTTTTGAAACCAAGGTACTGTGGCTATAAGTTTAAATTCCTCTATGAGATTTTCAAATTTACCGAAATTTGCATAAGTTCTGTCAGGTGTCTACCGTTATCTGCGTAGAATTCAGGGAAGCAGTTTAATATAGTTGAGATACTGTGTGGCCTGCATTAATGTAACCGGTCGCTTCTTCTCAAGAGATGTGAGCCAAGGTTGCTCTGACTGCATATTGCTATACGGATAACAAATCGTCGGACAACCATTTTGATTTATATGCGAGTACATCCACGCAAAGGGAGGAAATAGTTGTGCACAATAAGAAAGATGTTAAACGAACTGTGAAATTTTTTTACTCGAATCTAGCTCTTTTGACTCACCCTGTTTTATCCTGGCTGCGTCCTATGCTGGTACAGGGTTGGCGTCGCTGGAAGCGCCGAAGAGCAAGGAGTGAGGCTAGTTATAATCAGCGCAAGCAACAGAGGCATCAACAAAGCATCCAACAGGACGGAAGTCCTGAAATGCGAAGACCGAATTGCGAATTTCGTGTACGTAAGTATGTATGAGCGTGTACGAATGTTGGTATTTTCTATGCCGGGATGTACGGAGAAGTTGAGAAAAAACGAAACGCTTCGTTATGACTTTTCCTTTATTGACTTAACCAACGTGCATGGCGGCTACTGGAATGGGAAGCGCTTAAATTGCCAAGAACGAGAATTTCCCGCGATGGTGGCGGAGAGCGTAATAGCTGTATGGGTTCAAATTTGATGATGGAATGGTGTAACAAGTTACAAGCTGGCGCCTCCATATACATGGGAAGCGACCAGATTGAGACAAACCGTTGGGTAGATACAGTGGCATCTGATGAGCGAGTGTGTGACAAAGAAAACGACCCTCAGTTTGCACGAAATCGTGATGCGAATTTTCTAAAATGTGCAAATAGCCTTTCTCAGACGTATAGTTTTTGTCTACAGATGAATGTTGCTTCAAAAAGGGTAACGTTTGATATAATCATTGGTAAATACCGAAAATAGTAAATGATTTTTGGCAGGCTCAAGTTCTGGCTTCCACTAAAAACATAAATTGAAAATAGTCGAAGACTTTTTGGCTCCTTAGAGGCAACCGTGTGACTTGTGTCTGTCGGAAATCTTTGATTTTGAATTAACAATAACTCGCGATGTTAAAAAAGCTATTCTCATAAAAAAAGGAGGATGTATAACGTTCTTTTATTGTTTTTCATCATTTCCATTATTATTCGAAGAAAATTAGTAATGGAATCGCTCTGTCCAAAAAATATGACCGACAGGATTTTTAATTGGTTTTTCCGGATTGCTTAATCTGATCATGCTGAAATTTTCAGGAAATATTAACGGTGACGAATTGTAAGCGCCTTTTGATTTGCAAGAGAAGATCGTTAACTCTTTGGTGAATATATCTTAACCCCATATTTCCGTGTAAAATTAATATATTTGCAGCAAATACGCAGGAGATAGATGTACTTAATAACGTTCTTAATAAATTTTTTTTTGGAAATTTATAACTCTATGCGGAGGCAATTTGTCCAAAAGCAGTCAAAAATTATTGGCACATTTACGAATTGCAATTACTCTGCACAGACTAATCAAGTTAGAACCGGATTCATAGGAAACATTGATAGGCACAACAAATAAACTTGTGTGATTTTCGAAAAATATGCGGCAGGTGAGCAAAGAGAAAACCATGAAATCAAGTATCCTCCTGAACATTTTTAATTTTTGCAAAAAAAAAAACAATTTTTTTTGACTAATTTCATGCTTATTATCTGTAAAGCCAAAAAAAATGTTCAAACTAGCCCTTCACCAAATTACCTCTATTTTGAGAACTCAAAATTAGTGTTCGCACGAACACGTCTAGATGAAAAGATCATAATGAAAGCCACAGGGAGTATTGGTCTTAAGTAGGACCAGGTCTCATAGAAATGATTTTGAAATGCAGGCAACCCTGTAGCAGAAAAATCGCTAAACAACTACTTTTAGCCCTATTAATTCCGATTGCCACATTTTACAATTCACGTTATAGCTGGATTTCACTTTAGGCCAAGTTTGATAGAAGTTTGGTTGAAAAGTTTGGATAGGGTTGTGGTAGTTATAGTAACCTTTGTCACTTGAATCTTGAAATTAGGTCAAGAAAATAACAGTTTTCTTCCTAAAGGTTCGGGTGCATTCATGAAATCAAGAAAAAAATGATTTAGTAAGTAGATCTTATAGTAAATAAAGTTCGGTAGATTTTTTTTTTTAGTAATTAAGATAGGGCTGATTTTCTCTCTTTTTCACTAAGCTGTGCAATCATTATATTTTCAAATGGTGATTGTTTTACAAACTTATGCATTTGAACAACGTAAAACAATAATCTGAAAAGGAATTCTTAAAGTGTGTAGCGGATGAAAAAATATCGTTTAGTACCTTATCCAATTTTTATATACAAATAAATTTCTTTCTCAAACAATAACTAATTCACATTCTTCAAATTCTAAATATTCAAAATTTCGCAACATTACGTCGACTTTAACTTGATTTATGTAATTGCCAATAAATTCTGCATCATTACATTGTGGAGTGCTTAATTTTCTTGCTAAATTTAATTTATTTTCTTTATATGTTAAGTTTCTTGATAATTTAATTCCTTTGATTAAATTAGAATTAAAAATCACAGTTTGCCATAATTTTTATTTTCACGGCAAATGGCGACGTTTTCCCCACTTTAAAGTTGCTATAATTCGAGTGGAGCTTGAGATTCTCATATGTTAATCGCTTTTACTCGTGTCGTCTCCTTTCCATTTGTTTTTTTTTATTGATTGCTTGTTTATGAATTTAGCTTGAAATGTGAAAAAGGTGCCATATTTTAATAACAAAAATTTTTATTCAAATCATTATTTTGTAGTTCAGATCAGATTTGAATATTTTTGTTACATCATCTTAATTTAGATAAATTTTAATTTAAATTTGTTTTTTTTTTTGCTGTTGACTTTTCATTTAAGGGAATTGCTGCAACAGTAATGATTTTGCAGCGACAAAACTACAAAGATTTGAGCTTGGGAAATTTGAAAACTTTAGCAGGTGGTAGCACTAAATGTTTACCACTGTAATTGCTAATGCAGTCATCAGATCGAAATGAAATAAAAAGCGTCGGTTAGTCTTAGCGTAAAGCAAAATTTATATACTTTTGGCTATGATGCTTGTTTTCCTATATTGTCGTACCAACGTGTGTTACCGGTTAATATTCATGCAGCAAACACCAGAAATGAAAATAAGGAACCAAAATTTAAACTATCAAAGTCTTGGGAAATTTTTAGGATGGCAACCCCAAAAAACTTCTGTCCCTATAACTAAGGGTGCGGATAGAAACTCATTTTCGTAGCTGTGAGGAAACACCACCAACATTTTTGTTAGAATCATACGGGGATGCAAGTTCGATTCCGGTCTGTTTAAGCGCACACATAAGATGGACCGTTTTTTTTTCATGGTATCATTAGGCTAATATTCAGTAGATTCTGCCTTGACTTATGACCATAATCAATGTTTTTCTAAGACTATAATATATTCCTATCAGTTGGCAGGAAACAGGAGTCGTATTTATCCCTAAAGCGGGGAAAGCTTCGCAGGCTTAACCAGAGGATCAAAAACCTATTTGTCTTAGCTTTTTTCTGCTGAAAATTTTAGAGAGAGTTGTGGAGTATTGGATTATCAGTGCTTTAGGCTCTACTCTGCAGGTCGGGAAACGGCAGGCGGAATACTCCGGATATGAGGGCGCGACGTATCTCCATCTATCTTCCGCCACCCAAGCCAATGACGGAGAACGACGCGACCAATATCGACCCGGAATTTCGTCGAAAACACTAAACTCGAAAAACCCTTCATCAGACAGTTTCAATATCATCAACCATGGATTTGAGTGTCCGCTATCAATGCGCAGGCGCTCGGTATCGCGTTTTCATCAGGCATGCAAATACTTTGCCAACATACAATGGCTTCGTAATGCATGTGTCGACACCATTTTGACACCCCTAGGGGAGAACCGTCCTTTCGCTTCCATCTTCATTTAAGGACGTGAGCTTTAAGGACTGCTGGACAGTGTTGCAAGCGTCAGTATCCTGGGAGCAGGAGTTTTGGATCTGGTTGCAGAACTGAATCTGTATCTGCATACTCTTGAGACAGACGTTCGGACAGCGTCAGGTCATAAGGCTTCTGTTCTTTCATCAACCCAGTTTACCTAGGAATGGATTTTTGGGACGCATTTAAAATTTTACTAACTCAACAGCTGGCAGTTGCATCCTTTTCTGAAGCCATAGCCCCAGCGGTTCACATTCTGTCTCCTGATGCTCAGTCTCGACTTCAGCAAGTTATACAACAGTTTCCTTCATATAACCTCAATGGTTTGGGTAAGACCACCTTGGTCTCTCATCACGTTGACACCGGGTCTGCCAAACCTATTAACCAGCGGCATTATTCGGTGTCCCCGGCCTAACAAAAACTGTTGTATAATGAACTGGATCGTAAGCTGTCCTGATCGTATCCATCCAGCTTGCGTCGGTCTCAAACTTGTAAATAGTCCTTCCCTGATATGTTAGTTAGTTCGTGGTATCATGTCAGTATCTGTCGAAAATAGCGTGCTCCTAGCATGAAGTTTTATTCGGTCCAAGCCCCACGACCATCGCAGCTGAGCTTACCGACAAGGAGGGCATGCAGGGCAATTTCACTGAGTGAAGCTTATATCAGCATGCTTATACCAGGGGCAAATCTGCCGAAACAGTGCTACACACCTTAAATAGACGGCGTGAAAAATAACTTACTTGCAAAGAATACACGCTGGCTACATTTAGAGACACCAATGGATCGTTCAATAATGTGCACCCTCAGGCAATTGTGAATTTTCTACAACACCTAGATGTAAATTTGCAGTTATTACATCAGAAATCTGGTCTTATACTCGTTTTTAGGTAGCTTGTTCATCAAACAAGTAATCAGTACCACCTAAGGCGGTGTTTTGTCTCCTTGATTTTGGGTAAGAAATTGATCAAACTGGAAACAAAGTAACATCGCTATTACCATATCAGGAAGATTTGTCTCGACCATATCAGAAAGATTAAATCGCTCCTTATATGAATATATTAAGTGCGTTTTGTTGCACTCTTGGGCGGGGTAAATTAAGGTAAGCTAAGCTCTTTATGACAGAGCTTTGGGTAAATACATTGAATACAACAACATTCGCTGCTGCAGTGAAGTTACAGCGGCAGCGATTGTTGGTATATTCAATGTACTTACTTAAAGCTCTATGATAAAGAGCGTAACTTATCTTAGCTTACCCTGCCCAAGAGTGCAAAAAAACGCACCTTTTATCTCGTAGCTCTAGCTTAAATGCGAACTCAAACAAAATGGAACTATTATTCTTCATGAGGAGGAATAGGAGGACACTACTCGACCTACCGAAGCTATATGAAACTCCTATAAGCCTCAGCAATAAAGTTAAATATTTGGGATTTATCATAGACACAAAGCTTCTATGGAAGAGTAATACAGCAGAAAAGGTTTGCGAAAGATTGTGTGCTCTTTACAGCTGTAAAAGGACTATAAGAGCAACTTGGAGGCTATATTCTTGTATTGTCTCCCGGATTAGCACTAACATGGAGAAACCAATCCTGATTTATGGAGCAATGATTTGGAGGTCAGCAGTAATAATCACAATGTCAAACTGCCGTTTTAAACTACGCTGAAGCCAGGAGGTGTCAAAAAGTTAGATCCACAGGTTTGTATTGAACCAGTAACAATGCGTAGTCCATAATGCCGTGGCCGATGTAGACCAACTTTTTACTTTTTGCCTGGCTGCAAGTTTGACAAGTTCTATTTCATATGATATGATTATGGAATGCTGTAGTATAACTATCAGAAATGGAGGTTTTGAATCACACAATGAATAAACAGAGTAAACAAATAAATTTTTCTTTTGTAGTTTCTGTTTTAGACTCTTTAGACAACAAAATATTTAAAGAAAATCAAACTTTGACAGTCATAAGCTTCGTATGCAAGCTTCATCATTGTGTTTGACATCAGCTTAAGTGCTGACGTATGTACGATTTGCATAAATTGCCATCAGGTACCGGTTTCGACACTAGCCGTTACCAACATCAATTGCTCAGCTGTGTCGTGTTGCTGCACAGCATTCCAACACAGTTCCGTAATGCTGCACAGCAGCCAACACATTTTGCTGGCCTGATAAAACAGCTAATGCAAGTATTGTTTCAAATCAGTAGCACTCAGACCAGTGAATCCGCAGCAATGCAGTTAAATGTTGTGCATTCGACTGCGATTTGGGTGGCAATGTAATGCATTCGATCGTTGAATGCCGCATTGAATTCGCTATATTTGTGGATGTGTAGGATTCGATCTGTCAGCGAGGCTGTTTAAAACAGTTTATTTACTCCAAATACCAGTCAAAAGCTAGAAATTTACTTTTTGTAATTTAATTTAATTAATAAAAAACATATTCACTTGAATTCCATCATTTCCATGTTGTTCGATAAAAAGTCTATTTTACGCTTTAAGTTTTTTGGTGCAAAAATTTGAAGTAGGTCTGTTGCAGCAACTCCCTAAAGTATAAAAAACAATTATAGTAAACAAAACAAAAAAATATATTACTTTTGATTTCTTTTTTTAATAATTTGATGCTACAAATACATCTAAAATCAAATTGAATTATGAATATTTATATTTGTTTCTTTTGTCATTATCAAACTTATACTAAAATGTATTGGAATTAAGAATATATACAAATTAAAATTACAAATCATGAATAAACTAAATATCTTTCGTTTTTAAATTGAATATGGTGCCTTAATTCGTGCGTAAAAACATATGGAAAGAGCAATACATAAGAATCCGCCAACTTGATTGTAAATCGAAAGTGGAGACCATGCCGTCATTTATTGGGAGAATAAAATTATGGGAAACACGAATATTTATTCAATTTCAGTCAAGAGAATTTAATTAATATGTAACACATTTAATAATGAATGGAAATTACACTCAACAACTTTTGGAATAATAAGATAAAGAGTTTATAAAGTAATAGATTCAAATTTCGTGATCACCATAAGTGTGGAGAATTTCCCCACTCACTTTGGAGAACTAAAAAAACACAATAAAAGGCAGAGCCAACTCCACAACGGGTCTATTGCAATTAGGATCACACGAGCAACAAATTCTCAAGGTATTTTGCTTGGCGTATGCTAATTGTGCTCTATCTTCCTATCTTTCTTCTAACATTTTTCTTCCAGAACTTCGGAAACGTGTAAATACATGCCGATTAGGCTATTTTCACACAAACATTCAAGTTCCAGCTCTACTCACTTGTATCAAACTTGGTAGAATTAAGACCTGTATTAAACTTAGCCTAGAAAAAAACCACGTGTTTTAAAAATTGTGTTCTTAATATTGCCCGTGTAAGGTGCACCAAGAAACTACCGTTTCGTATGGTGTGTTGGTATGCTACAAAGATCATAAACATGCAATATACAAACGGTAGTTTTCATCCCGTCACATTTTTTAAAGGATTATTTGTAAAAGGCATAAATTAAATTACGTTATTTGAGTGTACTCAGTGAAAGTGTAAAATGAATTGAGTTGTTATTGTATTTTCGTTATTGTACTTTGCGTTCTATATTGATATTTTTTCCATATCTTATTTACGTATCTTTCTAAAATTAAATCTAAAGTAATTTGTATACCTATGAATAAGAATGTTCATTGAACATTGCAAATAAACATCTCAATCACTCGGCGAAATTCAAATTCACGAAACTTTCCATTGAATCTCTTTTGTATTCGCTTCATAGCATCAGAAATTTTATTGCGCAAGGAAACAACACATATTTATTTCTTCATGCACAAACCAGCAAACATCTCCCTCTTCAGGTTATCCTACCTTCTTCAAAATGTAGCATACGACTTTGCCTGACACTTGTCAGTCACAAGCGTTTTGCAACACTCACACCAGATGTGGCCACATTATTCAACTCCACTTAAATCTCATGTTTTCAGGATGGAGCGACGCAACGGTGCGACATGTTCTGGACCATCAAACTTTTCCTTAAATTCTACGTATCGAATCCACCTGTTCCTTGCTTTCCTGCGAGACATTATTTTTGACACCCTAGTCTGCTTTCATCCTGAGGACAACTTTGTTTATCAGCCATCAGCCCATGCAGCCACCTCCACTGCTCTGTCTATGATGGAGATGTGACCTTTGTTTTGTTAAATGTTTTTTTAGATTCGACAAACTACAGGCAGCAAGTCAAGATAAAGCAAAATACAGAGAAATGAAGTCTCAGATAAAACTGCCTACGATGAGAAAAGATGCAAGTATTGTTACAGCCTAACAAAAATGAATGAATAAGATATGCATGCAGAAACGCGAAACTTTAAAATTTAATTAAGAACATAATTCTTGTAGTAATAACATGAACACAAAATGCATTATTTTGCCTTTTTGATTTATAAATACGTGCTAATATTAGCTTCCAAAGCGAAATCGATTCATGGAATCGAATGATTAGCGACTCAATTTTATTGACATATAATTATAAACTCAGCAGGCCATCATAAAAATTTTGATAAATTGAATAAATAATTTATGTAATCACTATACAATAGCACTGTCGTATTCTATCTCGTCTATCAATTTAAGTTTGACCCACAAATTTTCCTGTTTTGCCTATCGAAATCTGTTTTTCTCGATAAAGGTGCCTGTCGTTCTTCCATTGTTTGTGCGTCTGTTTATACTAAAGGGAAACTCTGTCAAGTTTAAATGTCAATAAGAAATTAGATTCCAGGATTAAAGGACTCTGGCAGTCTATGTGCCAATCTTCCGCTAGCTCCACACCCCAGCCTTTCGCATTTCAGGAGAAAAGCTGGCAATTATTTTTGCGAGTAGCTGAAGGTTCTTTTTCGTCGCAGGTGCTGCTAACTTGTCGATGAACTTTTCATTTTCTCTTCATCCGACCCACCTCGCATCGAGTTTTCTAATGATTGATTTTACGACAAGAATGAAATAGTCACGATTGGAAAGCGAGGCGTTTCAACAACTAGTGTCCACACACTCGCAATACATACCGCTTAAACAGGATAAAAACCCGACCGGGAGCCAAGAGTCAAGGAGTCAGGATGCCGAAAACATGGCAGTCGAAAAGGCTAGACCTTCCATCAAGTGGACACTTGTTCTGACCTTTTGAAGTATATATTGAGTATACGCACTCTGAAAAGTGAATTTTCCTCCTAAAAAGGATTTCGGTTTTCATTTAGTCCTCGGCAAATCAATCGAAAATGTCAAACCTAACTTTTGTCGGTGAGCTCCAGTAAATAGAGAGATACAAGGGAGGCGAACACTTATTTTAGATCAAAAATGCGAAAAGTGAAAGAGAGTAAACGACAGAGCCGTGGAGACTTTGAACTTTTAGAAAACTCGGAAGGTAAGTGTATACACGCTCGAACAACACCAGTTGATTCTCCGCATTCAACAAGGATAGTCAAGTGTTAATAATTTAACGAACCTATATTGGAGTTTGATGTTTAAAAAGTACCTCCCAAACGAAACGAAGCGTAAAAGGGAAGAGACAGACAAGTTTGCTGCCAGGCGGAAATATATGGATCTAACGCAATTTCGTTTCGCATCGACAGGTGTGCTCTAGGGGTGTAGT
Organism: Nemotelus nigrinus; assembly: GCA_947369275.1. Taxonomy (NCBI): domain Eukaryota; kingdom Metazoa; phylum Arthropoda; class Insecta; order Diptera; family Stratiomyidae; genus Nemotelus; species Nemotelus nigrinus. The sequence continues at coordinate 65,337,629 of OX376373.1, forward strand.
AATGAGTGAAATGGCTCTATAAATAAATCATTTCTCGTCGAGGTTCTTTGTCAAATATTAAAGGAGAAATGTATATTGTTTGACTTTCTTTCTCAAGAGTTTTCTTTGGGTTTACTTCGAAAATTGTTTCAAAGGAAGTTCAAGACATAATTTTGCACGTTAGACAAGACGTGCTTTTTCAAACAAAAGTGAACTCAAACTGAATGCTTCATGAAAAATTTCCATTGCCTTATATTTTATAGGATCTAACTAATAATTTTTTAGCTATTAAAACTGATCTATTTATATAAAAAGGTTATTAAATTAATATGAATAAAACAAACAATTAATATAATCGAATTAACTTTTGTGAAAAGATACTTTAAACTACAGTGCCCTCAGTATTAAATAATTTTATTTGAAAGAAGTGTATTGTTATATTTTTTGAGGCAGTTTGATTGAGCTCAGGGGCTTGAAAGGCAATTTAATTTGAAAATTATAGCTTCTTTTCAATATCCACACAGAATCAAAAAAGAAATTACCACAAATGTGAACACGATGCATTAACGCCTTGCTTTGCAATGCTCTTGAAATATTTTAAAGTCATTTAATTCAGTTTTTGTTAAGTTTTAGACATTTTTGCGTTTGGAGCATAATGAAGTATCTGGATTTCTGCGAAGGAGAAACGTCGCTTCTTCCAAATTAGCTTTACCAGCTATACTTAACATCGTTGCAGACTTGAAATTTTGGCAGCATTGGGCTTTGGTAAAAATATTTGAGAACCGTGGAAATTTTGATTTCAGCTTCAACCAGATATATTGCATTTAATTTGTAATCTTTTTCTCCTAGTTTATGTTATCAAAATTTTTTGGGCTTAAAAATGAAGGCTAAAAAAATTAAAAAAACTTACTTTATTGAAAAGTACTAATTTTAAACTTATTTTATTCAAAAGTACCTCTGTGTAATCGAATATTCGGGGTCAATATTAGTATATTCACAGATAACCAAGCGGCTATTAAATCCCTTGCTGATCCTTGTACAGTGTCCATGATTGTTGCTGAATGCCGTGCTTCTCTTAGGGAGATGTCGTGACATTCGGCTGTTCAATTGGTTTGGGTACCTGGACATAGGGGTTTTCAGGGCAACTGTGAGGCCAATGAGCTAGCATGGCTTGGAGCCATGCTACCGGAGGTCTCTTGCCAATGACATCGGTCAAATTGGCCATCAGGCAGAAATATCTTGAGGACACTAGAAAGTCCTGGGCAGATGAATCATCCTGTACGATAACAAGGCAGTCGTGGATATTCATGGATGCGCATCGCACTAGGCAGCTTTTAGACTTAACTCGAAGCAGTCTGCGTTGCTTTGTGGGCGTTTTTATGGGCCACTGCTTCATAGGGCGGTATGTACAGCAATTGGGCGTGGAGTTTAACGAATTCTGTCGGAGCTGTGACTGTGAGGACGAGGAGGAATCCATCCTTCATCTCATGTGCCAGTGTCCGGCTTTCTCCCAAGACCTGACAGAACTGTCCCTGGTAAATTTATAGGGGATATTCCGGTTTGTCAAAGGAAGCAGATGGTTTCCTGACTTCACAGGCCGCCTCGACTAGCAATTTCATATGGTATAACATTTTGAATTGCTAGTGGAGGCTACCTATGGTATGCCATATTTTATGGTCTGCCATAAATGGTAGGCAATATGGTATGCCATTTGCTTGGCCATCTGCCTGGCAATATTTTGACAATTCTTGATTTCAAAATGGCGGTGAGCCGTGGGAATGTTTTATTTGTTATAAGAAAATGTAGGGATTCTGAATTCAAAGGGATTTTTAGATCTCATTGAGCGATGAAAATAGTCTACAGAATATGAAATGGTGGGAAGTTGCGAAAAAAATCGAATTCTGATGCGGAATAGTGAAATTATACATATATATTTTATTTAAAAAAGAGAAATAATTTGAATTTTGAACGATGAGTAAATATATGAGACTCCCTGTTGATGGTTGGTGGATTTTTCAAATGACTTTTATCGCATTCCCCTTTGTACCCCAGCAAACCATATAATAGTTACATTTTCGCCTGAAATTTCACCCGCTTATTCAAAAAGTAATTTATCCTACACGTGAAGTCTTCATAAGTAGCAGAGTTTCTTCGCTCTGCACTTCAAATAACTTCTTAAGAGCATTTGACACTCAGATACAGCGCATGTCCTTCCCGCTCAGAGGCATTTTCGAAATGTGAATTACATGCCATGAAATTGCCCACGCACAGATGGTATACCATAAATTTGACAGTCGTTGCCATCGGAAATGGTAGAGAAAATTTCCAATCGAGGCCCGGTGTCAGTAAGTAAGAGAGAGCCCCAAGTTATTTTGGCATAGCAACGGGCCTCTCGTGCCTATGTGTGCTGGTCGTCAGGGCTCTGTAGATCGGCAGCCACTTCAACCTAACCTAACCACTCTGAAAGCTTAGCTTACTGAAAGCATCTTGAGTTTGAAAATATGTAGGAAACCTACATATAATACCTACCGTAGCAATCGAAAGAGAATTGTTTCTGATAAATTTGACTACGGTGGCGCTCTTGTAGCCATCTTAGCTCCTCTCCATGGTAAGCTCTGCACCGATTTTTAATCTTTTCTTTCCATTAAATATGATACTAAATGTGCCTCCTTCTCTTACAAATCCAGTGCATTGGTCGTTTCACTGTATGTTTTGTGTAACTGTCCTTCTCCCACTTTTGAAAACTTTTCTGTGAAATCTCGATTCATCTTAGTATAAACTTTCCTTCCCTTCTTAATTCATTGTAGAGCCTCGTTTCTCATTATGTGAAATCTTGTAATAATAGATCAACTTCCTTTAGAATTTTTTCTTTCTTATGCTTTTGTACTCTATTCAATCAAATTCCTCACAGTAACGGTAACATTTTTGATCTTCTCATTTCTCTCCATGCTCTTTCACATTGTCTCCTACCTCTCATCATTTTGTGCAATCTAATAGACATCAACCTCTATTATCGGCAAGAATATACTTTAGGAGCTGCATTCTACGCAAGCGAAATATAGTCTATTAAAACAATTTCCATAAAAAAAACTAAAAACTAAAAGATGCCATTAAGAAAGTCCACACACCGAGCTACTCAAAAGAAACTGATTAGTTACGCAAATTACAAACCAGTCTGCAATGAGACTTTCAAGTGGCTGAATGTTATAAGTAACGTACCACTAATCAGTAGCATCATGTGTGGTGTCCCAATCAGTCACAATTGAAAGTAACTTATTATGGACTGGTTAGTAATTTTTACGTTATTAATCAGTTTCTTTTGAGTAGTTCCGTGTGTGGACTTTCTAACTCTATTAATAAGTGATTTTTTT